>JANRFK010006697.1:38195189-38207197 GCA_030068395.1 Apalone spinifera | reverse complement strand
GAATAGGCAGCAGGTTTAAAACAAACAAAAGGAAGTTTTTCTTCACGCAGCACAAAGTCAACCTGTGGAACTCCTTGCCAGGGGATGCTGTGAAGTCCAGGACTTTAACAGGGTTCAAAAAGGAACTAGGTAAATTCATGGAGGATAGGTCCATTGATGGCTATTATCCAGGATGGGTAGGGAGGCTCGGTTTGTCAGAGGCTGGAAATGGGTGACAGGGAAGGGATCACTTGATGATTTCCTGTTCTGTTCACTCGCTCTTGGGCACCCGGCATTGGCCACTGTGGGCAGACAGGACACTGGGCTGGATGGACCTTTGTTCTGACCCAGTCTGGCCGTTCTTATGTCTTTGGTTAGTTTTTATGTTTCTGAGGACACTGGGACAATTTCTCACAAACTACAATATTAATAATACAGACCCAGTCTTAGACAGTGTTTTACAAATGGGGATCTCAAAGCACTTTACGAAATGGGTCAGTGTCATTATTGCCATTTTACAGATGTGGAATTTGGAGCACAGATAGGAGAAGTGACATGGGCCAGGTTATCCAGCAGGCTGCAGTAGCAGAGCTGAGAGTAGAATCCAGTTTTCCTGAACTGATTTGCTGCCTCTCTCATAAGTTTCATTCTGCTAACTCAAACTATTGCTAAGGTATATCTTGATCTGAATTCTCCATTTTCCTCATTTCACCCTATTATTTACACCCCTGTCTCATCATAGACAAGTCCTATCCCTCCAGGAGACTTTCAATGCTCTGTTTGTAAACATAGATACATGCAAATATGCAGAGCAGTTAATTTAGTCCCAGAACACTGGTCAGCCATAAGGAAGGGACTTCACTGATAATTAATGTTTTGATAGCTATTGAAATCTGGGGCTTATCGAGCATTGCATTTCTGTTGACCCTGTAGTTCCGTTATGAATGAGCAGACCAGTGGGTGTGTGATTGGGTTTGGGCTTTATTTTTTGGCGCCCTGAGTAATGTTTTTTTGGCCCCCGGTTTGAACAAAACCACCAGTCATTTGGGTCACCTCCCCTCCGGGAATACCCGGCCCTCTGCATTAGTTTAGCTTTGCTTCCTTGCTCATATCTTTGCACAATGAGGACTCCAGCTTTCATCTCGGCTGCTCCACTTCCTCATTAAGAGAGGGATTAGTGGAGTCTCAGCGGCAGCAGTACCTACTTCGCTGCCCCGTCACAGCGTGAGACTTCCTGAGGAAGAATTTTAGGAGATGGCTGCGAGTCAGAAGACTCGCTCCTTCCTCAACAATTAACTGGATCTGTGTGAAACTTGGCACGCTCCGCTCTCAGGGCATTGGCATCACCTTTTACTAACATTTCTGATCCCGACACTCATGCCTCTGCAGCAGTGGCAAGGTGCTTTAAGTAGCAGGCAGACTTTCACAGGACTACGGGAGTGGAGTAGGCCCAGCTCTGCCACAGAAGTGGCTTAATACCTGTGCCTAAATTCCCCTTCTGTAAAATGGGAATAATAATTCCCTCTTGTCATTTCAGATGGCAAGGTCTTTGAGGGGGGAATTGTTCCATACTCTATGTTTCTACAGCGCTAACACTTTGGGCATGTGTACCCTAAGACCAGAGGTGGGATTGCAGCTTGTGCTAGCTTTAATTTAACTGTGGTCGCCACCTCTCAAAAAAGATATCTTGGGATTGGAAAAAGTTCAGAAAAGGGCAACAAAAATTATTAGGGGGTTGGAATCGGTGCCATATGAAGGATTGAAAAGACTGGGTCTTTTCAGCTTAGAAAAGAGGACAGTAAGGGAGGATATGACAGAAGTCTATGAAATCATGACAGGCTGGAAAAAGTGAAGAAGGAAAAGTTGTTCTCATAACATAAGAACTAGGGGTCAGCAAATTAAATTAATAGGTAGCAGGTTTAAAACAAATAAAAGGAAGTATTTCTTCATGCTACCTGTGGAACTCCTTGCCAGAGGATGTTGTGAAGATCAGGATTTTAGCAGCGTTCAAAAAAAGAACTAGATAAATTCATGGAGGTTAGGTCCATTGATGGCTATTAGCCAGGCTGGGTAGGAATGGTGTCCCTAGTCTGTTTGCCAGGGGCTGGAAATGGATGACAGGGGAGGGATCACATGATGATTCCCTGTTCTGTTCACTCCCTCTGGGGCATCTGACATTGGCCAGTGTGGGCAGACAGGACACTGAACTAGATGGACCTTTGGTCTGACCCAGGGTGGCCGTTCTTATGGCTTGGTACTAATAATATTGAAGCTGAAGCAGCAAAACAGGCTGCAAAATGTCCCACGGTATGTATGCAAGAAACTAACCTGCCCTGAAGTTCCATGCTTCTGTAACTTCACTGCTATTGATTGGTGTCCAAACTAGCTAGATGAAACCTAGCTCAGGTAGGCCTACACCTGTTTCAATCAGCTCTCCAGCTGCAGTGTAGCCACGCCCAATAAACAATAATAATATTTAAAGGCCTCTAAAAATTTGCCACAAACTCACTTGGGATTTGGCCCCGAGTCCTCTTGAAACTCCACGCTGAGTGCTGAGCTTTTGTAATGGAACCTGATACCAGGTGGGTTCTTTTGTGACGAAGTTTCAAACAGATGTGTAGTGCTGTTTGTCTGAATGTCGAAAAATCGTAAACCCTATACAAAGACAGAGATTTCACATCCATTCCTGGCTGCAACCAGAAGAAACCCCAGAATTATGTTAGGACAGTTCTTGTAGTATTTCCACCTGGCCTGAAACGAGACACCACTGGATAAATTGCACAGCATAAATTAATCGTAAAAGATGTCCAGTCATCGAATCACCATCTTCTGTGGAACAAGATTATCAGCTGATGTAAATCAACAATCAGCCAAATGAAATGAATAGGCAGCAGGTTTAAAACACACAAAAGGAAGTTTTTTCATCACGCAGCACACAGTCAACCCGTGGAACTCCTTGCCAGGGGATGTTGTGAAGACCAGAACTTTAACAGGGTTCAAAACAGAACTAGATAAATTCATGGAGGTTAGGTCCATCCATGCTTATTAGCCAAGATGGGTAGGAATGGTGTCCCTAGCCTCTGTTTCTCTGGGAATGGATGACAGGGAAGGGATCACGTGATGATTCCCTGTTGTGTTCATTCCCTCTGGAGCACCTGGCATTGGGCAATGTCCGATGACAGGGCACCGGGCTAGATGGACCTTTGGTGTGACTCAGTGTGGCTGTTCTTATATAACATTGTTTCTATTGCACTAGACTAGAAGACCTCTCGAGGCCCATTCCAATCCCACGGCTCAGGATCCAGTTCCTCACTTTGCAAACCTGCGTGAACGAAGCCACTGAACTTGCGGCGTTCAGCCTCTCCCTGTCACCCCGGCCTTCCAGTGAAAAATGGAGAAAAGAAAACCAGGGACCAGCCAGGAGCTGTTTTATTACTTGCAAGAGCCTCCTGGGGCTTCCTAGCTTGGAGCACATCCAAAGACATTTCGGTAGTTCTAATGGAGCAGCAGCAAACTAGCTGGAGAGTCAGAGGGTTGGCGAAGGGTGAAAGCTTGTTTCCCTCCCCTTCTCCCCCGGCCTGAGGTGAGGTGACTCACCCCACTGAAAAACAACGTCGGCTTTTCTAGGTGGCCTCCGTCAGAGACCAGGCTCTCCCCTGGACCTCAGGCAGATTTTTATGTCCAACGCGTGAAAGAAAAAGCCTGACTCAGTCTGGCAAGTTGGCATTGCACACCATGTCTGCGATGCACAATACTCCATCAGTGTGGAGCCCCGGGGGCTCCCGGCCAGGCGTTCCTCACTGTCACAGCCCTGCTTGTGAGACCTCAGCGGCTCTTCTCGAAGGAGTTGGGTTGTTTTGGGGTTTTTTTGCTTTTGCTTTCCCCCTTCCTTAGGCTGCTTTTCAATAACGCCTTCTTTTCTGGAGAGAGCAAGAGACGGCGCTGTTTCATGCTCTGACAGGCCCCGCAAAGGCGTTCAAAGAGCGTCTTCACCTGGGTGGTCCTGAACCGAGACACGGGCAATGCCAGGCCGGTGACAACTGGGTTCACAACTCCCTCCCTTTTCCCTTAGCTCCTGCTCCCGTCTCTCCCCCCACCACGCTCTTGTTGGTCCTAGCTCTTGTAAAGGTAATATTCTCTTCAGACCACACCTCTCAGCACAGCAATTACACTCACATTCTCTGTCATTCCATTGGCCTCTCTGCTAGCCACAGTTATGAGCCTCTGGGTGGCAGTAGGTGAGTACGGGGCTTCAGAGTCTTTTGCTTGTTTTATCTACTGCAGCCTAGAAGCCTCGGGCTGGTGCAGCCATGATCCAGCTCGTGCAGTAATAAGAACAGTCACACTGGGGGTATGTCTACACGACAGAGGTTTTTTTCGGAAACACAGCCGTTTTCTGCAATCGCGTTGTTTCCTGCAATCCACACTGCAATCGCGTTGTTTTGAAAAAAAAAATCGAAAGAACGCAGGGGGTTTTCCCGACATTGGGAAACCTCTTTCTACGAGGAAGAAGCCTTTTTCCGAAAGAGCTCTTTTGGAAAAAGGCGTGTGTGGACGGAGAAGAGGGAGTTCTTTCGGAAGAAGAGGAAAGAGGAAAAAGCACAGGTGCCCTGGTGGCCACTCCGTCCATAGGCACCAGAGTTTAAATGCGCGAGAGTGTCCATTCAGCATGGATGCTCTCTTTTGAAAAAGCAGATTGCTTTTTCGATGCGTTTTGGCAGTGTGGGCCCTCTCTTTTGGAAGAAGATTTTTCAGATGATCTCTTCCAGAAAAGCTTCTTCTGAAAGAAGCCTGCAGTCTAGACATAGCCTGGGTCAGACCAAAGGTCCGTCTAGCCCAGTGTCCTGTCTCCCGACATTGGCCAATGCCAGATGCCCAGAGGGAGTGAACAGACCAGAGAATTACTTGATCCCTCTCCTGTCACCCATTTACAGCCTCTGACAAACAGAGGCCAGGGACACCATTCTGACGCATCCTTGCTAATAGCCATTGATAGACCTATCCTCCATGAATTCACCTAGTTCCTTTTTGAACCCTGTTAAAGTCCTGGTCTTCACAGCACCCCTCTGGCAAGGAGTTCCACAAGTTGACTGTGCGCTACATGAAGAAAAATTTCCTTTTCTTTGTTTTAAACCAGCTACCTAGTCATTTCATTTGGTGGCCCCCCAAGTTATTACATTATGAGAACAAGTCAATAACTTTTCCTTTTTCACTTTCTCCACACCAGTCATGATTTTATAGACCTCGCTCATATCCCCCCTTAGTCTCCTCTTTTCTAAGCTGAAAACTCCCAGTCTTTTCAGTCTCTCTTCATATGGCAGCCATTCCAAACCCCTCATCATTTTTGTTGCTCTTTTCTGAACTTTTCCCATGCCAAGAGATCTTTTTTAAGATGAGGCGACCAGTCCAGAAGTCTGAAGCCCTAGGTGGCAGCAATGTATAGGTTTAAAAGGATGGTCCCACAAAGCCAGTCTCCAGGGTTTGCAATGGGAGCTCATTGTCTGACGCCCACTCACTCCTGGAGCCGGGTAACAAAGATGCCAGTCAGTGCCAGCTGCAGAGGGATTTTCTTAGGATGTGCACCTCCACTGGTGGTGTGATCCATGCAGACACACTGGGATTTTTTTAAAGAATTCCTCGTCCTGTCACTGAGCTGCGTTATAGTTCTCATCATGTCTGGATGCAATCCCTCCTCCATATCTCGGCATGTCACGATTGTCTTCCTGGGACTTTTAATGGAGAATCTTTGTTTAAAAAAAAAAGTATAATTAGTCCAAATCCAATACCGGCACGACACTTCCCTCGGCAACAGTGACTGTGGATTAATTCCTTGTGTCAAGAGGGTCACATTTCCCTGCTTTGTGTTTGTCTGGCACACCACTAACAGTCCTCTGCCACTTCCCCAGTGTTCCAAGACTAATTGAAAAAAATCAACATCAATGGTCAGGCCATTTCCTTGGCCAGCTCTTTTACAACTCATAGATGCAAGTTCTCTGGACTTGCTCATTTAAAAATGTCTGACTTTAGTAGCTACTCTTCAACATCCTCCTGAGATCCTACTGGAAAGGACGGAGTGCTGTCATATTATGTGATTGCACCAATTGTTTCACACACACACACAGCCGACACAGAACAGAAATACTTATTGAACACCGCTGCCTTTTTATTGATAGTTCTTCTGCTTCCAGCTCTTAATGGCCAAATATTATTGTTAGGTTTGTTATTGTTCCTCATCTACTGAAAAAAAAACGCCTTCCTAGACTCCTAGAAGATTAGCGTGGGAAGACACCTCAGGAGGTCCTCTAGTCTGACTTCCTACTTGACAGAACCAACGCCAACTACATTATCCCAGCCAGGGCTTTGTCAAGCTGGGACTTCAAAACCTCTAGGGATGAAGATTCCCCAGGTCCTTTTCTGCTGAACTGCTGCTTAGTCAGTCGGTCCCCAGCCTGTAACAATGCTTGGGATTCTTCTGTCCCAAGTGCAGGACTCTGCACTTGTCCTTGTTGAACCTCATCAGATTTCTTTTGGGCCAATCTCCCAATTTATATGGGTCACTCTGGACCCTATCCCAACCCTCCAACTTATCTACCTCTCCCCCTAGCATGTGGCAAACTTGCTGAGGGTGCAATTCATCCCCTCATCCAGGTCATTAATAAAGATGTTGAACAAAACAGGCCCCCTAGACTGACCCCTAGCATACTCCACTTGATCCAGGTTGCCAACTAGACACTGAACCATTGAGCCAGTCAGCTTTCTGTTCCTCTTAGTCTGTCCAATCAAGCACTACTTCTTTAAATTGCTGGCAAGTATACAGTAGGGCTTTGTCTACACTACGAGTTTTCTTGGCCAAAAATATCCTAATGAGGGACTCATTTGCGTGAGTTGTGATCTCATTTGCATATTTTCTGCTGATCCATTTTTGCACTGGAGTTTTTGCGCAAAAACCTCTTTTTGCACAAAAAAACCCTTTTTCTGCAAGATCGGGACACCTCCTTTTTTGGGGCATAAGGATGTTGCGGAAAAAGGGGGTTTTGCACAAAAAGAAAATGTCCACACTGCTTGTTTTTGCGCACAAACTCCAGGGCAAAAACGGATTGGCAGAAAATATGCAAATGAGAGCATGACTCATGGAAATGATACCTTCATTAGCATATTTTTCGCTGAGAAAACTCGTAGTGTAGACGTAAACTAGGAGACTACATCAAAAGCTTTGCTAAAGTCAAGATGTATCACTTTCCCCATACACAGAGCCAGTTATCACATCATAGAAGGCAACCACAAACAGTGAGTGGGCCATATGAGTGGTCCTCCTTCATCTTAGTTGGCTTCATCCCACTGAGACTCCACCTGTGGCTCACGGACACCATGTCTGCCCCCCTTCCCCTCACACCTTTCGTGCACTGGGGCCCCACACTTCCTCCTCCTCTCCTTCCTCTTAGCATTTTCTGAGCACCACAAATTGTCTGATTTGTGCTCCATCCCTTCTTCTCCCCTTCCCTCTTTCCTTCCCAGAGCTTGAAGAGCCGTGAACAGTTGCCCACCACTAGTCTCTGGACAATTCAAGAATTTCTCCTTTGGGTCCTTTGCTTCTCTGTTGAGCTGGTTCAAAATCTTTCCAAAATTCCAAGTCATTTCTGGTCCACATTTGAAAAGGTCAACAGAAAAAAAATTAAAATTTTACCAAAGAAGAGCTGTGGTGGTTTTTGAAGAGAAAATATTAGAAGGGGGTTAAAAAATACATGGAGATTTTTCCAACTAGGCCAGCTGCAGGAAATGTAATGGCAAATATTCATGAATCTTTTCCTACTTTACAAGCTGGGTTTGTCACGTGCAACTGATCACATGAACCATAGGTCACTGACTCCACATTTCTGATTGGCTGAACCTAGTGCGTGTGTTCCCAAGAGCCACATGAACTCAGAGTATAGCTACACATTTTTGTCGGAAAAAGGTACGCAAAATGCACTCCGCATTTTGCGTACCTTTTTCTGATTCTTTTGTCGGAAGAGGCTTTTCTGACATTTGGCCTGTCTACACTGGGCCAAATGTCGGGGAAACCCCCTCTTTCAAAAGCCCCCTTCTTCCTCGTAGAATGAGGAATACAGGGGTTTCCAAAAGAGCACATTTGCTCTTCCGCAAAAAAAAAAGCAGAAGCAGTGGAGTTTTTTTCGGATAGTATCCCATCCCCTCTCCCCCCCCCCCCCCCCCCCCCCCCGCAGTCTAGCCATACCCTCAGTCTATCATTGGAGTGGATGTACTTTGTTTAGTCTCACTAATGCAGTCGGGGGGGGGGAGGGATTATTGACCACTGGTCCCACCCCAACAAAATATCAATGTGTATAGGACTACTCATGTGCTTAACGTTAAGCATATGGATAAGTGTTTTGCTTGCTCGGCACCTTATAGGATACTGCCCGAAGACACAATTCACCAAAGATTTTAGGCACGTGATTAATTTAAATAAGTGTGTAAGTCTATGAGATTTAAACGTGTGCTTAAAGTTAAGCATTTGAGTGCTCTGCTCAAAGTTGGCCAAGGTATAAATCTCAGAAGTGGGGGGCAAGGGGAACAGTTTGCACATGCTCTGTAACAACTTTTATTTTAGCAGCTCCACTACCCAAAAATTCTGTCTTTATAGAGCAAGCTTAGTACCCACACTGCTCCCACTGTAGACAGAGGCTACATCTACACTGCAGGCTTCTTGCGCAAGAAGCTTTTTGCGTGAGAGATCTTCCACAAAAACTTCTTGCACAAGAGCGCGTCCACACTGCAAAAGCACATTGGAAAAGCGATGCCCTTTTGCCCAGGAGAGCTTCCATCCTGCATGGGCGCTCTCTCGCAAGAAAGCTCTGATTGCCATTCACAGAATTTCCACCAGGGCACCTGTGTGTCTTTCGATAGGCTGTTTTTCCATCTACACACACCTTTTTGCGCAAGAGCTCTTGTGCAAAAAGGCTTATTCCTCGTAGAAAGAGGCATAACTCTTGCGCAAAACCCCTCTCTTCTTCTGATTTACTGTAAATTTTCTTGTGCAAAAAGTGCTTGCAGTGTGGAGGCGCCGCGAGTTTTTGCGCAAAAAAAAAAAAAGGCAGTCTAGGTGTAGCCAGAGTGTGTACCACCTCACAGAGTGCCTGAGCATTCTCCAGTCTGGGCCTATACAGCTGGGCTGTGTCTAGACTGGCCAGTTTTTCCAGAAAATCAGCCGCTTTTCCGCAAAAACTGGCCCGCTGTCTACACTGGCTGCTTGAATTTCCGCAAGAACACTGACTTCCTACGGTAGGAAATCAGTGCTTCTTGCAGAAATACTTTGCCCTTCTTGCAGAAATACTTTGCGAAAATGGCGATCGGGGCTTTTTTGTGCAAAAGCGTGTCTAGATTGGCATGGACGCTTTTCTGCAAAAAGTGCTTTTGTGGAAAAGCGTCCTTGCCAATCTAGATGCTCTTTTTCCGAAAATGCTTTTAACGGAAAACTTTTCCGTTAAAAGCATTTCTGGAAAATCATGACAGTGTAGAGGTAGCCCTGGAGCTGGATTTTCCCTGCACAGGGCCAGGGTGGATCCAGGTGTAACTGCCACCAAGCAGATTTGAATTTGCAACTTCTGGAGTTTAGTGTAAGAACCTCTACAGCAGGAGCTATCAAGCCAGCTGGCTCCCAGCTTAGGCTATTGATCTCTCTTGTCCTTATGTCTCGCTGTAAGTGGATTAGGTGCCACTATACAGGACAGTAAACCACACTAGGTTACACAAGCACTGAGATGAGCGATCCCCACTCTTTCTTGTGGGCTCAGTGACCACTCCCCCCTTCCCCGACACACACACACACACAAGCCCTGGCACCAAGGTAACATGGAGGACATGCTTATCTGAATCAAATGCAACAGGGACAAACTATCAACTAGGGAAAAACAACTTAAAAAACAACGACAGGTCTAGTAGCACCTTAGGGCCATGTCTACATTAGGGCCCTATTTCAAAATGACTTCAATCGACTTAATAACTCCCGATTTCACAAAATCGAAATAGCGTGTCCTCACTACAGGGAAGCCTCCAAATTAGTCCAAGACAGGCTCCATTAATGTGGACGCGCTACCTCGACTTAGAGCCCCAGAAAGCACTGGGGAGTAATTAATTTGAATTCCTCTGAGGAGTCGTTATTTCAAATAGCATCACCGGCACGTCCACACGACCGCTCTTTAGAAATAACTATTTTAAAATAAATGTTATTCCTCGAGGAAAGCAGGAGTCCAGATTTTGAAATAAGCGACTGGTTATTTTTTCCATTCAGGTTTCACTTTGTCCTTTTTTAGAACAGGGAATATTCTGGAACATCTCACAGGCTGGGGAAAATAGGGTCATAATTCAAAATGATCTGGACAAACTAGAGAAATGGTCTGAGGTAAACAGGATGAAGTTTAATAAGGATAAATGCAAAGTGCTCCACTTAGGAAGGAACAATCAGTTTCACACATACAGAATGGGAAGCGACTGTCTAGGAAGGAGCACGGCAGAAAGGGACGTAGGAGTTATAGTGGATCACAAGCTAAATATGAGTCAATAGTGTACTGGGTCCGGCCATGAGGGCAGGGGAATGGACTTGATGACCTTTCAAGGTCCCTTCCGGTCCTAGTATTCTATGATTCTACGATTATTTCAAAATACTGAGCTTGGTCATGTGGATGCTCTGCTTATTAATTCAACATAAGAGGGGTTATTTTGAAATAAAGTCCTAGTGTAGACCAGGGCCACATGAGCACTGTTCAGCCTGTGCACTGAATGGGGCAGGAATCCTGTGGGTTCATGTACTTAAACACTGTTATGATGTACATACCACTGTGGGCTGAATTAAGGTTGCACAGGCAACCTTAACTATGGCATTTTCTACTTTCTGGGACTTGGACTTGGAAGCTTAATAATACTTTATGTAATCATATATTTGTAAAACAGAGAACCCACAAGAGCTGTAGAACTGACGGTAATTTTGACCTTTCATTTTTTGGGATCCAACTCAAGACACATTAAAAGTGGCCTGTTTTCCAAAGATACTGAGCTCTGATATCTGAACCTCTGACATCCATGTCCTTTAACATGGCTCACGTTGAAACATGCTTTTTGCCAAATTAAAAGGTGGAGTCATCCAAAATTAGTAATCACTTTCGGAAAATATAGGTATTGACTTGGATGCCTCTGTTTATATGTGGAATTCATAATTTCAAGTTTCATGAACATATGTGAAACCTGGATTCTTAATTATGTTTGGATACTACCACTACCAGGAATGAAACACAGCAATAAATTTGAGAATTAATAGCAAAGGCACTGATCACTATGGAAACATAACCAAAACAAATATTCGGAGTTTCTGATTCTCAGAATTCACCCACGCCAATACAATTCCCCTGCCCAGTCACCCATAGTCCCGGTGATCCAGAGCATACCATGCACATACACACTGACTGACTGTGTGTGCTAGATGGCTTGTGAACTTTCCCCTGCTTTGCGATCACTTCTGAGGTAATACAGAATGTGCCAGAGTTTGGGGTTGAAGAAAGGATCCAACGGGAGAACAGGGCGAGTTTCGTTTGTTTTGTCCTGTTTCTATGCTCATAAGCATACTTGTCGCCGACGGCCCAGGGGTTACCATGGTGAGCTTTGATAAATCCATGAAATGGATGATGTGCAATAGAAAGCAGGGCTACATTTCAGGAAGTGAAGTTCAAGGAATATAGAATCTTAGAATCCTAGAACTGGAAGGGACCTCAAGAGGTCATTGAATCCAGTCCCCGGCCCTCATGGCAAGACCAAGCACCATCTAGATCAGGGCTACTCAACTTTGGAAGCCCCGGGGGCCACAATGATACTCACAACACACGCTGAGAGCCACAACTTAAGTGTGGTTGCAAATGCATGCATTTATATATATATGCAAATATATGCAAATAGTTTCTTTCAAACTGATGGGCATGAATACCAAGATTAAGCCTTAAGCCATGGCGCCGGACCCAAACGTGGCCAGTGTGAGCCAGTCA
>JANRFK010006697.1:38145621-38156674 GCA_030068395.1 Apalone spinifera | reverse complement strand
CTCCACACCGTCAGCCTGCTCCTGCACCCTTCCTCCTAGCCAGTCCTCCCCACCTCACCCCGCACCCATTTTGTCATCATGGGTGGTTGGCTGGTGGTCCACAAAAAATGTCTGCATTGTGCAAGGTGAGCCATGGGCCAAAAAAAGTTTGAGAACCACTGCTCTAGCACAATTCCCCCTGTTCACAGCAGCACCAGGCCTGCGAGGGCCTCTTCACACTGGAAACCCGGGGTGAGTAGGTGCAAGCATAGGACGACTGGAGAAGGAATTGCATTACTGAGCAAGGAAAAATACACAGCCGCCAGTTTGCACAGTTTGTGTTTGTTGCTATGGTCTCTGGGCAGGAGTGGGAGTAGAGAGCCGGGGGATTCACGCGTGCAGAAAAGCACGGGGCTCCCTCCTCTCCACACCCCACACATTTCTCCAGCTGTTAATTGCATGCAAGAAACATACAAGGCCTGCTAATGACGAGCCAACAGTTTACTGGGAAGGGAGCCTCCACATTTTAATGGGAAACACCAGACCCGTGGATGACGTCTTTGCCATTGGAAGCACATGGACACACACACACACACACAACTTGGAAAGCAGAACCCACATGGCTGTGGCTCAGAACGGCCCTGAAGTTGTGTAACAACCACAGCTACAACATGGCTTCCCTCGGCCCTGTGACCCAAAGTCTCACGTTCCCTGTGGGAATATTTTGCCACAGCACATTCCATCACCCTCAAACAGTTCACTAACAGCACAGCCTGGCTGCTTAATGCCATTTTTTTTCTTCCTTCCCGCCCTTGGAGAATTACCAGACCCGCTAGACCTATGCGTAGAAATGTGCCTCAGGATCTTGGAGCCCTGCCGAATTCTTCTGTTCGGAAGGAGGGAGAATACGAGAGGTAAAGAGAAGCCAGGACTGTCCATTTTGTGCCAGCCTACAGTGGTGAGAAGACTACAACAGCATAGATCTAGGAGCAATGGGAGGCAATTAAATACAGGAATATTAGGCTGGATAGTGCAGAAAGTTTCCTCACAGTGAGGGGGATTGTTATAACATGGAGGCGTTTCCGAAGAAGAGTGCCGGAATCCCCTTCAATGAGGTCATTGGTATCAAACCCCTCAGGAATGGGTGTCACGGAGCAACCTTACCTCAGCAGAAAGGTGGAGGAGGAGACAACAGCAGAGGAAAGACTAGGTCATCTCCAGGGCAGGTGAAGAAAGTCAAAGGGTAATGAAGTGCCAGGCGAACCAGGTCTGTAACCACCACCGGGTGGATTTGAACCTAGGACCTCTGGAGCTTGGTGTAGGAGTCTCTACAACTTGAGCAATAAAGCTAACCAGCTCTTAGCTTAGGGTGTGGAGCTCCCTTGCTCTTATCCTTGCTGTAGGTGGTCTAAGTGCCACTTACGTGGGACAGTGCCCCGCATGAGGGGTGTGGGTTACACAGCATCAAAGCAACAGAGGAGATTTAGCATTGGTGCAGCCCTGAAGAGGTGCCCAGAGCTTAGAAGACAGAGGAGCCGAGTGATCTGATGAATGCGACAGGGTCCCAGAATTCAGGTGTAGGGGGACCCGGGGAGGGAGGGCTAAAAGGCTTCCTGGACACAGTGGGTGTTTGCAGGAGGTGAGGAAAGGTGAGTGGGAGACAAGAAGTAGCCGTGGAGAGGCTCTCTCATTCTCAGAGCACCCCGTGAGGTTGCCAGTAGCTTTGGCCTCAGCTCCTCTCGCTGACTGACTGCCTCACGTCTAGGGCTCAGCCCTCCAGCCAAGCCACCAAGTTCAACACCCTTCTGGGAGACCACACACAAGCCCAAATGAAGCTGGATACTTCTCGGGCCCCCTGGGGCTACAGGTCTCCTCTCCTTCTATTTATACCAACTCTATCTTGAGGATTTCCTTGCAGGGCTCTCCCCATGTTATTTCTGTTACCATATCCCAGTCCTTCTTCCTGCCAGAGAGCCCCCTCTACACTGCCGTCTCAGCCCCCAACTGAGCTCCCTCGGGCTGGACTCTGTCCTCTTGGCCGGAGCCATTTAGCTACTCACTTCCCCATGTACATACCATGATGAATTGGGAGGGCTTGCCAGCCTTGCAGGTGGTGGGTGTTAAGTCCCATCAAAATAGCCTGAAATATCCAAGAAAGTGGTCGAGGGCCGCACTTTTCCATGACGTTAATGGAGGTGTGGGGCCGTGGATGGAGGTTGGGTGCAGAAGGGAGCTTGGGGGTAAGGGAGGGAGTTTGGGTGAATGAGGCGGTTGTGACCTGGGGCACTGGACTAGGTGCCAGGGGCTGGATTGTGACTTCGGGCAGGGAGTTGGGGTGCAGGAGCAGTTGCAGGGGATTGGGTTGTGAGCTAGGGCAGGAGGGGACTGTGATCTGGGGCAGGGGATTGGGGTGCCAGATCTGGGAGGGGATATGGGTGCAGGAGGAGGGCAGAGGATTTGGATATGTGGAGTGGGGGGCAGAGGGTTGGGGGAGGGAGGGGCTGGGGTGCCAGAGGCAGACTCTGGCCAGGACACTTACCAGCCAGCAGCCCAGCACTTTCCTGAAGCAGCCTCCCTGCCTTCCCCAACCCCACACAGGCTGCAGCCATGTGCTCTGTGAACAACCACCAGCCCCAAGGGGAGGGGTATGGTGCTTCTTAGCTGCCTCTTGCTCAAACAAGCAGCTCCCATTGGCCAGTTTCTGCCCAAAAAACAACCAATGGGATTGTTCTGGGGGTGGGAGCAGCCCCTAAAGCCCTTCCCCTCCCCTCTGGGCTCCCAGATTTTAAAGTGAAACTGCCCAGCAGCCGCATTTCTCAGTGGCATGTGGGTGGGGCGCGGCAAGCAGGGAGCTTCCTGGGGCTCCCTGCAGCATCCATGGGCCAGATCTGGTCTGGATCCAGCCTGTGGGCAGTATTTTGCCCAGGCCAGATTTAGGGGTTGGTGGGTAAAAGTTAACGGCCTGTGTGTGAACTATGAAACATTCCAAACGAGTACCACACACTGCGCTCTCCCCCTTTCTGCTTTTGTTCTTGTTGATTCCTTTACTAGAAAGATAGTTGCTTGAGACTGAGACTCTGACTTTACAGACCTGACTTCATGGCTTCGGCCCATCTCTGATCAAAACCAAGGGCCACATTCTCCTCTGGTGTATACTGGGAGCAAGGCTTATTTCTACCTGGTGAGGATCTGGAGTGAGAGCCAGCCCCAGCCATGTCTTCCGGCAAGAGGAAAGACAGAGGGGTTAAGTGGCCATTATTTTTCCCTTGTAACATTACTTGCAGCAAAAGTAAAATACATCAGCTGCAGGGGAGGGGAGATGAGAGTTTTTCGGAGGGGGCCTAAATTGCTCTGCAGTCAGAGGGCGATGATTTTACGGATCGTGGCCTGGTTATTCACAAGCCTCAGACGTCAATATAGCAACCTTTAGCTGGCTTCCTAGCTCTGGTATCCATCCCACACAGCATTTTAATTACTTGGTGCCTAAGAAACATTTTGGACATTGAAGTCTGTCACCCCTTAAGCTGTCTGTCCCACTCTTCATTTCATGAATAGGATCCACACAGCCCCCGTCAGCCAATGGCAGGCCGGTCACACAAGTATTATGTTTTTCCTTTCGCTGTCTACTGTTTCACCATCGGAGGAACCACACAGTCAAGAGCACAGCGGGAATAATGGCCCTATTCATTTCCCCCTGGGACTAATTCTTGCAGATGGCAAGCACCGCGGTGGGGCAAATTAGCTTCTTATTTCCTCTCGAAGCTTAAAGCCCTAAGCTCATTTTGCTGGGGCTCACGGGACCACTCGCGGAAGGGCCGTGCATCGCTGGCAGCAGAAAGGGACCAGTCCCACTCCAATGCCGGGGAGACAGAAGGGGGCCCATATAGAACTACGTCTCCTGCAGTCGGCAAAAGCCAATTGCCTCCGTCAGCTCAGATCTGCAGCCCCGTGGAATGTTCCATAAGCAGCAACTGTGAGCGGGGGGGAGACGCGGGCATACGTCAGATGCCAACACGTACAGGAAAGTTGCAGCATTGTGATCTTGCGTTGAGGACAATATCGGGAAGATTCTGGATCAGAGCCCCAGCAGATGAATCTTTCATAGACTGATACAGAAATTCAGGAGGACCTTCATCTACAGAGCTTTATAGTTTGTACATTCACGGGAGATGCAGCCAGGTGAAAGCATGAAAGGACGAGCATAAAAGTATGATGAGATTATTATTTCCCATTAAAGATCCTACCAACCACGGGCGCCCACCCACACTTGGGCCAAGCTGGGGTAATGTGACAATTTCAGCCCCATCACAAGAACCTGTAAAAGGAATACTGCCTTTTCCCCAGGAGTTCCTCCTGTCTGCTTGTGACAGAGGTATTATCTCGTGGCTATGGCTACCCCACCGTTTTTTTGCGGAGGAAGATATGCAAATCGTGGTCTCATTTGCATATCTTCTTACGATTCTTTTTGCGGAAGAGGTTTTACCGCTAAAAAGCCCTGTGTAGACATGGCCATTTGTCAGAAAAAAAAAACCTTTTTCGCAAGACCCTGTAAACCTCGATTTTTGAGGAATAAGGGATCTGGCGAAAAAGGGGTTTTTTTTTCTGACAAATGGCCCCGTCTATGTGGGGCTTTTTAGCAGCAAAACCTCCGCCGCAAAAAGAATTGGAACAGGATATGCAAATGAGCGTGCCATTTGCATAACCTCTTCTGCAAAAAAAATGCAGTGTAGACATAACTGATTTACAACAGCCAAAGATCTGGCTTTTATACTGGATCCATTCATATTCAGAGTAAGGCTGTAAAATCCCGTTTTAAACGTTAACCAATTAACATTATGTTAACTGGGATGCCACAGGCCTTGGGCCACACCATACCACGGGCAATGGGCTGCTCCAGCCCAGCTGGGCTTGCTGGTTAACCCATTACTGGTAAGCATGCTGATAAGGCTGATGTTTACGAGGTAACCGGTTAACTGGTTAACCCTTTACATCCCAAATTCAGCATCTCTCAGTGTGTTCAGCACTGTAATACACTGCACAATCAGCGAAGTTTCATTGGTTTGCACCAGGTCTGAATCTGACCATCGGGCAGAAACAGAGCAAGCAAAGGCAGTAGCCTTCATGCTCTCAGAGGACACATAATCACAGGTTAAACCTCCCTCGGGGCCTGACCAATTCCAAATGAGAGAATTTCCCAGACCACGGAAGGTCAGTATTGTCTAGCAGCATTACCAACACTTCCACGGCTTACTGGGCTGTTAGAGGACAGTTGGGGTAAATTCGAACTAAATCATAGCACAGGACTGGGGGCTCTAAACACACTTTATGGGACCGCGGGAAACTTGGCCACACCTATGAAAACTGGACATCCGGCTCACTCACATCAGGCCAGACCACAGATATTTCTGGACCAGGGAGTTCCAGACTAGAGAGGTTTAATCTGTACTGAGACTGCTGATCAGGGTAGAGACGTTCTATGCAGCACTTTTTTGCAAAGTTCATTGTAACTTCCACCTGGGGAACTCCAAGGGAGCATCTCAGGTGACGTCTCCTGGTGCAATGCTCCCCTAGTCACACTCATTAGGCGTCTGTCCAGACGCCAGCCCTGGTCACGAGCCCATAACCTTCTGTCACCTTTTTAGTTGCCATGGGGAGTGTGGTATATTTTCAGCACAACCCACTCGCTGCTGCCGGAACCCCTGACCTACACGCTGGATGTTTCTTCCTTTGATTCCTACAGCCTTCCCTGCTCCAGTCTCCTGCTTCATAGAATCCGAGGCTTGGAAGAGTCTTCAGGAGTCATCAAGTCCAGCCCCCTGCCCAAATCAGGACCAACGCCAGCTCAATCATCTCAGCCAGGGCTTTGTCAAGCTGGGACTTCAAAACCTCTAGGGATGGAGATTCCACCCCCTCCCTAGGGAACCCATCCCAGTGCTTTACCACCTGCTTAGGGAAATAGTTTGTCCTAATATCCCACCTAAACCTCCCCTGCTGCAACCTGAGACCATTGCTCCTTGTTCTGCCATCTGCCACCACTGAGAACAGCCTCTCTCCAGCCTCTTTTGGAACTCCCCATCAGGGAGTTGAAGGCTGCTCTCAAATCCCCCCTCACTCTTCTCTTCTGCAGAC
The DNA here is from genome assembly GCA_030068395.1 of Apalone spinifera. Lineage (NCBI taxonomy): Eukaryota > Metazoa > Chordata > Testudines > Trionychidae > Apalone > Apalone spinifera. The sequence continues at coordinate 38,150,566 of JANRFK010006697.1, read as the reverse complement.
TGAACAAGCCCAAATTCCTCAGCCTCTCCTCGTAAGTCATGTGCTCCAGGCCCCAGTTGCTTTTGTTGCCCTCTGCTGGATTATCTCCAAGGCACCCTCGTCCTTCCTGTTTGAACTAGTGGACTAGTTCAAAATAAGGTTGAAATAAGCTACGCAATTGGTATCGCTCAAATGGCATATCTTATTTCGAGCCATGGTGCAATGTAGACATGCCCTATAGAGAGAACAATGAGCCTTTTTTGCCAGCTTTGCTACCATTCAGCTGGCTACTAACTCAAGCTGCAGAGACTCCTGTGCTGAGGTCCCTGGTTCAATTCCATCTGTGGGTGCTACAATAGGCCCAGACTTTCTGGACTTGCTGCATCATTTAGGAAAATGTATTTTAAAAAATGCTTGAGCCCTGGCCCCTCTCTCATTACAAATTAAACACTGCTCAAGACTCCCAGCTTTGCTAATATCATGGGTGACTGCAAACAACTCTAGGAAGCGGGGCTGCTAAGTGGGTTAAGTCTTTGGGGATGGTGGGGAAGTCAAAGCTTTTCTCTGCTCTTCAAAGCTTATTTAGTTATGGATTAGAGAATATTTGTCCATTAGGCTTCTGTCGGTTTAATAAATTTTACTTTATTAGTGGATCGCGGTCAGTTACATTGCCGACCAATACCAGAAGTGACTGTCTTCTGCCCAGTCTTAGGTATATTCTAGAGCTTCTATCTTTTGGGGACTGGCTACAGTTGTCCTAAACATTGCCTGGCCCCTGCTCAGTTGACTGCTGCTCCCTTCCCATTGTAGGCTAATCGCTTCCATTCTCTTAAATTTTTTTTAAGGCTCATTGTATCAGATATCAAAACCAACATCATCTAGTGGTGGAAATTCCTTTCCCCGTCCCATTCTTCGCTCCTTTGGAGCCAGTGGTTAGTGAAACCTCAACATTCCTTTTCTTGGCGGGCCAAGTCCTTTTCTGGTCCTGCCCCCGCCCCATCCCACCCCTTGGAAGGACAAGCCCAGGCTGGAAACCACATGCAACAGGCGGCTGTTTGTGCGAACGCGCGCCAGTAGCCTGCATGCACCAACAAGTCAAGATAATGATCGTGGTGTCAGATTCACGCCTGGTTTACCAGTGTGGACGCAAAGCAGGAAAGGCAGGGATGAAGGAACAGTGCCAAGTGTAATGGCAAAGTCATGGTTGGCCTCCCCAGGGCATTTCTTTGAATAAGTGACGTGGCTGGATTATTGAGATGCCCCGTGACCAAAAGAATGCAAGGAGCACACGGCTGGAACCAGACAATGAAATGAATAGTTTACTGAATCCAGCGGCTAGCCAGCGACTGCCCAACCGCTATAATGCAACAGCATATCCGCTCCAGTGAATGGAAGAGCCGCTCCGGAGTTTCTCTAACTCCAGCCCCGTGGATTAAAGAGTTGACTTCAGAGATTGCATTAGAAAATCTGAGTAAGTGGAATATAGAGCAAGCCAGCCAAAGTCAGCGTGAATGCTGCATGCAGGCAGCCCACCCCCGGCGTTCTGAGTAAAGCCATATAAACACAGAACAATACCACTAAATAAAATACAACCAGATAGGGAGCCGAAGAGGCTGTGTTTCTACAGCCTCTGAACTCAGAGTGGTAGAGGTGTGTGTGTGGGGACGGGATCACAGCCCTGGTCCATTTCAGACACCTGTCCTATCCTATGGGAGGTGGGGAACATTGAACTCTCTGAGACAGGCATTGTCCTCCTGGTTACTTAACGGGGCCCTGATGGGGCTCCTAGGTGCCACACTATTAGATCACATCCTAAATAATAACAGAAAATAGTAACGCCAGACATTAGTGGACTCATGTGCACTGTGCTGCCCAGAGATCAGTTACCCACCACTGAAATGCAGCCACCTCTGGAGGACGTAGGCAGCAGCTGTTTAAACATGCACTGTGGTATTAACGTTTTGCACAGCAAGTGGCGACTACAGTATCCCATTGACACTGGCGGTGAAATTTAATAAAGCATTAGGTAACTCTCTGGGTCAGAGTCTGAGCAGGACACTGACACTCACATCCCCACAGCCCTTATGAAAAGCATCATTGGATCTTCAATGAACACCCTGTGTCCACAGGGAACTGACTTGAACCACTGATGTGGGCTGGGATCTTCCAAGATGCTTGTGAGATTTAAGAGCATAAGTCCTATTGAAAATCAATGATACTTCCAGGGGAGATCTTCAAAAGCATAAATGCTGATCAGGCCCTTAGGGTAACATTTTCAGAAGCACCTAAGGCCACATCCCCACTTGTGAGAAGATCGATGCTGTGGTGGTTGATCTTCCGGCGTTTGATTTAGCGGGTCTAATGAAGACCCACTAAATCGAATGCTGAGGGGCCCCCTGTGAGCACCGGTTCTCCTGCTCCTCAAGAGGAGTAAGGGAAGCCAACGGGAGCATTTCTACTGTCGACCTCCCTCTGTGAGGACAATGCCAAAACTCGGCTTACAGCATATTGACCTCCTCAGTGTTTTTTACGTAGTTGGAATTGCGTCCTTTAAGCCAGCCTTCCCTTGTGGTATGGACCTGGCCTAAGTCGCTTGGGAAAATGTTATCCCCTATCATAGAATCCTAGGGTTGGAAGAGACCTGAGGAGACCACTGAGTCCAGCCCCCTGCCCAAAGCAGGACCAACCCCAACTCAATCATCTCAGCCAGGGCTTTGTCAAGCTGGGACTTCAAAACCTCTAGGGATGGAGATTCCACCCCTCCCTAGGGAACCCATCCCAGTGCTTCACCACCCTGCTAGAGAAATAGTTTTTCCTACTATCCCACCTAGACCTCCCCCACTGCAATTTGATTCCATTGCTCCTCGTTCTGCCATCTTCCACCCCGGAGAACAGCCTCTCTCCATCCTCTTTGGAACCCCCCTTCAGGGAGTTAAAGGCTGCTCTCAAATCCCCCCTCACTCTTCTCTTCTGCAGACTAAACAAACCCAACCCTCTCCTTGCAGGTCATGTGCTCCAGGATGTGTGTAATAGGGCAGCAACATGTGCTCCCCTTACTCACATTGCAGCACACCTACCATTTGTGCCTTTGGAAATCCCTATAGGCACCTAAGCCACGCAGGTCTGGTCCATCTGTAACCCATTGGTAACCCATTGTGTGTTACAGGTTCCCATCTCTAACCAATGCACAGAGGATATGAGCATTCTTCTGCTCTGCTCTGTGCTGATTAGGCCTCAATTGGAAAACTGTGTCCAATTCTGGGTGCCAATTTCAAGAAAGATGTGGAGAAATTGGAGAGGGTCCAGAGACGAGCAACAAGAATGATGAAAGGTCTAGAGAACATGAGCAATGAAGGAAGGCTGAAGGAATTGGCCTTGTTTAGTTTTGAAAAGAGAAGACTGAGAGGGGACAAGATAGCAGTTTTCAGGTATCTAAAAGGGTGTTACAAGGAGGGAGGAGAAAAATAGTTCTCCTTGGCCTCTGATGATAGGACAATAAGCAATGGGCTTAAACTGCAGCAAGGGAGGTCTAGGTTGGACATTAGGAAAAACTTCCTCACTGCCAGGGTGGTTAAACACTGGAATAAGTTGCCTAGGGAGGTTGTGGAATCTCCATCATGGGAGATATTTAAGAGCAGGTTGGCTAGACATCTCTCAGAGATGATGTAGATGGTGCTTGGTCCTGCCGTGAGGGCAGGGGACTGGACTTGATGATCTCTCGAGATGCCTTCCAGTTCTAATGTTCTATGATTTTATGATTCAGACTCCACCACAGACTTTTAGCACAAGATGCAGCAGCCCATGCTATTAGCTCTGGACATCCCCTCTTCCATCCATGGCACGTCAGCCAACCCGGCAGCTGTCGCTCGCACACAAAGTGGCACCAGTTCTACTAAAAGTATGAGTCTGTATCAGTGCAGTTTTGAGTCTGGGCCTGGTTCATATCAGTGGAGCTTGTGCTGGCAAATTCACTGATGAATGCTACACCAGGGCTACCATTTTAGCAAGTCTCCTGGCAGGAGTTTGCACTGGTTTAATTAATTCATTTTAAATAGTTTTCGGTGCCACTGTTGTGCATAGGCCAGCCCTCAGATGCTTAGGAAAACACCTCGCATAGAGGTTAAGGATTCAACATTGCTACTGCTGTTGTCTTTGTGTTACAATGAAGAGACAGTCAGGCCACCACAGACTTGGTGAACAAATGATTTCTTCTCTTTTTCAGCTACTTCATTAGAATTCTTTCCTTCCCTCACCCTCTCCCCCATTCCCAAGAATATTGTCCTTCAGTTTCCCAGTCAGTCAGGTGCCTTTTTCAAATGGTGTATATAGGAACATAAGAACAGCCAGACTAGGTCAGACCAAAGGTCCATCTAGCCCAGTGTCCTGTCTGCTGACAGTGGCCAATGCCAGGTGCCCCAGAGGGAATGAACAAAACAGAATCATCAAGTGATCCCTCCACTGTCATTCGTTCCCTGCTTATGGCAAACAAAATTGAGGGGTAAGTCAGATTATGGTTTTGTACTCCTGCCCAGCCTGGGTTATGGATATTTATGGACCTATCCTTCACAAACTTATCAAATTCTTTTTGGAACCCTATTATAGTCTTGGTCTTTACAACATCCTCTGGCAAGGAGTTCCACTGGTTGACCATGCATTGTGTGAAGAAATACTTCCCTTCGTTTGTTTTAAACCTGCTGCTCCTTAATTTCATTGGGTGACCCCTAGTTCTTGTGTTATGAGAAGGAGTAAATAATACTTCCTTATTTACTTTTTCCATACTATCATAATTTTCTGTGCCTCGATCATATTCCCTCTTTGTCATCTTTTTCCAAGCCCAAAAGTCCCAGCCTTATTAATCTCTCCTCATAAGAAAGCTTTTCTGTAGCCCCATTTTTTGCCCTTTTCTGTGCCTTTTCCAGTCCCAAACTATCTTTTTCTTTTTTTCTTTCCTTTTTTTTTTTTTTTT
>JANRFK010006697.1:38051846-38063407 GCA_030068395.1 Apalone spinifera | reverse complement strand
ACTGGAAGGATAGGGTGAGGAAGCTTTTTGGCAACTGAGGTACGTGAACACTAAGCACTGTGCCTGCACACCTGGACTACCCAATGAGGCAGTCTTGGAAAGGCCTTAAACTCAGGCCTATGGAGTGATGTATGCATTACATCATGTGCAAATATGATTGTATTAGTACCGCTGCCCCCTATTGGAGGGATTCCAAACTGCCCAGCCGTGGGTCATAGGCTCTCCCCAGCTACAAGAGGTATGTTTTAGCGATTGGGGCTTGTGCTTTTGGAATGGCAGATTATTGGCAGCAACAGCAGACACCACAGTGTGAAGTAGAGATGTGAGAATGTGCAACAGTATATCACATGGAGCCCTCAGAATACAAGAACTGTGAGGTCATCAAGTCCAGTCCCCTGCACTCATGGCAGGACCAAGTACAGTCTAGATCATCCCTGACATGTGTCTAACCTGCTCTTAAATATCTCCAGTGATAAAGATTCTACAACCCTCCTAGGCAACTTATTCCAGTGTTTAACCACTGACAGGTAGGACATTTTTCCTATATCCAAACTAAACTGCCCTTGCTGCAGTTTAAGCCCATTGCTTCTTGTCCTATCCTCAGAGGCCAAAGAACAATTTCCTCCCCTCCACCTCCTCGTGACAACCTTTTACATACTTGAAAACGGCTGTCCTGTTGCCCCCTCAGTCTTCTTTCCCAAACTAAAGAAGCCCAATTATTTCAGTCTTCCCTTATAGCTCATGTTTTCTAGACCTTGCATCATCCTTGTTGCTCTTCTCTAGACCGTCTCCAATTTCTCCACATCTTTCTTGAAATGGGGTGCCCAGAACTGGACACAATACTCTAATTGAGGCCTAACCAGCGCATAGTAGTGAGCAAGACACAAGAAGTCATTCTTCCGCTCAATATTGCTCATGCATCCCAGAATCAGGTTTGCTTTTTTTGCAACAGTGTCAGACTGACTCATTTTGCTTATGGTCTACTCTGACCCCTAAATCCCTTTCTGAAGGACTCCTTCCTAGACAGTCACTTCCCATTCTGTAGGTGTGAAAGACTGTTCCTTCCTAAGTGGAGTACTTCACAGTGGTCCTTAAACTTCATCCTATTTACCTCAGCTATCACCACTCCGATAATTTATCCTCATTGGAACAGGAAATTAAAGATGCATTCTGCTGAGTGAGACTGCAGAAGAAAGTGCCACCTACATGGCATGGCCAGCAATGCTGCACTAGAAAAGCAGGCATTTTTGCATCAACTGCTCAATACAACACTACCCTGGACATACACCAAGTGCAACAGGGCCCCTGGATAAAATTGCTTAGGCTCCAGGCAATGCAAGCAGGTATCAGAAAGCTGCCTGATACGAGTGTGGTAAGACAGGATTGTTTGGCTGGCATGTTGCCACCACTGCACTCCATGGCAAGACTTCCATGTCAGCTTGTTCCCCTTCTTCCGATTTCACAGCCTGCCCATTCAGCATCAGCCTTAGTCCCCTTCCTCCATCCTTCGAGATTGATTCCCAATGCTCCCCAGCCTGGGTGTCACCTGAGCTGCCGGACAGATGACATTTGGCTCGGGCCAGAGTTAGAGCCATCTCTGTGGCCCACTATTGGATTGCACCAAGGTATTTTGTAACAAGGTAGTAGTTGCTAAATCAATGCAGGCATCCTAGCCTGGAGTGTCTGGAAAGCCAACCATTCACTGTGCTCCAGTTTCAGCTGTTTCCGCAATCACTTGGAAGTCTCCAAAAAGGTAAAATACACAGGTAAAGGGATTTTTTTTAAATGGTTAAAAGGGAGGACCATGTCGCTAGAAGTTACAACCCAGTGATCAGGCACACCTGTCCTTGAGAGCTTGCATTTGGTCAGGCCAAGCAAGTGTCCCAGAAGTGCAGATGTAACCGCCACTGGGTGGATTTGAACCTTGGACCTCTGGAGCTTGGTGTAGGAGCATCTACAGCTTGAGTGATAAAGCCAGCTGGCTCCCAGCTTAGGCTGTAGAGCTTCCTTGTTCTTATCTCTTGCTGTAAGCGGTCTAAGTGCCACTGCATGGGACAGCAAACCACACTAGCTGTGTGGATTACACAGTAGCTCAAAGGGAGCCCCAAAAAACCCATGCTGGAACATTCGAGTAAGTGCAGACCACTAGATAACGCATGTTCTCTTGCCCCAGAGTATTGGTTCTTGCAATGCCTGGACAGGAACTTAGAACTCCCACCAGACCCCGCTTATGGGAAGTTTCAAAGGCCAGTGTGTGTTACAGATACAACATCCACAGGATTTACAGCCTCCATGGAGAGCCACAAACTGCAGAGAAACCCTGCAGAATGGAGGCAGGGGACAGATGACTGGAACCTTCAGGGCTGTTTGTTGGGATGCACCATACTTTTGGGCAGCTGAAATGCAAGCTGTTTGTATTGGGTGGGCAGCCATTCCCCTGTCAGCTCTGAGCTGGAAGGAGCAGGTTGTTTTTTTGGCCTCCAGGGGGTCAGTATACGGTGGCTTCAACCGTTAGCCGTGATAGCTGGGTACTTCCAGCAAGCGAAAGTGTTTTACGAAAGTAGTGAGTAGCACCTTCAACTAAAACACTCAAGAGCCAGTGTGGGTAAAACCCACTTTGTTTTTACCCACAAAAGCTCAGGATCCTATAGTTGTTTGCCTTACCCACCTTAGTCTAAGAGCCTTCTGCTGCCCCCCTGCCCTCAGGCCAATTGAGACGGGGAGGAGAAGAGGCCCTGCAGGGGGAGCGCCTGAAGTCTCCTCCCCCACTAGCGACAAAGAACTTGGGGGTGAGGGCAAAGATTTCACACACTCCCCCACCCCCAAGCCAAACAAACAGGGGTAGGGGAGCATGGGAAGTCTTCAAGCTGGAAGATAGAACTGAGTAATGCTAACCCTCTTAAAGGGATGCAGAGCTATCCATAGCATCCCTGAACCCTTCTGGACTAGGGATGGAAAATATCGGTTAAATAGTCGAGTAACCCCATTCTTATCAACCAACTATTCTATAGTCTCTGAAGGCGGGGCCAGCAGCTGCTGCAACAGAGGCAGCAGTGCAGGGCGTCAGGCAGAAGTTGGTCCATGAGTGGAGCCAATTTAAACAGGTCCTCTTGTGGGCCAGTGCCTGTTGCCCAGTGCTGCTGCCTCTGATAAAGAGGCAGCAGAACAGGGTGGCAGCAGCCCCTGTCTAAGGTGGGTCTGAGCCAGGCTGCCTGTCTGGCTCCTACTACACTTTAAATGCAGAGCTGCAGCAGAAGAAGGTTCTGGGCCAGGCCTGAGCCAGAACTGAGCTGGGCTGCTGGCCAGCCTGCAAAATTATTTACTGGCAGGTGTGTGGGGGAAGGGAGGGGGGAAGAAGAGAGGAGAAAGGAATAGAAATGCATGTAGTCTATAACATTAACCGATAAGCTTTTGCTTATCGGTTAATTGACCAACCTATTACATCCCTATTCTGGACTGGGGCCACAAGGACCAAAAGAAAAAAAAGTTGCCCAAACTTCATTTCACTCTCCACTAGGTTTTGAAGGAAATGCTGACTCAGCATTTCCTCTACACCCACCTTTGGCCTTTACTTCCCTGTCACAAAACAAAGCCGCTCGGCCCATCTTGCTCTTATGCCTTCATTTCAGAAGGGGATTAGTAGACCAAAATGCTGGCTGACAAATCACGTACTTTGTAGGCCCCTCGCAAAGGTTCATGGAGGTTAGGAAGAGCCTTAACTACTTTAAGAAAATCTGGGAGCAAACTGGGGCAAATGCTACCCTGTTATAATACCTGGGTTTTAAGAGTAGATAATTTAGCCCAGTGAATCCATCTGAAAATCCCACTGCTGACACCAATAGACTGGATGCAGGTGTAGGCCCATGTCACTCCTTTTTTACAAGGCCCCACTTTGGGGGCCACTGTGCTCTCTAGAAGAGAGCAAATCCCACCCTACAGGCCCTCCCTTACCTCTCTTCAGCAGGCTGGCTCTGTAGCGCCCCTCGAGGGTGCAGTTCCACCGCTCGAAGCGGAACTGGTACTGGCACTCCAAGGCGCTCATGCTGATGGCCTCCACAAGGGTCTCTGCCACGCCGGGATCCCGCCGGCACATCCTGCGCTGCTTCTTCTCCAGCTTCAGGCGGTCACACACTTTGTAGTGGGCCTTGACGGCAGCCTCCTCCATTTCTGAGGTCAGAGGGAGGATGGTCAGGGGTTCATTCCCAGTCAGCCTGTGAAGAGACCAGGGGTGAGAAAAAATATGAGCCCTTGTCATTTGAGCCTGGCAACTGTTTTCTGACATTCTAGTGGCAAGTGCCAGGCACTGGCTTGAGGGGCCCTGCCTCAGGAGTTGGGGGGACAGAGGGAAAGACCCAGAATGCATTGCGTTATAGCTCTGCAATTGCTGCATGGAAGCCAATAAGCCAGCACCTCCGACGCCCCCAGCTTCAGACCTACAGAAAAAGGCAATGCTGCCAAGTGGTTTTAGTTTTCAGGTTCATGCCTCTTAAAATTTAGGAACTTTAAAATGGGGTGGGGGGAAGGGAGGTGGTTATAGGTGTCCCATCCCCTTCTCCAAGCACCCGGCCCTTGCCTCATACAATGTGCAACAAAAGAAGCCTGCATACTGTTCCCGGTGTCGAGTGACTAGCTGCTGGACATGGGCCAGGCTGGCACCGGCCCCAGGGAGTAAAGAAGCTGCCGGAACATCTGCTGCAGGCATGAGCTGTTTGTTGGCTTGTCTACCCGTGGCTGGCTCCGACAGCACTGGCACCTGGCCGGAAGAGGGCAGTCAATGGGAATCACTATACCGGGTTTCCAGGGACCTGAAGATGCATTTCTCCCTCAGCCAAAAAGGAAGAATTGCGCAAGCCAGAATTTGAACACTTGCTGGAATGTTTCAGGCCTGCACAGACGCACACCGAGTGAAGGCAGGGCTGGACGTTTGCCCTCACTGACACACATGCTGCGCTTTCTGTAACCAGCACAGACCCCTAACCAGGCCCAAAATGGGGGGAGGGCAGCAAAGAGAAGGCAGTGGGGAGGGGGAGGACGGACTCGTTTCCTGACTTAAAAAAAGAAAAACTGAAAAAAAAACACTTTAAAATTACCCAGGTTAATTTTTAGGAGACATGCACAGGGATTCTCCCGACCAAGCAAGCAGTTCACCCCCAGGGAGGTTTTTTTGGGGGGGGAGGGAGGGACATTAAAAGCCATTTCATGGAAGTCAGTGCTCCCAGAAGGAGAGATTTGAAATTCTCCTGATTGTTTATGGATCTTGCTCACTCCAAGAGAGCATCAGTGCGCCGTTAACTGCTGAGCTTCTTGGTTACAGGACTTCCTAAAAATGAACTGAAGGGGGAACAAAGAGACAAAAATCAACTATGTCTGGAAAGCTAAGACCAGCTCTACCAAATTAATGAAAGGTTATGGATGAGAATACCAAAAAAAAAAAAATGCTCCAAGCCCTCAACTTAACAAGGGGCATCTGACCTAGCAGGCAGCTAGCTGTGTGGCACTAAGCAAGTTTAAAAAAAAAAAAAAAGATTTACTTGAACAGCATTTAAGTAATGCAGCAAATTCTATGCACCATTCACCACACTTGCCCTGATGGTTGGTTCCTTGACACGTCCACAGTCAGGAGAGATGCACAAATTTAAGCTAGTAGAGTGGGAAAGTGTTTTTTTCCCCTAAATCAAGACTGTTAAGTTTTTCCATTTAGACTAATTTGGCTACCCCTCTGAAATTTCTAAATCAAAGCAGCCTTCATTGACTTTATAGATCTGGTACCACGCATTGCAATACCCAACAAGTGTTGCATAACGGTTGAATGCTACAATGGTGCAGGGGAATGTGTATACTTGGATTCCATTGATAAGGTTGGTGACATGACCATTAGGTTTTGGTGCCTCAGTTTCCCTGTACCCAATTTGGCACTTCAAATGTTCAGAGGGCAGGTAGCTTTTCATTCTCAGCCTTTAAAGAAAAGGCTGAAGGTAGGGTTTGGAGTGGTGTGCAAAGGTCAGTTCAGGCCTGACAGTTACTTGGCATTAGTGTCTGGAAAGCCAGAGAAGTAGCAAAATAATGAAGCATTAAAATGGGTCATAACCGATCCCTTTTAATTGCTCTGCACAGAGTCTGACGGACGGGGCCAAAATTGGCCGTGGGGCTTGCGGCTGATCGCTAAGGCGATGGACAACCCTAATTCATAGGTTCTCAGTATTACTGTGGTTTCAGCTCACTTCGTAGAATGCAAGAGAAAGTGGCCAGATTTCCTATTCTGAAATGGACAACTGCATTGTCCATTTCAGAAGAGTATCTGAGAAGACACCACAGACTAACTGGAAAGTCCAGCTCTAGTGAGGTCATTCATGTCCCTTCAACTCTCTGGATAGGACCAGTCTGATTTTTGGCCTCTGAGGCTCAAAATCTGGGCTTAGTGAGCCAGTTCCTCCAAACCCCTTGAAGTTACTGACCTTAAGGGTTTGTCTACACTAGCAAGGCGATAGCGACACCATTGCTATAAAACTCTGCAGCATAAGTCTTTTCTAGCCCAAAGAACATCACTTCCCGAAGCAATGGTAGCTGAGCCAACAGAAGCTAGGTCTGCACCTAGCATTAGTTGGGCACAGCCCCAGGTATGGTGCAGCCTGCAATATAGATGATTTTTCTCCCCGCCTGAGTGACAAGTTTTGAAGTCTAGATCAGGCCTGTGTTTCAGGAAGAGACTTTTTGCTACACAATTTACAGAGAAGCTAAATGAATTCTTTGCTTCAGTCTTCATGGCAAGGAAGAGTCCCAAACCTGAGATTTTTTTAGGTGACAAATCTAAGAATTGTCCCAGATTGAGGTGTCCTTTGAGGTGGTTTTGGAACAAATTGATAAACAGAGTAGTAACAGCTCACCAGGACCAGATTTCAGAACTCCTGGGTGCATGCTAACTCAAATGGGAAATTGTGGAACTATTAACTGTGGCTTGTAACCTATCCTTTAAATCGGCTTCCATACCTAATGGCTGGAAGATACTATCGTGATGCCAATATTTAAAAGGGGCTCTAGAGGTGATCCTGGCAATTACAGACCAGACCGGTAAGTCTAACAATTCAGTGAGCAAAGACTCCAGCAAGCACAGCCATCAAGTAACGGCCTGATCTCTATCGCTCTCCACAGTTTCATTGGCCGCAGGCAAACAGGAACAAAAACACCAAAAGTCGGGCAAGAGAATGAGTTCTCAATTGTACCTCAAACCAGGCACATTTACAAGGTCAGAAGCAGATGCTATTTGGCCAACAAGGGCCTGTCCCATTCAGAAAAAAGCCACCACAAAGAGGGAGTAGTGGGGGCGGGGGGAGGGGAAGGACAGGAAAAATAGTGAGACTCTCCAGGAACGCCTCCTCCTGAGGAAGGATTTCTGTGGAGTAAAATGCACCTGGAGCACACGATCCACACCTATTCCAGCAGGGAACCCCAATTTAGCACTCCAGGTTTCACTGCCGCTTCAAAGGGCTGAGGGGGCCTTTCCCCTCCTCCCCCGAGTCCCACAAACACAAACCGCGCCAGGGAGAGTCCTGCCCAAGAATGCTGGTTTAGAGCTGCCACTGTATGGAACCCTTTTAATCCATCAAGCCCTTTTATGCAACCTCTGCTGAGCGGGGTCTTGCGAGGCCATGAGTCGGACGCTCGCGCTCGGTTCGGCAGAGGCTGCTCCTGCCACAGCGTCCAGGGCTCAGTAGGGCTGAGGGAATCAACTTGTACCTCTCCCCCCCGGAAAAAAATTCCTGGGCTCTGGCAATGAAGCGCCCACCTAGGATGCTGCATGGGATGGTGTTATTTTGGCTTGAGGGGGCTGGGAGGGAAATTAGGCACCTACTACAGGCCTGCTGGATGGGCAAGAAAGTTACGTTTGGTCTTTCCGAGGCAGAGTGGAGGCAGCACTGGATTCTACCCTACAGTGCTGGGGGGGGGTAGGGGGGGAGAGAAACAGAGCAAGTTACTTCACCTTTCTGTGCCCCATTTCCACCCTTCACCCATCACTCTGTCCCTCTCGGCACAGCGCGGCCCAGCCTTGGTTGGGGCCTCTGGAGAACGTCTGATCGTGGACATGTTCCCTTGACCAATCCCGGCTCCCTCCCAGGAGCTGAGCACGATTGGTGGGAGCAGTTTCTAAAGGTGAAAGTGGATTTCTGTTGGTCTTGTTTCACCATTCAGCCTGCACCCAACTGCAGCACTTTGTTGGGAACCATCAAAGCTACTCTTCCCCTTTCTGAAAAGGAATATTGCAATATTTAAATCAAGTCTAAATTGTTGACAGGGAACTATCCTAGATGCTCAATGTAGCCAGCCCCATGATAGCCAGGATGGGTAGGAATGGTGTCCCTAGCCTCTGTCAGAAGCTGGAAATAGATGACAGGGGACAGATCACTTGATTCCCTATTCTGTTCACTCTGGGGCACCTGGCATTGGCCACTGTCGGCTGACAGGACACTGGGCTAGATAGACCTTTGGTCTGACCCAGTCTAGCAACATCAGAAGGGCCAAAGTTTCTCTATCTTAGGGATGGGTCATGACAGTTTGAGTATTTAAGATTCAACCCTTTGGTCTCACTGAAGAGTGGGTTAGACAGACATCAGGGATGATCTAGACCAGGGCTACTCAAACTTTGGAAGCCCCGGGGACCACAACGATACTCACAGCACATGCAGAGGGCCACAACTGAAGTGTGGTTGCATGGACATGCAAATAGCTTTTCACACTGACGGGCTTGAATACAAAGATTAAGCCAAGACACCACCACGCAGGCCCCATTTAAGTCAGTTCTGCTCATCTTAAAAAAAAAAAAAATGCAATATTGACCTGATTTCCACCCATGAGACAGCACTTTTAACGAGCAATGACAGTCCAGGAATTTGAACTACCAAAACTCATCTCAACAGAAGACCATTCTATTGACTCTGTTTTGGCTTAACAGTCCATGAATGTAGCTACTAAAAAAACACATATCAACCCAAACTGCACTGTGGGTTGCAGGTGAGGCAAGGAGTGGCCCTGATCTAGACTGTTTGGTCTTGCCATGAGCACAGGGGACTGGACAACTTCTTGAGGTTCCTTCCAGTTCTAGGATTCCATTTTGCCCTAGTGTGCCCCATGCTGGCAGACAAGACCCCTAGGCAGATCTGCATTCATGGCAATATGGATTTGACTGAGTTTATAGAGGCTACTCCTGGAGGAGCCCTGTTCTTAGGCAGGCTCCAAGCCAAAGCTTTTAAATTCCTTATCTGCTGAAGATTTTTGTGATGCATCCCTCAGACCAGAGAGGTAGCGCCCCTGTGTTACCAGTGAGCTACTCCTGGGTGGACATAAATCAGGAATTGGTCAGGTCTTGAGTCAAGCAGAGCCACATTGCATAGAATCCCAGGGATGGAAGAGACCTCAGGAGCCCATCAGATTCAGCCTCTTGCCCCAAAGCAGGACTCACCCCAACTCAACCCTCCCAGCCAGGGCTTTGTCAAGCTAGGACTTCAAAACCTCTAGGGATGGAGATTCCACCCCCTCCCTAGGGAACCCATCCCAGTGCTTCCCCACCCTCCTAGGGGAATCATTTTTCCTACTATCCAACCTAGACCTCCCCCACTGCAACTTAAGCCCATTGCTCCTTATTCTGCCATTGGCCACCACTGAGAACAGCCTCTCTCCAGCCTCTTTGGAACTCCCCCCTTCATGGAGTTGGAGGCCACTCTCAAATCCCCCCCTCACTCTTCTCTTGTGAGAATGAAACAAGCCCAAATCCCTCAGCCTCTCCTCATAGGAGATGTGCTCCAGCCCCCTAATCATTTTGGTTGCCCTCCGCTGGACCCTCTCCAATGCGTCCACATCCTCTCTGTAGTGGAGGGCCCAGAACTGGATGCAATACTCCAGATGTGGCCTCACCAGTGCAGAATAAAGGGGGAATAATCACTTCCCTAGCTCTGCTGGCAATACTCCTCCTAATACACCCTAATAGACCATTAGCCTTCTTGGCTACAAGGGCGCACTGACTCATACCCAGCTTCTCAGCCACTGTAATCCCCACGTCCTTTTCTGCACAACTGCTGCTTAACCAGTTGGTCCCCAGCCTGTAGCAGTGCTGGGGAATCTTCCATCCCAAGGGCAGGACTCTGCACTTGTCCTTGTAGAACCTCAAATTTATTTTGGCCCTGATCCTCCTCTGGTCACTCTGGACCCTATCCCTACCCTTCAACGTAGCTACCTCCCACTAGCTCAGGGTTATCCACAAATTTGCGGAGGGTGCAACCCATCCCCTCATCCAGGTCATTAATAACCAGGTTGACCAAAATAGGCTATATTTATTTCTCTTATTAAAAAAGATCTAGTACACCCAGCAGCAGTGCCAGGCCTGTTGAAACAGCACCCTGCTCTTTTGAAAGATTGCTCTACAGTAAAGCTGTACTACCACCTCACCTACCCCCCATTGACAGTCTCCTTTTTACATGGCTACTTTGCCTGCCTACATCAGCCCCCTCTTCCTTAGGGAATAGAGGTGAGGATCCATTTCTTCCAAAAGGATTTTAATTGATAGGTACCTCTCCTGAATCTTGTATGAAGAGGCCATAGCTTGATGTGGCCTTGTTCTGCACAGTGCAGTGTGAACTAACATATGAGGTGGTTGCCTTCCAACTTTCAGGAAGTTCTAGATTGGATTCCCCCTGCCCCATAACTTCATCATGCCCCCCTTCTATGAAGCAGAAATGTTACTTGAAGCATAATGGGTCCCAGAGAAAGATTGGGCCACTCTACTAGCTTCAAATATAGATTTGGACATCTGCAGGTGGCCATATCTAGGCTTTGAAGGCCAGTAACTAATGAAGCATTCACCACGCTGGTTTGTGTTTGCAAGTGAAAAGGGTTTCAGGGTCCACAGCTTAGGGACTAACCAGTGAATTATTCCCACAGAATAGAGCTCTTCCAGATCCTGTTTGGAACCACTGCCCACCCATCTAACAAGCAACTGTTGACCTCAAGGTCAAATTGAACATAAGAATGGCCGTACTGGGTCAGACCAAAGGTCCATCTAGCCCAGTAGCTTGTCTGCCGACAGTGGCCAAAACCAGGTGCCCTAGAGGGAGTGGACCGAATACAGTGATCAAGCAATTTGTCTCCTGCCATCCTTCTCCAGCCTTGGACAGAGGCCAGAGACACCATTTCTATCCCCTGGCTAATAGCCTTTTATCGACCTAACCTCCATGAAATTATCTAGCTTCTCTTTAAACTGTTATAGTCCTAGCCTTCACAGCCTCCTCTGGCAAGGAGTTCCACAGGTTGACTATGCGCTGTGTAGACAAATTGAAGATTAAGAGGTTTTAGGCTTTACCAACACAAGTCATGGGAAGCCTCCCATCCACTTCCAGGTTTCCAGAAGTAGCCATTCAAGCTAGTTCTATGAATTGGAATCCAATGTACAGGAGATGCTTTGCCAGCATCCAGATGCTCATAACCGCTACAGTCCAACGTGGACCAAAACACGGCAAGAAGTCCGTCACTGCATATGAAGCAAGCCACCACGAGTCTTGTGCTACACTTCAGAG
>JANRFK010006697.1:38022642-38036892 GCA_030068395.1 Apalone spinifera | reverse complement strand
CATGCTAGAGTTATCTGTAGAACAGACAATATAGTCCGGCCAAGCTCCTTACATCGATTTTTGGATGTAGTGCCTCAAGCACCACAGGTTTTATATCCTTCCACAGTGGTGGGGCAACTATAGGACTGAAGCTTTACTGCAGTGACTCATTGTCAAGAAGGTCTAATACCTACGGAAGACTAGAATAAGTCAATAGTTTTGTAGCTGTGCTGGATGCTTAAGTCAATGCAAGCAAACAGGACTTTCCTGTAAGCTGTTGGAAAAGAGCAAGCTAGCTTCCTCATGAAGGCATGCTACTCTGCATATAAAGAGCCTTGGGATCCGGTAGAAATATGGTATGGTTTACCAATCTGGATTAGTGTCATTGTGGAAGATGCAGTTTGTACTAATTCAGGATGCACAAACTAAGCACTTCTATCTGATGTTTAATTAGAAGATATTCTATGAGCAGGTCTAAACTATTTGGCAACTAATGCACAAAATTCCAACCTGTAAAAAAACCTCGATTCCCCACAATTATTCCCCTCACCCCTTAAGTCTGCATGACAATAATGCCCCTTTCTCCCAGAAGGGTCAAGGATAATGTTTTGCTTCCAATATTAAGAGCTACACATGTCAAAGCTGTTTTGACCATTTCAGTTATGAAGTTGTTTGCAACAGCTGTATAAAAAAGTTACTGATTTTTCCAGCTGCCAGAGCAAGTCCCTCGAGTTTAGCCCAATATGTTTATCTACATAAAGTCATGAAATACTCCCTGTTCTAGTTACTACTTTGAGCTTTACTCCTTACGGTAGCTGTGCAGTGTGGTAGATTAACCAAGATCAGCTTTTGCCAGTCAGAGGTCAGATTCTGGATCTAGATTGACTTGATGCTGATGTAGTTCAAGTGCAAAGAGTTATTTTCCAGTCTGTTATAGAAGTGAGAAGGGAGTTATCAGATGCTGCAAAATGCTCTGTAACCTGACATTATCGTTCTAGTTCTGTCTTCTACTTTAAAGTAGATCAAAGTGACCTCTTAGACACTGAAATGGTTCAGTAGCATAGACTTTGTTTACTATGGAGCCAAAGAAAGGCAGAGACCACCTACACAGAGACTGGTGTGAAAAAAATCTTAAATCCTAATGAACCCAACACTCCTGTAACTTCCTTTGACAATCCTAGTCTGAAAGTAGGCCACTACTTCCACCAAAAAAAAAAGACCAAAATTCAGCCTTAATGTTTTATCCTCCCACACTCCAGCCTCCCAATGATGGCAGGTTTAAAACCAAGAGTTACATTTAAGACATTTAGCTTTTCCCCCTACACTCCACAGAGGCAGCAAGGGTTGGGGGGGGAGGAGACGAGAACAGTAGCTGGCAAGCAAGTGGGGGGGAGGGAGCAGGAGCTGGTTTAGAAGCCAGGTCCCCCAGCACCATCTGTGGGGGGCAGGGGAGGTAGAGCCCCTGCTGGGGCTCTTGTACATTTCAAAGGCTGAGGCACTGCAGGGCCAGCCTGGAAGTCCCTCCTAGCCCCATGCTCCCTGTGGGGCTTTTGCCTTTGAAGTGTAGCAAGAGCCTGGCAGGGCTCTTGTACACTTCAAAGGTGGAAAGTATCAGAGGGGTAGCTGTGTTAGTCTGAATCTGCAAGAGCGGCGAGGAGTCCTGTAGCACCTTATAGATGAACAGAAGTGTTGGGAGCATAAGTTTTTGTGGGCAAAGACCCACTTTGTGCAGAGACATGCATCTGATAAAGTGGGTCTCTGGAGCATAAGCTTATGCTCCAAACACTTCTGTTGGTCTATAAAGTGCTACAGGACTCCTCACTGCTCTTTCAAAGTGGGAGGTGCCCTTATCGACTAATCAATGGAAATCCCATCAACTATTTGATTAATCTAAATGTAATAGCTTCAGTGTTTATTAGGTTACTAGCAATAAGCCAGCCCTGGGTGACAAGGGTGGTTTCTTTAAAGCCAAATCCAAGCCTTTATAGCAAATTCAGATTAAAAAACTTGGTCTTGGAAAGCTTCCCGGGTTCAATTGAGAATAAGATTGTGCTGGCAGACAAGGGTTGAAACTAGTTTCCTCTGTCTCGGTTTGGAGAGTTTAAGAGGTGGGATTCTTCTCTTCCACCCCCTGTAGAAGTGATGCTCAACTCCGCTGGTTTGAGCCAGGTTAATGGGAGGCAAACAAGTGGGATCTATTGAGTCTAGTATTCTTCCGTAAGACTGAAATGGACTAGGAGCCTCATGCAAGTCATAGGGACATGAATGGGAGCCTCTAGTGACCTCAGTGGGATTTGTACCAGGCCCAAGGAGTCCCCAAGTTGGCGTCATCTCCATTCAGGAGGAGAAGGAGACTGCGTGCCCCCTGCCCCTCCCCCCGCTTAATGCACTGCAACAGCTAGAGATGCCTGCATTACCCAAGGGCTGTCAATTTAAAGGCTAAGAGGGACCATTATGGTTTGGACAAGGGATGTTATCAAATTAGTTGGCGGAATCTCCATCAACTAGTCGATAAGGGCGCTTCTGCTTTGAACTGCACCAACAAGCCTGCTGGGCTGTTGCTACATTTCGAAGGCGGAAGTGCCAGGCACTGTTCCCAGCAGGGGCTCTTGTGCATTTCAAAGACTGAAATGCAACATGGAGCCTGGGACCAGCAGGGACTCTCGTACATTTCAGATGTGGAATGCCATTGCTGTGCCCCACCCCCTCCCACAGAGCTGAGGGGGGAACCTTCTTTTAAGCCAACATCCCCTGCACCACCTCCTTGCTGCCTCTGATAGAGGCAGCAAACTTGGGGGTGGGGGGAATGCAACTATTTAACTAGTCTGCCAACCACCCATAAGCAAAAGCTTATTGGATAGTTGACTAGTCTATTAGTCACTTACATCCCTAGTTTGGACATTAACAGGGTTCAAAGAACGAACTAGATAGATTCATGGAAGATAGGGCCATCAATGGGTATTAGCCAGGATGGGTAGGAAAGGTGTCCATAGCCTGTTTGGAAACAGATGGGAGGAATCATGTGAGGATTCTCTGTGCTGTTCACTCTGGGGCACCTGGTATTGGCCACTGTTGGCAGACAGGATACTGGGCTGGATGGACCAAGCCCAGAACTTCAGCCAGCTATTCCTGCCTCAAGGTTGGCAACATTTGAGCCCATCCTTTTGCCATGTTTGTTACCCACACTGACAAGTCTGAACTGTATTGACAATTTGGCAGACAAGTGAAGTCAGCCATCCATCTACTCACGTCTCTCCCTGTGAGACCTTCTGGGCTGATAGGTTGGAGTTTAAGGATTTCAGAAGCTGAGCTGAGCCTGGAAAATACCTCTTACACAAAACAATCAGGCATGCAGCTCTTCAGTAAAGGAGGTCTGATAGGGAAAGAGTCAGAGCTCAGAACTGGACCCATTCCAGTACTGTGCTCACCAACTCGACAAGGGTGAGATTCTATCAGGTGTGGAGTACCTATTTATGCAGTTACATTCCACAGCTTGAGTGTCCAGGGAAGACTTGTATCTAGTTCCTTCATGAATCCTGTGGAACTCCTTGCCAGAGGGTGCTGTGAAGGCCAGGACTTCAACAGGATTCATCAAGGAACTAGATAAATTCATGGAGGATAGGTTCATCTGTGACTATTAGCTAGGATGGACAGGCATGGTGTCCTTAACCTGTCAGAAACTGGGAATGTGTCTCAGGAGATGGCTCACTTTAGGATTCCCTGTTCTGTTCATTCCTTGGGGGCACCTGGCATTGGCCACTGTCAGATGACAAGGTACTGGGCTCAATAGACCTTTGGTCTGACCCAGTGTGGCTGTTCTGATGTTCTTAATGCCTCTCTTGGCCAAAGCATTGACCATGATCTGTCAGTGCAGTGATCCCTCCCTTCTACCCCTGTTGCCTTTCAGCAAGGACTTCTGCTCAAATAAGGGATAAAGGAAACAAATCTATCCTTCAGGTACTCTATTTTCCCTCCTTTCTGCCCCAAAGGATCTCATTCATATTGGTTAGAGTGCATCTCATGGGACAGATTTTCCTGGAGCTAGTAGTGAGTAGACAGGACAGGGAAGGGGGATAAGGGAACCAATGACCTACAGTCTAGAGATACCATCAGGTTGGTCTCTGATTACAAGGGGTTTGAACTGCGAACAGAGCCCTGTAACCCTCCAGCTTAATTCAATCACCAGCCACAGACTTCAGAGAGTCAGGCAGCTGGGTTACCTGGTGATAAACACAAGCCCTTTAATAATTAAACCCTCATGAGCTTTCTGCATTGGGGTGAGAACTGAGCTTCCAAAAAAGCAAGCCGTTAACCACAATTAAAGCAAGTTAATCATTGAGCTGCCCCTTCACCAGGGGACCAGAGTCCTACAGATTGAGTGCCAAGTTCTGAAGAACCAGTCCCATGAAAGGCAGAAGAGGCAACAACCTACCAAGCTGGATACTTTAAGAAAAAATAGATTAGAGTGGATGATTGCCAAGGAGTCAGACAGCTGCACCCATGTCAAGGTTGGGGCTAGGTCATTTTGGGTGTCGTACATTCATAGCAAGCAAGGTTTCCTACCAAGATGTAGGATCACCACGTTAAGACAAAACCACACAGATCCCTTTATAGGAGGGAAACTGAGGCAATGAAAAGTGGTGGCACAGCTAGAACTACAAGGCCATCCTCCCTCCTCCAGAGGCAGGGTGGAAACCTCTGTCTCCTTGCACATGGCTAGCAGGAGGCAGCACCCACATACGGGTTTGTGCATGCAGGCCTGGAAGCACCGGCCTTTGCTTTCTGCTGCAGTAAGAGCCTTGCAGGAGCAACCTCTGACCATGCCAGGTGTACAAGCCAGAGAGTTACCTACCAAGCATGTCTGCCAAGTGCCCTGAAGGTGGAGACCCACTGAGTACCAGCTGCACTTGCAGAGCTAGTGAACCCTTAGGAAAGGAAGGAGTGGGGTCCCCCTGCATAGTCAAAAGAGGTCACCAGATGACAAACTATAGGTCTTCAAGTGGTAAGGAGATTGTAGATTACCATCCCAGAGACTTCAAGAGATCATTAAGTATGGTCCCCTGCCCTCATGGCAGGACCAAGCACTATCTAGATCAGGTGCAGAGAACTTTTTGGGTTGGGGGCTGCTGACCCACGGAAAAAGAAAGTCAGGGGCCACTCAGAAAAAAGTCCAAAACAAGCCTTCATTGATGAGCCTGCCCTCCCTCTGCACCAGAGGAAACTCCCCCACAGCAGAACTAGGGGGGCCCAGGCTAGTGCTCCAGCCCTGCAGGGGACAGTGGGAGTCTGGTGAGCCAGCATGAATGCCAATACTGGGGGAGCCCTGCCCACCAAGCCTCAAGGGACAGATCCAGGCAAGCCAGGGGGCTGCATCCCACCCTGGGACTTGGACTAGAGTCATTAGACCATCCCTGCCAGGTGTCTGTCCAACCTGCTCTTAAACACTTCAGCTATGTCTAGACTGGCCCCCTTTGCCGGAAAAGGTATGCAAAGGAGGCCAGTCAGAATTGCAAACGCAGCGGGGATTTACATTTTCCCCGCTCCATTTGCATGAACATGGCTGCTGCTTTTTTCAGTCTTTGGCGCTTTTTTCCAATCAAAACTAAGATGGAAAAAAGTGGTAGCCGTGTTCATGCAAGTGGAGTGAGGAAAATGTAAATCCCCACTGCATTTGCAATTCCGACTGGCCTCCTTTGCATACCTTTTCCGGCAAAGGGGGCCAGTCTAGACGTAGCCCTCCAGTGATTGAGATGCCACAACCTCCCTAGGCAATTTATTCCAGCCTTTAACCACCCGAACAGGTAGGTTGGTTATTAGGAAAAAATTCCTATGATTCCCTTGCTCCTGTTTAAGCCCATTGCTTCTTGTCCTATCCTCAGAGGCCAAGGAGGAAACTGTTCTCCTTATAACAATTTTACATGCTTGAAACCAGCTATGTCCCCTTAGTCTTCTCTTCTAAACTAAAGAATCCCAATTCTTTCAGCCTTCCCTCAACTCATTTTCTAACGCTTTGTTTGGAGAAGCTCCAGGGAATAGCAACAATTTGTCCACATCTTTCTTGAAATGTGGTGCCAGAACTGGACAATACTCCAACTGAGGCCTAATCAGTGCAGAATAGAGAAGAATGGCTTCTCAGGTCTTGCTCACAACACTCCTGTTAATGTGTAACCACAGAGGACCGCTGGAGCTGAATATAGGAGCCTCTACCCTCTGAGCTAAAAGCGAGCTGGCTCCCAGCCTATGCTGTAGAGATCTCTTGGTCTTAACTGTTGCTGTGGTCTAGGTACCACTGCATTGTAACCCACACACTAGAATGGTTACCAATGCATCCCAGAATCATGCTGGCTTTTTTGCAACAGTGTCACCCTGTTGAATCATTTAGCTTATGGTCAAGAGTCCACTATGACCCCTAGATCCCTTCCTGCAGTTGACAGTATCCATCAAACCCCCACACTTATTCCAGCTTGGACCAAACTTAATGCTTCCTTGCATTTATTTCCACGGAGTAGGAGCAGAAGAAATACAGAGTCTTGAACTGATGTCCCCATAGAAAAAGGGCTAAAGAATCTCACACCCTTTCCCCAGTTCCCTCTGGGATTTCTGACACTGCTCTGTGTTTGGATTCCAAGACCACACATTTGGGTCTGGAGGACTACTGCTAACTCTGCCTGGACCACTGGGGGTCTTTCAAACTGTGCCACGGGAGCCTTAGACAGTGCTGAGACTTGTTAGAACCATGCTCCTGGCTGGATTCCAATTTGGAGAATTGCATTCTGCCTAGGTCAGTCCCAGCCAGCTGTAGCTTCAACTGGCTACAGCATTCATCGCTTGCCATCGGAGCTTGTTTTTCTAAACAGCTGCTGTGTTTCACACTTATCACTCATCCAGGCCTGGAGTCGCGGGTCATCCAGAGTTAGAAGCCCTACAGGGCAACCCCTTGGTTCCATGTACCACTTCCCCAAGGTCCCACCCCATCTCTCATCAACTAGAGAAATGCCCTGAATGCAAAGGCAATATCAGGATTGTATTTAGTGTATTTTTACATTGTGGTGCCAGTTGCCAGAGAGACTCCTCAGTGTGTTACCCAAGAGGCATAATCCCCTCCACTGTAGGAGTTATCTAGACAATAGTCTAAAGTGGTGTCCCCCCCTCCCCGAGTCACAGTAGCAGAATCAAGCAGTTCGCAAGCTTTACAGGACAATGCTTCATGACCTGCCAGGATGGAAGTGCTGAGACACCAGCAAGCCAGTTCGATGTTCAGAACCACTTTTGTTTTCCTGATCCACTCACGTTGCAACAGCACCTCCCAGCTGTGTGCAGTAGAAGCTGGGGGGCTTACAACAGGGGTGGGCAATGATTTGATGGGGGCCACTCCAAGATTTTGGAAAGGGGTCGAGGGCCACACTATGGAGGGGGTGCAGGATCTGGGACAGAGGTTGGGAGCAGAAAAGGGGGAGTTGAGGCCAAGAAGGGAGTTGTGACCTGGGGCAGGGTCCAGGAGGGGATTCTGAGGCAGGGGCACAGGAGGGGTGCAGGGTCTGGGAAGCAGGCTCTGGCCAGGAGGTGCTTAACTAAGCAGCCCCAGATCACTAGCTGGCTGTGCACTGAGGGGGAAGGGGTAGAGGGACTCCACATGCTGCCCCTGCCGCCCGACAAGCTCAGCTCCCATTAGCCAGTTTCTGGCCAATAAGAACCACGATTTTGCTAGGGGCAGGGTCAGTGCGCTAAGCCTCTCCCTCACAGCCCAGCGTGTCACAGGGAGCAGCTAGCCACTTGGAGCCATGCTGCTCCCTGCAGGGGTGGGCACAGGCCTGATCAAGAGATGTGGTAGGCTGAATTCAGCCCTGGGGCTAACTCTTGCCCAGTCCTGGCATAGAACGTCCTCAAGAATACTAAAGGAGAGAGCCTGCATCTGGGATCAGAGAAGACATTCCCAATCAGCAAGGGTCTTGTTGTGCTGGCCTGTGACCTCACCCACCTGCCCTCAACTCCAGGGGGACACAAGAACATTAGAACAGCCATGCTGTGCCAGACAAAAGGTCCATCTAGCCCAGTACCCTCCCTGTCTGTCAACAGTGGCCTGTGCCAGACACCCCAGCGGGAGATAACACAGGTAGTCACCATGTGACCCCTCTCCTGTCACCCATTTCCAGACCAGAGGCTAGGAACACCATTCCTATTCATCCTGGCTAAAATTCATGGAGGTTAGGTCCATCAATGGCTATCCAGCTCTTTTTTTAAACCCTGCTCAAGTCCTAGTCTTCACAACATCCTCTGGCAAGGAGTTCCACAGGTTGACTGTGCCAAGTGAAGGGAAAACTTCCTTTGTTTTAAACCTGCTGCCTATTAATTTGTTTGGTGACTCCTAGTTCCCACAATACAAGAACAAGTAAATATCATGACTGGTGTGAAAAAAGTGAATAAGGCTAAGTTTCTAGACTTGTCATATCTCCCTAAGCCCTCCTCTTTTCTAAGCTGAAACATTCCAGTCTTTTTAATCTTGCTTCATATCGGACCCATTCCAAAACCCTCATTTTTGTTGCCCTTTTCTGAACCTTTTCCAATGCCAGAGATCTTTGAGGTGGCAACCACATCTGTATGCAGTATCCAAGCTGTGGGCATCCCATGGTTTTATATAGAGGCAATAAGAGCATAAGACAGAATATCTATCCCTTCCTAATGAGTCCCAACTTGGTTTGCTTTTTCAACTGCCACTGCACACTGAGTGGATGTTTTCAGACAACTATCCACAGTGATGCCAAGATCTCTCCCTTGAGAAGTTGTAGCTAAGTTAGCACCTGCCCTCCCCCCCATCATATTGCAGAGCTGGGATTGTTTTCTTCCCCCCCCTTAACTCCCCAAATGTGCAATACTTTACATTTATCAACATTAAGTGATGGGGCAACAAAATGGCAAATGAACTGTAGTTCGGGGAGATTTTTGGAAGCTATAGCTTGCCATGCAAAGAGCATTGGCCCACAAGGTTTACAAAGAACATGGGCTCTGTTAAGTTGGATGCCACCAGCACCCCTTTCAGAGCCAGTGGTAAGTCCAGTTCCAAGACAAAAAGAGTCCCATGGGACCTCACTATGCCTAACCTGTTTAGGCATAAACTCTTGTGGGATGCAGCTCCCTTCAGATCTGTGAAGTGGAAGCTTCAGCTGGCAGGGATTGAGAGATACCAAGAAGGAAAGAATCGTCCACCCCATATGAAGCTGCACAGTGTGCATTTGAGAGGCATGGGTGTTTCTGCTGACTCCTGTCTCAGACTGCCTGAAGTGTGGTGCAAAACTCAAACTGCAGCCCTATCAGCACAGAGTAGTTTCTTCCATTTCAAGACACTCACGTGTACTCCTGGAGTACTAGCTGGGCTCCCTTGGGCCATGTCTATTTCCCCTTGCTAGGGGCTAGTTGGACTCTGGGGCACCACGTCTCCAGAAACGGGCTTGGTCACTCACTTCCCCTCTAATCCCATCAGGTCACCAACACCTGCATCTCCTTCCCCAAGTGGAAGAGACTTGAGATTGAGGGAAGATAGAGACAAGAATCTGCTATAGATTTGCCTCAAGTCAGAGTGCAAAAAAAGTGTGCTGTTTCCATTACACAGCAGTGACTACAAGCCTCATTGCTTTCAAAGGGGGACCGCCAGGGCTCTGCCAGAGGACAACTCCTCGGTCTTGCTCAGTTCCAGGCAGAATCTTGGCGTTTGCACAATGCAAGGAGCTGCCGTACATGCATCAGGAAAACTAGGACTTCATTTTCTCTCTCCCTCCTTCCAGGCCTGGCCCTAGGGCAAGGCGATGCCTCGGGCCCTGTGCTGCTGAGTATTCACCATCCACCGGCCAGGCCCGGGGCCCTGCTCCCAGCGTCCAGCCTTTGGCCGCGTCTGCTGCCTCCACCACTTTCCAGGTACTCTGGAAAGTCTCCCAAGGTCCCACCTCAAGAGGGGCCTTCTAGCAGGACACTATCCTTATGGAAAAGCCAACCTGCCACTTCCATAGTGTCTGCCTCTGCAAAGGAGAGACTCACGAGCACGTGGCCACCCTGCATTTCTCCCCTGGTGGGGCTAATTACTGGACAGGCTACCCCTTGGGAAATGCTGAAACCTCTCCCTGAACAGCAAGTTTTGGTAGAACGCAGTGGAGGGAGGGGGGAGGCAGCAGCCTCCACAGCTGTCTTGATTCCTTCTCAGACAGTGGAACGGAGCAGCCCAGTTTGGAGCGTCCCGGGGACATCTGTTCCCACAGCTGCCTGCAGTTTGCCCCTCTCCATGTGGAAACTTGAAAGAGTTGCTGCGCCACTAAAGGCTCCCGAG
Source organism: Apalone spinifera (assembly GCA_030068395.1). NCBI lineage: Eukaryota > Metazoa > Chordata > Testudines > Trionychidae > Apalone > Apalone spinifera. The sequence continues at coordinate 38,026,598 of JANRFK010006697.1, read as the reverse complement.
AGGAGTCTGGATAGCCAAGAGTGGTCTTGCTGATTGGGGTGGTCTCTGAAGGCCCAGCTCGATCACACTGGTGCTGCCAAAGCAGCTGGCCTGGCGGTACCTTGGTGTAGATCCAAGACACCAGTAGAGGGTACGTTGGGTCATCTGGTGCAAATCGAAGAGCAGAACAGGACGGAAGATTCCTGCTGGAGAGGAGTGAACTTTGTAGTACCACCCTAGTCCAGCAAGACCCATGCCATTGAATTTGCTAAAGAGAAGGGTCTCACCTTGGCCTATGGTAGTGGGTCAGCACAGCCCAGCCCATGCTGCCCAGCAGGGGAAACATATGGGCACATGATCCATGGGTGGCTGAAGACTAAAAAAAATCATGCAAGAGAATAGCCTGGCAGCAGCTGCTACAACAGGCTCCAGCAGCAGAGTTTAGTGCCTGCTACCGTATTACCGTCCAAGTGCGACCAAGAGCCCTGCTGGGGGTCCACCAAGGCCAAGCTTCCATTTTCAGCCAGCCACACAGTAGGGGACACCTGTACTAAGCGCACCCAAAGTTTAACCGTCTCTACACACCAAAGTGTGCATGGTGGTGGATTAGCCAGGCCTGTGAACCCCAGGATTGAATATTCTGGGTGCAAGTAGGCTCAGTGAGCCTGATCTCCGCTTCAGCCCTCTTGAAGCACAAAAAGGGGGATTAGCAGCAGAGGCGAGTCACTTGTGCTCAAACCAAACAGAAGATGCCTCATTAACATAAGCCGGCTTCATTTCACACCATAGAATCCAAAGGATCCGGGATGCTCATCTAGCAGGAAGGAACCGCTAACAACCTCCCTCAAGAGGGGCAAGAATCAACCCCACAGCTAGAGAATTTAGGCAGGAACACAAGAGTCCTTGCGCTCAGCAGTGCAAGAAACTCACAAGATCGAGAGGGGAATCAGCACCTGACAATTGCAATGTGAACTGTGCCCTGTCTCTTGACCTCCCCCCGGCTATTAATTTTGAAGTACCTATGATCTCAACTGACTGTTGGTGGCTGGATTTAGGAACTGCCACGCCTAACAGCTGCAATAGGCTGCCCAATCCACCACAACTGCAGCAAGGCAGGATTTCAACTGACAGACTCCGTTTTGGAACAATCCCCAGCCAGTAGGCTAAGTAAAGCCAGAGGGCAAGTGTGGTTTGCTAGTCTAGAGGATGCAGAAGGTGGTTTGTAGAATGCAGAGACATTTGGGTGCACATGCAGGATTGCAAGACCCCAACCAGGAAAGCTTCAAAATGAGAAGTCTTACTGCATGAAGCTAGTCCAGGAGCCTTGCAGGTGTTCAATAGCACAGGTTTGGGAAGAGCCATGCAAGCAACACCTGGCCAACTTTCAAAACTGCAGCACAAGATACTAGACAAGTCTAAGTGCCAAGAGCAGGTATTACTGAAAGAAAGCACGCTTGGGAAGCCCCTTGCTAAGCACTGTATGGTGCTAGAGTCCAAATACCCCAGACAGTCTACATTTATTAGACGATCATGTTTGTTTACTGAACAGGTTCCTCCCATCCCACTCCACCCTGCTCCTTCTCTCCACTACAAGCTGAGCCCATTTCAAACTGATTTTGAAAGATAACACTCCCCAGACACTTGGAGCAGAGCTAGCAAAGCTAACAGAGCATGGAAGACGCCCAATAGCTTCAGAAGCCAGAGGAAAGTCTCTAAAGACAAGTTGATTTTGCCACTGAGGTTTTAGCCCAGTGAATAATGCTATGGGAAGCAAAGCCAGGAGAGATTGATGGTTTCCCTTGATCAACGTACTATCAGGTCTTTGCATGCAGAGGTAAAGCAATAGAAGAAACCTGATTGGAGAAGGTGTCTTTTTCCCTCCTGTCAATGGTAGATGCCAATTCAGAATATGGTGAGAATGGATCCTCCCATAGAAATGAAGGAAAAAAACCCAGTGCTTTCCCATGAAACTATTTTATTTTCTTTGAGAACAGGATACACCTGCAAATCTGCCCTAGTCCAGTCCCCTCCAACTCCTAAGGCTTCATTAATGGGTTGACAGAACCCTCTGCTGGCACAATTGTGAACTGCAAATTCTGTCTTAACTTGGTAGGGATGGGGGAAGTAACAGGTGACAAGTGCAGGGAAGTCAGACCTATGCTAGCAGCACACCAAAGCCACACTGCAAGACAGGAGATCAAGAGACACCATGTACCCAAGGAAAATGTGTCTTGAAAGACAGCAATGAAGAAAGGATCTGCCACAAGCTTGCAGTTACAGGGAGCTCTGCAGACCAGAGCCTTCAACAAACTAGAAGTGGCATGTAAGGACAAGGAAAGCTGTAAAGCCAAAAACCCCATGCCACACTGTTCTTTAGCTGCAGACAAGGGGTTTTAACAGCAGCTGCCGCCTTATTGCTCTGATCTATACCAGCGTACGTTGGTCAATCCTGCCCTTTAAGAGAAGCGAATACATCAGTACCAGAATAGTTGAGCCAGCTAAATTGTGTGCACAAACCAGAGGGGAAATCCCAGTTCAAGGACTATTATTAAACCCACACATTGATACTGTAGTCTTGCAATTCAAGAAAAGCTTGTTTTGGCTGCTCTTTGATTTCCAGCCCAAAAAGTGCACCTCTAACTATGCTCAGTAGCAATGATCTGACATTGGATAGAGAACAGGGCAGTTTGGGGGTCTGGTGCACAAGAATTAGGAGTTATTTTCCCATGAAGACAGTTTGTCAACATCTGGATTTTGCAAGTGCTTTTAGTAGTCATTAACTTGGTGGGAAGAACGATAACTCAGGGGAGTAAAAGAACAAACGAGTTTATCCCAGAGGAGGGCTTCCCATGATGAACTGCAGATTTGGACAACTGTAAAAACAAAAGCCATATCTAGCCAAGTGTGCAAATCCTTGCTGTCTTCCCCTCTCATGCAGGCAGCTTTAATTGAAATGGACTTTATTTTCACAAGCAGAAGTGTGACTTTGAAGAGCAGCTCCATTAAAAACCCAAAATCCATACAGGGAAGAGTTGGAGCCAGGAATAACTGGATCCTTCGGATGGGCATACAAGTGTGACTTACCACTGTCTAATAGGTGCCCTGAAGTTGCATTGTATGCAGAAACGTGAGGGAAGGGGAAACCACAAACAGGAGGAAAAGTGTCAGCTTGCAGCCTGCGCTGTTACCGCCACTAAACATCACACGGGAAAGACAAAACAAGACTCCAGAATCAGCACAATTCTTTAAAAAAAAATAAACCCGTTTCAAACGTGATCCCAGCCAGTCTGCAAGGAGAGATTCAAAGCAGACGCCAAATACAAGAGCAAGAACTATAAAAGTGGGGGAGGGAACCCCCCTCCAACACAAACAAACAGCTCCCAAGCAACAACCTGCAGCTTCTGGACTCGCGATGATTAATGACAACCTGGAAAAGGCAGGAGGAGAAGCCGCGTCCTGCCCGGTTTCGAGAGATTTAACGCTGCGTTTACATGAAGTTCCCGGAGCTGGGGGACTGGATCGGAGCAGAACCGGGAGGAGCGGCGGGGCTGTCCCGGGTTGGACCCACACCCCTGTTTCTCCCGGCTGATCCGGCCGGCGCCCCTCGCCTGGCCCCTGCTGCCACCAGCCAGCTGATCGCACAACAGGAACGCCCAGAGCTTGAGCCACGAGCCAGTGGGAGAACAAAATCGCCCCAAGCACCCTTGGGGAACGCGGCGGGGAGGGAGGATCCCGGGGGGGGGCAAATCTCTCATCCTGGCAGGGGGCGGCGAGAGAAGGGGGCATTTGCGGACCTTGCACCACCAAGACAAGGAGCATCCTCCCCCCTCGAGGCGAAGAGACCGGCACCTTCTGCCAGGCGCTTCGCAGGCAGCCCCGGGAGGGAGGGGCCCTGCGACCTGCTCCCAGCCAAGGGGTCCCGGGACGCGGGGAGTTGCGCCGGGCTCGCAACAGAGAAGCAACTTCCACGGGGGGGG
>JANRFK010006697.1:37999298-38017146 GCA_030068395.1 Apalone spinifera | reverse complement strand
TCATTTGCATCCCTTTTCCGGAAAAGGGGGCCTGTGTAGACGTAGCCAAAGGGACTCATGCCTTTCCGGTTTAAATAGACCTACCTTTTGGGCAGGAAATCTTTGTTTCTACATTCCCTTCTTTCTTCCGCCCTCCCCCCTTAAAATTACCTGGTTAAGCTACGATACCAGTATATGTTGGTTTGGTCATATGTCTCACCAGGACCAACCACTGCTCAAACTTAAGAGACAAAACCAGGCTGTTTATAGGTCATTAAGTTGATCACCCAGACATTGAGGGGTTGAGCACTGGAAACACCCTTGATGGTTTTCATATGCACATTTAAAACCACAAACCATTCCCTACCCTATATTTCTAACTTTACATACAAGAGTGATACATACATATGCTGACCATACATCCTGGATTTTCCAGGACAGTCCCGATTTAAAATACTCTATCCCGTTGTCCCCATGAAGCACTGAAATGTCCCAGAAATTCCAATATTTCAGGCGGCGAGAGGAAGCCCCGAGGCTCCCAGCTGGATCCGGTTTGCGGGGAAGAAGTGCAGCTAAAAGTGGCAGTTTGCACTGCCGCTTCCCCTTCTGCTGCTCCAGCTGTGGGAACAGGAGCGCAGGGGTAGACTTCCTGTAGGCTTTCCCCACTGCTCTAGAATCCAGTCAATAGACACAGCAGGAGGTAGTGCCAGGGGCACAGTGTTGGGAGCCACACGAAAGCAAGTAAGTGGCCCAGACCCTGCCCCCCCCCAGCCCCCTCACTCACCACCCTGCTGAGACCCCGCACCCCCAGCCTGCTTACCCACTGCCCTGCTGAGACCCCGCACTCCCAGCCTGCTTACCCACTGCCCTGCTGAGACCCCGCACCCCCAGCCCACTCACTCACCACCTCCACTGACACCCCGCACTCCCAGCCCTCTCACTCACTGCCCTGCCAACCCCTTTTTCAGATCATGTGTCCTGATTTGTGGTGCAGAAAATATGGTCACCCTATACATACACCAAAATAAGCTGTAGAGATCCAGCAGGCTGAGCCATTACAATTGATCAGTTCCATAGGGTATTTTGTCCAAAGCATCTTTGAGTTAGGCATATTGGGGGTGCAATTTCATAAAATGGGGGGATGGTCCATCCCAGGACTGAGCACAGTCAGTACCAGTAAGTTCTGCTCATGCGTGACAAGACATCCAAAACCACAAGGCTTGCGTCTAACACATGAGTGCTGGGTTGGGCTGTGTCTGGGTGACCTCCATGGCCCTGGACGTTCGGGAGACAGGCTAGGTCTGACCCTCACCGCTTCAGAGGTAGATAAGTGGGGAAAATCTTCAGAGGCATGTCAATCCCATGCCAGTTCCCTTCCCATTGATTCCACACCCATCAGTCATTTCCACTGGAAATCTACACACAAACACCCTTTCCAGGTTGGGAGCTTTTCCTAACTTCAGCCCAGCTTTGCAGGTGTCACAAATGTGGGTGGGAGGGTGTCATAGGACCATGCGCCCCTTTTCCCCCTCTTCCCCCCCCCCCCCCCCCCCCCCCCCCCGCATCCAGTTGTGACTCAGCCAGCAGGTAGAACAGAAGGTCTATTAGTTCACAGGGACACAGCATGGAACAGACTTGTCAGCACAGAAAACAGTGACACGAGGCAATGCAGTATGGGAAGGAGGTGGGCAGCCCTCAGTGGAGAAAGAACAGGTTAAGAACTATTAGCAAAGCTAGACATGCGCAAATCCATGAGTCCGGATTTAATGCAGCTGAGGATACTAAGGGAGTTGGCAAATGTCATAGCAGAGCCTTTGGCCATTATCTTTGAAAACTCATGGAGATCAGGAGAGATCCCGGATGATTGGAAAAAGGCAAATGTAGTGTAGATCTTTAAAAAGGGGAAGGAGGACAATCTAGGGAACTACAGCCCAGTCAGCCGTACCTCAGTCCCTGGAAAAATTATGGAGGGAATCCTCAAGGAATCCGTTTTGAAGCATTTGGAGGAAAGGAAAGTGATCAGGAATAGTAAACATGGATTCACCAGGGGCAAATCATGCCTGTCCACGTTGATTGCCTTCTATGATGAGGTAACTGGTTCTGTGGACACAGGGAAGACAGTGGATGTGATACACCTTGACTTTAGCAAAGCTTTTGATACCTGTCCCACAATATTTTTGCCAGCAAGTTAAGGAAATATGGATTGAATAATACACTGTAAGGTGGATAGAAAGTTGGCTAGATTGTCAGGCCCAACAGGTAGTGATCAAGGGCTCGATGTTGGGCTGGCGATTGATTTCAGGTGGAGTGCCCCAAGGATTGGTTCTAAGGCCGGTTTTGTTCAACATCTTTATTAATGACCTGGATGAGGGAATGGAAAATATCCACCCTCAGCAAGTTTGTGGATGACACAGAAGCCAGGGGAAGAGGTAGATACATTGGAGGGCAGAGATAGGGTCCAGAGTAATCTAGACAAATTGGAGGATTGGGCCAAAAGAAAACTGATGAAATTCAACAAGGAGAAGTGCAGAGTCCTGCACTTGGGACAGAAGAATCCCAAGCACTGCTACAGGCTGGGGACCGACTGGCTAAGCAACAGTTTGGCAGAAAAGGGCCTGGGGATTACAGTGGTTGAGAAGCTGGATATGAGTCAACAGGGCACCCTTGTAGCCAAGAAGGCCAACAACATATTAGGGTGCATTAGGAGGAGCAATTCCAGGAGATTTAGAGAAGTGATTATTCCCCTTTATTCGGCATTGGTGAGGTCACATCTGGAGTATTGCGTCCAATTCTGGGCCCCCCGCTATAGAAAGGATGTGGACTCATTGGAGAGAGTCCAGCAGAGGGCAACCAAAATGATGAGGGGGCTGGAGCACATGACCTACGAGGAGAGGCTGAGGGATTTGGATTTATTTAGTCTGCAGAAGAGAAGAGTGAGGGGGGATTTGAGATCAGCCTTCAACTACCTGAAGGGGGGTTCCAAAGAGGCTGGAGAGAGGCTGTTCTCAGTGGGGGCAGATGGCAGAACGAGGAGCAATGGTCTCACATTGCAGTGGGGGAGGTCTAGATTGGATATTAGGAAAAACTATTTCCCTAGGAGGATGGGGAAACTCTGGGATGGGTTCCCTAGGGAGGGGGTGGAACCTCCATCCCTAGAGGTTTTGAAGTCCCAGCTTGACAAAGCCCTGGCTGGGATAGTTTAGTTGGGGTTGGTCCTGTTTTGGGCAGAGGGTTAGACTCAAGGTGTATGTGTACACTACATGGCTCCATCGACTATCGCTCTGTGCTGCCAAACAGCTGATTGGCACAGCGTGGCAGCCATTTTGATGTAAAATGAAGCCGTGATTATTTAAACCACCACTTCATTTTGCTATGTCTACAAAGTTCATCTACATGGCTCTGTCGATGGAGCCATGTAGTGTAGACATACCGAAGGACTCCTGAGGTCTCTTCCAGTGCTAGGAAGAGACGCCAGGGCAAGGGAATGCACAGTGTCAGGTTTCTATGATTCTAACATTCAGTAATATCCATCTTTGGGAGAGGGAAACCCAGAGCTGGGTACCTGGCTCTTTTCCTGTGCCTCAAGACAACCCAGACTGCCCCTCTTCCAGCAGCCTGATCCCAGTCCCACCCCAGACTCCTCCTCCAGCCTTTGTCCTGCTTTCTGGGGGAGGGAGGGTGTCATCTTCTCACAACCTCTTCCAGGCTCCGCTTACAAAGGGCATGGGCTACTGGTGCATTCAGGAGGCTATCACACCCGAAATTCCCATCACATCTTGGTATTGGTGCAGTTCCCAGGGAAACTGAGGCATGCACCCAGGGTTACTGTTGGATTGTAGAACTCAAACATCTAACACAAAGAGGTTGATAAAATATTCCCACTTTGTCACAGAGACCAGTCAACCTGTGGAACTCCTTGCCAGAGGATGTGGTGAAGGTGAGGACTTTAACAGGGTTCAAAAAAGAGCTAGATAAATTAATGTGCATCAGTGGCTATTAGCCAGGATGGGTCAGCATGGTGTCTCTAGCCTCTGTTTCTCTGGAGATGGGTGACAGGAGAGGGATCATGTGGTGATTACCTGTTGTGTTCCCTCCCTCTGGGGCGCCTGCCGTTGGCTGCTGTTGGCAGACAGGACACTGGACTAGATGGACCTTTGCTCTGACTCAGTATGGCCATTCGTATGTTCAACTACTGATCTAAGCCACCCATTGGATTCTTTTTTCTTGATGATCGAGTGATGAAGGGTCCCCTCTTCATAATGTTTGGGGGACCCAAAGATGCTCCATAGTAGGTTATTAAATAAGGATGTTTATACAGGAGACCCTCGCGAGTCACGGAATCGCTATTTGTGGTTTCACATGTTTGTGAGTGTCCTGTCCCAATCTGCAGTGGGGAAGGAGGGCGGTAGCTGTGGGAAACTCACCACGGGGAACTCACACAGCTCCTGGTCCCCGCAGCTCTCCAGAGCCATGGGGGCTTTCCCCTGCCTCCTGGCCACTGTGATGAGTTTCCCAGGCCCCCAGCCCTCATGGTGAGTTCAGGAGCTGCAGGGAGCTCACCAAAGGGGCCGGGAGCCGCAGCTTTTAGTATTCGCGAATTTTGCCATTTGTGGTGCAAGCGGGAATGCATCCGCCTCTAAGATTTTCCAGCCACGAGCGGAGTGAGTTTTGGCTTGTGCACCAATGCTGAGGTCATGTGAGCTCGTCTGCATGTGTGTCACTGTGGCATCCAATTTATTCACACACACAGATTGCCAGCTGCCGGAGCAGACACGCCCCTCCCCTCACCATGCAGCATGTCCATTCCCAGCTGCTAGAGCAGATACCCCGCCCCGAGTGGTGTAGCGAGGGGGGGGCAGGTGCCCCCAGGCGCCACAGTAGGACATATGCAGGGAGAACGGCGCAGGCGGCTCTGACATGGCTGCAGCGGGGCTGGACGGTCCCTGACCCGCCTTTCCCCCTGCACTCGCCCTAGCGTGGTGCCCGGGGGCAACTGCCCCCCCCGTCTCGCCCTCACTACGCCCCTGCCTGCCCCCTGCCATGTGGCAAGTCCCATTCCCTGCCCCAGCTGCCAGAACAGGCCCAGCCACCAGAGCAGGCCTTCCCCCTCTTCCCCCCATCACCACCACACTGCTGTGGCAGGTCTCGGTCCCCACTCCAGTGGCTCCGTCACCAGGCCGTCTCAGCTGGCCCTGCCCACCGGAGCAGCTGCCTGGCATGCGAGTGCTACTGCGCAGTTCTCCAGAGGAGGTGGGCAGGGAAAGAATTTTTTGTGCGCAGCCGCGCCCCTTAGCGGGAACTGTCGTGTTCCCCAGGAATGGGGAGGGCTTCCTGTAATGATGCCAATTTGGCACATCACGGTGTCATGGCATTGTCTTTGAGCCTAAGCACTGAGGAGCACCGTCGGGGTGCATGACGCGCACAGACCGCGGCAACGGCGCCGTTCTCAAACAGACCTGGGACCAGCCAGGATTTTCAGAGTGTCACGGCTCTGGGAGGTCTCAGTCCAAAGCGACACACGGGCTTCCTTGCTTGGAGCTGGCCGGGCATTCCACCCAGCAGAGGGCAGTCCTGCACAGACATACGCCAGGGTGTTAGCAGAGGTGTTCTCGCCCGTTAAAACAACCGGCAGCCAGTCTTAAAAGCCTTTTCATACGCAGCAGTTTGCAGAATTTTAGGGGGCGTGCAATAGCCGGCCTGGAACAAATCAGTGAGCAAACACCCCGTCCGCATTGCAGAGAAGAGCTTTTTGTTCAGAAATACCAACCCTCTTTCACCCGCTCGCAGCCTGTGAATTGTAAGATAAACAGTCAGGCCTTGATCACTGGAATGATGGACTGGAGCTAGAGGGGCATATGGAGGGTGATGGGGACACAGGCATAGAACAGGGTCGGCTTCAATTAATTGGTGAATTCAATTATTTATAACTAGAAGATTGACGTGGTGTTGCTCGAGTCAGCTCTGTCCCTGTATGAATCGGGGAGGGGTGGAGCTTTGGCTCTCCTGCCCTCCCTAAAGGGGTGGGAGGTGCAGGTGGGTTGGGGTAGAGGGGCTCAGTATAGAGGCTGTCCTGGGGAGAGAGGACAAACTCAGTCCTCTCTCACTACCATAGCTTGGGGCCAGGTGAGAAACCCCTCGCCATGGCTGCTGAAGCTGCAGCGGGAACAGCCAGGGGAGGAGGGTATGTCCCCTGACCGGGGGACAGTCTCTCTCTCTCTCTCTCTCTCTCTCTCTCTCTCTCTCTCTCTCTCACACACACACACACACACACACACACACACACACACACACAAACCTCTGGGTAATAGCTGTCCCAGTCCCCATCTCTGGCCCCTCGCTGCCCCCGTGTGGTCATTCTACAGTATAAATGTCTCTGCCAGCAGAGCCCTCCCTTTCTGTTATAAGAGAAGCAATCCCATTCCAAGCACATCCCATTGTCCTGGTACAACCAAACCCTGACCTTGCTTTAAGTCAGAAGGGGAAGCTGCCTACCAAATGTGGTGGTCCTTGCTCTTACCAGATAGGAGGCATTCTTGAACAGACGGACAGACAGATGCGCAAACTCACTCAGACAAATATATAGTAGATGCGCTAGCTAGTGTGCATGTGTGTGTTTGTGTTTATCCCTCCACCTCTCATATGACAATGGTGAAGAATCACAGAGTCACTTCTTTCTAACACCGAACAAGAGACTTTATTAGAAAAATGAAAACAGGCCTTTCTTGTTCCTAGTCTGCTTCAGGGTAGCTGGAACTTCTTCCTAGACGCTTCTCCTTCCTACCACTTTGATCTCACTTCCTTTTTCACAGAACACCGTTCTCTGGATAGAAAGACAACTCTGTTTGGTTATTTGGGATCACTGTCTAGAGCAGGAGTGGGGAACCTAAGGCTGAGGGGCCGAGTGCAGCCCCTGGCTTGCCTGGATCCAACCCCTGAGGCTTGGGGGGCTCCTCCCAGTATTGGGGAGCCCACGCTGGCTCTCCAGCCCCACCCTGCTGTTGCCTGCAAGGCTGGAGCACACAAAATCTACTAGTCTGGGCCCGCTCAATGCTGGTGAGTGAGGGAATGTGAGGAGTGTCTTTCTCCTCAGTTGGGGGCCACATCAATGAGAGTTTGTTTTTGGTTTGAGATGGGTATTTCTTTCTTTCTCACTTGTGCTGTCCGAGACTGATTTTTCCGGTGGGTCAGCAGTCCCTGACCCGAAAGGTTCTCCTCCCTGGCTCTTGAGGTCTTCCCCAAAGAGGATAAGTCATTATCACATCTGCCTCTCGTAGGCCGGACTTCATCTGCCAAAATGATGCAACCGTGCCCTTCCTCATCAACAGCTGCTGCCTCGCACCCTCTGTGCCCAGAGGAGCTTCCCCCTCCCCGTCCCCGCATTGGACCACAGGGACTGACCAGAGCGCCTTCAAGTTTTCCTTCGCTGTGCCTCACGAACCTGCTCTCAGGCCCCACCTCAGTCTGCGTACAGCCCATTGCAGGATCCAGGCAATTTTTCTTCCCTGCCTGCCATTCCTCAATGTGCTCTGCTTCACTGCGTGACACTCGACCGGGTCGACCATTTTTAAACGTGAGCTCGATCGTCCCCCATTTGCTTTTCACTTCCTATTCCGTCCCTTTCCCTCGGGTGTATTTTTTACTGCCTTCACCCCAAGCCCTCTCTCTTTCTAAAGGCATTTCCTGGCCGAAACCAAAGTGTGCACCACTCAGCTAGGGCTCGGACAGCATCAACCAAACCTCACTGATTCACTGACTACAGAGGGATGGGGGGGGGGGGCAGTGTCATAGATTTTGGAGCAAAGGAAAAGACCTAAGAGGTCCTGGACTAATTGGAGAAATTATCTGAGGTAAACAGGATGACATTTAATACAGACAAATGCAAAGTGCTCCACTTAGGAAGGAACAATCCATTTCACACATAGGCTGTGTCTAGACTGGCCAGTATTTCCGGAAAATCAGCCGCTTTTCCAGAAAAACTTGCCAGCTGTCTACACTGGCCGCTTGAATTTCCGCAAAAGCACTGACTTCCTACTTTTGCACAAAAGGACCAGTGTAGCTTCTGCGCAAAAGGGCCAGTGTAGACAGGACAGCATTGTTTTGCGCAAAAAAGCCCCGATCGCGAAAATGGCGATCGGGGCTTTTTTGCGGAAAAGCGCATCTAGATTGGCACTGACGCTTTTCTGCAAAAAGTGCTTTTGCGGAAAAGTGTCCATGCCAATCTAGATGCTCTGTTCCGAAAATGCTTTTAACGGAAAACTTTTCCGTTAAAAGCATTTCCGGAAAATCATGCCAATCTAGACGGAGCCATACAGAATGGGAAGTGACTGTCTAAGAAGGAGCACTGCAGAAAGGGATCTAGATGTCAGAGTGGACTGCAAGCTAAATAGGAGTCAACAGTGTGACGCTGTTACAAAAAAAAAGCAAACATGATTCTGGGATGCATGAACACCAGTGTTGTGAGCAAGACAATATAAGTCATTCTTCTGCTCTGCTCTGCACTGATTAGACCTCAGCTGGAGTATTGTGTCCAGTTCTGGGTACCGCATTTCAAGGAAGATGTGGAGAAGGTCCAAAGAAGGGCAACAAAAATGATGAAAGTTCTAGAAAACATGAGCTATGAGGGAAGACTGAAAGAAATGGGCTTGTTTAGTTTGGAAAGGAGAAGACTGAGATAGTACGTGATAGCGGTTTTCAAGTATCTAAAAGGTTGTCACAAGGAGGAGGGGTGGGAAATTGTTCTCCTTGGCCTCTGAGGATAGGACAAGAAGCAAGGGGTTTAAACTGCAGCAAGGGAGGTTTAGGTTGGACACGAGGAAACACTTCCTACCTGTCAGGGTGGTGAAACACTGGAATAAATTGCCTAGGGAGGTTGTGGAATCTCCATCACTGGAGATATTTAAGAGCAGGTTGGGTAGACCTCTATCAGGGATGATCTAGATGGTGCTTGGTCCTGCCGTGAGGACGGGGGACTGGACTGGATGACCTCTTGAGGTCCCTTTGCGGTCTAGTGTTCTATGGTTTTATGGAGTTCATTCCCTGTTGCCAATCCAGCATGGTTTCCTACAGTACCATGAGCATTAAGATCCAGTATCCACTGACTTTAGCAGTGCCAGTTAATGAGGGCTGAAGAAGGCAAGTTGTCCCAAGAAGCCCTGAGCTACCATTCCTGCCCTGAGACACATTCTCCAAAACACGTCAACCGCACCTCCCTTCCTCAGTTTCCACAGCTGAAAAATGAAGATTACAGTGTTCTACCTCACAGAGGCTTGGCGTGCATTTCAGGTGTCAATGTGCCTAGCCAGGCCAAATGAGTAATTATTTTAACATGATTAGCCTTTATTCCACAATCTCACAGAGCTCACGGTTAGGAATTTTCCCCCCTGCTCTGCATCCGATATTTGTTTGCTTATTTTAACTGTGTGACGCCTGCTCCTACCCCTGAACAATTGCTCCCTCCAGGGTGTTTCCACTATTCAAATATTCATAGACAGGGATTGATGGGGGAAACGGTCTCTGTGCTTTGCCAGCAGCAATCAGCCAGGTTGGCGGAGCTAAGAATTCCACCCAGCTCGGAGCTGGCTCACAGCCAGTGTATCATGCTTCTCGGCTCCCTCCGCCCTTAGTCCCAAGGGAGGGGTGTGTGAGGAGGGACCCAGCGGGTGTACTGCCCTTAAGGGACCATTGCCAGCTGGTGTAAGTTCGAGCAGTAGCTCTTCTAGCTTGTGCCTGGGCCAAAGATGGTGCACATTTGCCCTGAGAATCGGGAAGTTGCAAGCTGCAACCTTGTAACTTACAAATATTCCAACCTCTGCAAATTCCAGGATCCCCCAAACTTTGAGAGGAGGACTCCAGGGGACCCTCTCAAAGCCAATCCAGAGGGTACAACCTGATCTTTCAGGTGGGTCAACACAGCTTTTGGCTGGTTCTTCTGCCTCTAGTAACATCCCATACAGAACTGATGCTACACTCACCTGTGTGGGTGCAAACAGAATGTTGGGAATCATTAAAGGGGTAAAGAATAAGACAGAGAACATCTTATTGCCTCTGTAAACATCCATGGTACACCCACAGCTTGAATATTGTGTACAGATATGGTCACCTCATCTCAAAAAGATATACCATCATTGGAAAAGGTTCCAAAAATGATGAGGGGTTTGGAAGGGATGCCATAGGAAGAGAGATTAAAAAGACTGGGACTTTTAAGCTTTGAAAAGAGGAGACTAAGGGGGGATATGACAGAGGTCTATAAAATCATGAGCGGTGTGGAGAAAGTGAATAAGGAAAAGTTATTTACTTGTTTGCATAACATAAGAGCTAGGGGTCACCAAATGAAACAAATAAGTAGCAAGTTTTAAACAAACAAAAGGAAGTATTTCGTTATGCAGAACATAGTCAACCTGTGGAACTCCTCACCGGAGGATGTTGTGAAGACCAGGACTTTAACAGGGTTCAAAAAAGAAAAATTCATGAAGATCAGTCCATCAATGGCTATTAGCCAGGATCGATAGGAATGGTGTCCCTAGCCTCTGTTTGTCTGGAGGCAGGTGACGGGGGTGGGATCACGTGAGGATTACCCTGTTGTATTCCCTCCCTCTGGGGTATCTGGCATTGGCCACTGTCAGCAGACAGGACACTGGGCTAGATGGACCTTTGGTCTGACACAGTATGGCCACTCTTATATGCCTGTCAGGGTCGTTAAACATGGGAATAAATTGCCCAGGGAGGTTGTGGAATCTCCATCCCTGGAGATATTTAAGAGCAGGTTGGACAGACACCTGTCAGGGATGATCTAGATGGTACTAGGTCCTTCCGTGAGGGGAGGGGACTGGACTTGATGACCTCTCGAGGTCCCTTCAGTTCTAGGATTCTATAAAAATAGCTCCCTCCCCCCAATTAATACCTGTCATTTATTATAGGCCCTGATCCTATAATGGGATCCCTTACATGGGCCTCTGTGCTTATGCAGAGGCACAATTAAGTCACTTAACTTCACACTTGTACAAACCCAACTATAGGACAAGGACATTTTGCAGTACAGGTCACACTAGAAAGCAAGACATTTTGACACTGAAGTCTGAATGTTGTCAAGTATTATAGCCCTGGTCTGCACTAGGACTTTATTTCGAAATAGCCCCCTTAGATCAAATTATTAAGTGGAGCATCCACACGACCAAGCCTGCTATTTCAAAATAACGGGCCGCTTATTTTGAAATCTGTACTTCTGCTTTCCTCGGGTAATAACGCTAATTCTGAAATAGTGATTTCGAAATAGCAGTCGTGTGGCTGCCCCGATGCTGCTATTTTGAAATAACGACTCCTCAGGGTCATTCCAACTGATTACTCCCCAGTGCTTCCTGGGGCTCTAATTCTGAGGTAGTGCATACACATGAACGTAGCCTGCCTCAGAGTGATTCCGAGACTTCCCCAAAGTGTGGGCACGCTGGTTCGATTTTGTACACTCAGGAGTTAAGTCGAATTTAGTTATTTCGAAATAGTTTCCGAGTGTAAACATGCCCATTGTGTGTTTCTATGAACCTTAGTTTACTAAAAGGGAACCATTTTATAGCTCTCGTTGACTTTTCACCATTACTCTGATCTATAGAGTGTGTTCACTCTGAGTATGTCTACACTACGGAGAAGATCGACCTTCCAGAGGTCTATCTTCTAGTGTTCAGTTTAGTTGGTCTAGTGTAGACTCTCAAATCGAAGGCTGAGGGCAGCCCTCACCAGCATCCACTACACCTCATTCTGCGAGGCATAAGGGAAGCCGATAGGAGCATGTGCTCCCGTTGGCCTCCCGCCATGTAGACGCCACCACACCTTGACTCAAGGGAAGCCGATTCCAGCTATGCATTTTGTGTCGCTGAATGGCGCACCTCCAGCCGACCTACCTGGTCTAGTCCAGACCAGGCCTCTGAGTGTAGGCCAATCTGCAGCAATAACCCTAGCAGTACCTTGCACCGATTTGGAGCAAAGCGAATCACAGACCTTCGCTGCTTTCCATCCTAGAGCTTCCTTGCCAAAACCTTCCTGGGTCCTGACAGCTCTTTCCCTCACCTGAGCTTTCAACCTTCAGGGACAGGGAACCTGTTTTGGGTCGGGGGCCACTGACCCACAGAAAAATTAGTCAGGGCCATGCACAAGGGAGAAGCTAAAAACAAACCAAAAATAAATAAAAAAATAACCCACACACCTCACTGATGTGGCCCCTGATGGAGAAGCAGAAAGACACTCCCCATATTCCCCTCACACACCAGAGCTTAGCGGGGCCTAGTCTAGGAGATTCTTGGGGTCCCCTAGGCTCCGGGGTGAGGCCAAAAATGAGGGATTCGTTTTGTGGGAGGGGGCCTGCCGGGAAGCAGGCTTGGGGCGTGGGGTCTGGACAGGAGGGAAGGTGCAGGAATGGGTTGTGGGCTCTTGGAGGGTGCCTGAGCGGGCAGAGATGAGAGGGCTAGGCAGGAGGTAGGATTCAGGAACAAAGTGAGGGTAGGAGGTCTGGATGAAGGAGAGGTTGCAGGAGCCACTTCCAGACCTGCGGGAAGTTGCGAGGTGGGAGGGAGCTGCAGGGCTGGAGCAGCAGCACTGGCTCACCAATGCTGGGGGGGGAGCCCCACACCTCAGGGGCCAGACCCAGGCAAGCCGGGCCTTAGGTTCCGCATCCCTGCTTTGGAAGAAGCTGGCATTCTGCATTTGACCCCTTGTAAACCACCAGACTCCAGCATATTCTTAACAGGGCGCTCTCCCGCCACAACTGAGTTCTGTGCTGTGACTAGAGCTGTTAACCCTCATGGTTTCACAGGGAGTCTCCTGGAATCAAGGTTGCTCTCCCGGATGCTCCTAAAGCCAAACCAGGAGCTGGCCACTAAAAGCCCAAGGGCACAGTGGGGCAAAGGACAGGTCTACACTACAAGGGAAGGTCGAATCAAGATACGCAACTCCGGCTACATTAATTACATAACTGGAGTCCATGTACCTTGTTTCAAGTGGCCAAATGCTCCCGTCGGCTTTCCTTTACTTCTCACAGAAGCAGGAGTATGCGCTGCTGGCAGGGCACATTCTGCATTTGATTTAGCAAGTCTTAACTAGACTCGCTAAATCGAACTCTGGAAGATCGATTGTGACCGTGTCGCTCTTCCGTTTAGTAAAGACATGGTCTAAGACAGCCCTACTTTGGCCTCCCAGAAGTGGCCGACATGTCTCTTATTCCTCAAAAATCGACGTTTATGGGATCTTGCGCAAAAGGAGCTTTTTCCGACAAATGGCCCCGTCTACACAGGGCTTTTAAATGGCAAAACCTCTTCCGCAAAAAGGATCGGAAGAAGATATGCAAATGAGCATGCAAGATATGCAAATGAGTGCGCCATTTGCATATCCTCTTCCGCAAAAAACCCGCAGTGTAGACATAGCCTGAGTGTCCAGGGAGGATAAAATTATGTCGGGATGCCCGAAAGGTTTCTGTCTGATGTCTGATGTGTGCCCCTTTATCCTTTGGTGGAGAGACTGCCTGGTTTGGCCAATATCCATGGCAGAGGGACATTGCTGGCACTCGCTGGCATAGATCACATTAGCGGATGTGCAGGGGACAAGCCCCTGATGTGGTGGCTGAGGTGGTTAGGTCCTGTGATGGTATTGCTGGTGTAGATGTGTGGACAGAGTTGGCACCAGGGTTTGTTGCAGGGGTGGGTTCTTGGGTGAGTGTGTCTAAGGTGTGATGTGTGGCTGTGGAAAGAATTTATTCCAGGTGAACGGGTTGCCTGTAGGCGAGGACGGACCTTTCTCCCAAGGCCTGGGAGTGAGGGGTTGTTTTCCAGGACAGGTTGCAGAATTGTCAATGATGTGCTGGGGGGGAGGGTTGGGCGGGAGCTGTAGGTGATAACTACTGGGGTTCTGTTATTTACCTTGTTTGGCCTGTCCTGAAGCAAATGACTTCTGGGTACTCGTCTGGTTCTGTCAACCAGGTAGGTATTTACGTTTTAAGACTTCTCGATAGAGAATTCATCCGATGAAGTGGGTTTACTCTGTTAGTCTCTGCGGTTATGTCTAGATTACCAAAATAAGTCAGAAAAAGATACGCAATATTTTTTCCGCTTTTTTGTCCGAAGAGGCTTTTCTGACATTTGGCATGTGTACACGGCACCAAATTTTGGAAAAACCTGCTCTTTCGAGCCATCCCTTCTTCCTCGTAAAACGAGATTCACAAGGATGGCGAAAGAACGCGGCCGCTTTTTCAAAAATGTTTTCGAAACAGCAGACACGTTCCTTGGACACGGCCTTGCTTTTCTAGGATACCTCTGGCCGTCTAGATGTAGCCTACATTGCGACAAGATTCCTTGTTGCTTTTGCAGATACAAACTAACACAGCCACCCCCCTGAGACTTATTCATTGAAGAAAATCTCATGGGCACTGGGGAGGTTCCAATCCAGCCGAATATTTAAGGAAGTAAGAAATGCAACTGATTTCTGGGCTGGAGCAGGGGGGTAAGTGTTTTGCTGGATGAGGGCCTTCCTGTGCTTCTGGTCCAGCCCAATAAACACAAAGTCCATAGTTACAGGTAAGTCTCCAAGGACGCCCATCGCATTGCTCCCCCACAAGGACTGGTGTCCCTAGCCACCTGGATTATATCATCAAGTCACCTGCCTGGCCTGTGTATCTCAGTTATCGATGGCGTGACCAAGTCAGGGGTCACTGGCCTGGGAGATGTATTGAACAAGCTAAGTGAAGGACATGCCAGGGCCCCAGACAGGGAGGGAAAAGAGAAGTGGGGAAAATGGGAGCGGGCTTAAAACCCAACTAAGCTGGCTTCTCGTCAGCTGCAAAAGGGCCAGAAACAAGCGGAGGGAAAATCTTTTTGCTGCCCCGCGGTCGAGCCCACCCATCGAACGTGTGCCGAGTATTTTCCAAGGCTGCTGAAAATGCCTCGCTCTCAGAGAGGGCAATTTCGGTTGTGATGTTTCCTGCTGTCCCTTCCGGGCTCAGAGCGCTTCTTCCCCAGGTGTGTTTTCTGTGGGCGTGAAATAGACGAACGACTCTGCTGCGGTGTCGGATGCACCTGTCCTGTGCTGGGGTCTAGAAATTCAGCCTCACATGCGTGAGCTGCATGGGGCCATGACTCCACGGACTATGCTAATCCCAAATTGAATTTCAGAGGCAGAACCAAACCGGTGACCTCTGGAGCTTAGTGCATGAACCCCTACCAGCAGGGGCCGGCAAGCTTTGCAAAGTGGGGGACCAAGATTTAACCCTCCTGCCCTGGCTGGGGGGGAGGGAGAAGGGGTCTCACTCAGCATGTGCCTTGCTTCATTCATCAATTCTGGCTCCTACCAGTAAACTCGCTCCTGGGGGGAGGAGGTGGAGGCGGGGGATCAGCCTCAGCAGCACACTGCTTTTACCTTCCCCCAGTCAGAATCGGCCACATGGCACCCTTCACACACACACCTGCTAACGGGTCCATGCTTGGTCTCCTGTCCTGGGCTCCGCTCCAGCTTTTCCTATGGGAGGGGAGAAGTAGTGTACCTGCTTTCCCGCAAGCTGGAAGCAGAGCTTCGGGGCTCCCCCACCCCACAGGAAGCCGGCGCTGGCTCCAATCGTGCGGGGAGCAAGATGCTGGATTGGCAGCACAGGCTGCCTGTTGCAGGTGGGTGGGGAGCGGGGGGAGCCCATTCATTGTGCATGCCACGCAGAATCATCTTGCGTGCCACTCGTGGTGTGCGTGCCGGAGGTTACCAACCCCTGCTCTACCTCGGCCAGGGTGTAGAGCAGACTCATTCTCTGTCTGTCAGTGGTCTCAGTGCCACTCCATGGGCCAGTGCCCCACCACCAGCAGGTGTGTGGGTTACACCTGCCCACTCTGTGAGCATGCAGGAAACGTGCCCCTCTGATTCTTATGCAAACTAGCCTCTGCACCACTCTCCTCTTTGGGTGCCCAGATTATGCCCTCGCTAATCATAGACTCATGGGGCTGGAAGAGACCTCAGGAGTCATCGAGTCCAGCCCCCTGCCCAAAGCCGGACCAATCTCAACTCAATCATCCCAGCCAGGGCTCTGTCAAGCTGGGACTTCAAACCCTCTAGGGATAGAGATTCCACCCCTCCTTAGGGAAACCATCCCAGTGCTTCCCCACCCTCCTAGGGAAATAGTTTTTCCTCATATCCAACCTAGACCAGCCCCACTGCAACTTGAGACCATCGCTCCTTGTTCTGCCATCTGCCACCACTGTGAACAGCCTCTCTCCATCCTTTTTGGAACCTTTCTTCAGGGAGTTGAAGGCCGCTACCAAATCCCCCCTCACTCTTCTCTTCTTGGGGCTTAGGTGCTCCCAGGTGAGAGCCAACCACTCATTCCATAGATCCCCGGGATGAAGCTAACAGCCCCCGAGACCTTGCTAGCAGCATCTCTACTCACCTCTCCTCTGGCTGCTGCCACAAGAGGGAGAAATGGGCCCCAAACAAACTCTTATCCCAGCTGGCCCAAACTTTGGGGAAGCTCTGCTCTGGGCTGTCCCATCTTTATCCCTCGTTCTTCTCTGTAACACAGTAAATCCCACAGAATCCATTCCCTGCCACTGCAGGGGCCTCAGGCATGAATGCACCTCAGTCCTGCCTGACCTCTGCCTGCGGCCCACAATAGTCCAGTCTAGTTTTGATGATGGGGTAGCTGTTCCAGAGAAATCTTGGAGTGAATCCACATGAGAACTTTTGCCTTGCGTTGAAGTGAAATATTGAGTTGGTTTTGGTTTTTGATGTATTTGGTAAAGCATACTTGGTTGCTAGGTGTTACAGAGTAAAATACAGAAAATGGCTTCCCTGGGATTCAGTTTCAGGTACCGTGTACGGGGGGAGGTCAGCACAGAGCAGTTTAACCAAACTAAAAACAAAGAAAATCACCGGATCCCTTCTAACTAAGCATTCCCTGTTCTACTTACATTTGCTTCTCCACAGTTCAGACGTGGCTATTGCTGGGAAATCCATGCCTTATTTCTGCGCAGTATGTTTTCTCTCCCAGTTCCTGCTCTGACTCACACAATGGGGCTATGTCTACACAGCACGCTTATTTCAAAATAACTCACATTATTTCGAAATATCAGCGTGCGCCTCTACACAGCAAGCCCGTTACTTTAAAATAATTTCAAAATAACAGGCTTCTTACTCCAACTTCTGTAACACTCATTTCATGAGGAGTAAGGAAAGTTGGAGGAAGAGTGTTCTTCCTTCGGCTTCTCGCTGTGTAGACAGCGTCAAAAGTTGAGTGAAGCTATTTCGACTCCAGGTATGCAATTAACGTAGCTGAAGTTGCGTAGCTTAACTCGACTTTGTCCTGGAGTGTAGATGTTCCCTGGGGGGAAACTAAAGCAGGCAAGAACTTGTTTCATTTCAAACTTCTCCCTCTCTCTTCCCTGCCAACACTTACTGGATACCCACTGTTCTGGGTTTAACCCTTTACAGGTAATTTAGTTATTGAATGCTGGGATGTCTGGAAAAGGGCAGTACCTCTCCCATCTGTCACTGGACCTGATAATCTGGTGTATGTAACACATGAGGAGTTGTGTGGGTGTTTCCCTTAGATAGACTTGGATTAGAGAACATGGTGAACCCAGGGGAAGTTTTTGAGTGTCACTCCACCACTTAAATGTAGTGATGTCTCACCTTGTGTCAGAGTTGACAGCTCCAGAGCTTCCAAGGCCAGGCTCAGAGGTAGATGGCGGGGTGATCATACTGAACATAAAATACAGTAAAACTCCAATAGTCCGGCATCCAATAGTCCGGCACTCCTGATAGTCTGGCATCAAGATGACAAAAGCCTAGTGAATGAGCTTCAGCAGAAAATGAGTCACAAGGTAACAGCGGCAGCAGCTGAACTGAGCAAAAAGGG
>JANRFK010006697.1:37958269-37983280 GCA_030068395.1 Apalone spinifera | reverse complement strand
CAAAACCCTGGCTGGGATGGTTTAGTTGGGGATGGTCCTGCCTTGGGCAGGGAGCTGGACTCAAGGACTCATGAGGACTTTTCCAACCCTAGGAGTCTATGAGGGGGTGGAACCGGGCAGGGCAGGAATCGGGGCTTGGGAAAGGAGTGGAGCAAGGACTGAGCACCATCAGAAATTTAGGAAGTGTGAGCTTCCGAGGACCCATAGAGCTGCATGGAGGGAGGGAAGCTCAACACACTTTTACCCCTTCTGGGCTGTGTTCCTTGCAGAAAAACCTGGTGAAAGGGGCTGGCAGGGACAGTCTCCAAGACTGGGCTGCGCCACAGTTTTGTTCAATGTATTTTCCCTCCAAGGCCAAATTTTCCTCTGACAATGGGACTTGTTGCAAGACCCTGTCGCATTGCCCCAAGCCAGGCCAGACCCCCCCGGGACTAGGAGTGGTGCAGGACCTGGTGACAGACAAGACCCTCCACAACAGCCCTACGTTGCATATTGACCAGACAGACAAAAGGTGGGAAGAGAAACAGGGCAAAATCTCTGGTTGGCCTAACTTCCGTAGGGTGAGAAACCAGCAGTGAACTAAGTCACCAGTATGGCCAGGACTAGAACCCCCATTCACTGAGGCATCATTGCTCTATTAAGTAGGCTACCCTGCCTTTCCAGAATCTTCCCCTATCTTCTTCTCACTTTGCTACCCTGGAACTGGAACTGGTAGAAGAAAAAACTCACTTGGATTTACTTGTTCCCAGAACACAAGAACAAGCCATCCCCATATGAAACAGGTAGCAAGTTTCAAACAAGCCAAAGGAAGTTTTTCTTCACTCAGCGCAAGTCAACCTGTGGAACTCCTTGCCAGAGGATTTTGTGAAGGCCAAGAGTTTAACAGGGTTCCAAAAAGAGCTAGATAGATTTGTGGAGGTTAGGTCCAGCAATACTTATTAGCCAGGATGGGTAGGGATGGTGTCCCTAGCCTCTGTGTGTCAGAGGCTGGGAATGGATGACAGGGGAAGGATCACGTGAGGATTCCCTGTTCTGTGCACTCCCTCTGGGGCACCTGGCACTGGCCAATGTCAGCAGACAGGATCCTGGGCTAGCTGGACCTTTGGTCTGACCCAGTCTGGCCGCTCTGATGTTCTTATGCCTCTTTGCCAGGGCTGGAAGTAGAGGGAAAATTCAGATTTGCTCCCTTGTCTCTATGTGTCCCATGAGGAGAGCTCTGACCTCCGACTGCTTGCCATGCATACTTCGGCATGGCCCACCCACCCACTGAAGGCAGGAGCCAGGGCTCGGCAGGCAGGTGAGCTGGAAAGGGACCCATTTCTTTGGCCAGGCCCTTAGCAGAGGTGTGTTCAGAAAGAAATAAACGGCTCCACCTACTGGTCAGATAACTGGTGTAACACACACACACACACACACACACACACACACACACACACACCCTGGGGCATGCTCCATGTTTGCTCTAAGGGAGGGACCGTCTGTCATGGCGTGTTGGGGAATCCCCGACCCTGCACCCCCACCCGCAGTCAGATAGAACAGAAGGTTTTATTGCTTCACAGGGACACAGTGTAGCATAGGATAGGTTAACACAGGGACCAAGAGCAGGCAGCATTGTTCCTCTCGGGGAGAAGGGGACCCGGGGCCTTCTCCCCCCTTTTCCTGCTCCCCAAACCCAGGGAGGCTCACCCATCCCCCAGCCCCTACTGCCCAGCCTGGAGTCAGCTCGGCCATCGTTTGTCTCCCTTCCAGGGCAGAAGTTGTGATCTGCTAAATCTGGCCCTCAGGTGCATGGGCCCAACACACATCTGCAGTCAGCCATCAGGAATCACATGTAACACAATACAGCCAAGCATGAACACAAGCTTATAAAAGTAGACCGCACCCCCGCTCTGTCACACCATCACACCGCCCCTCCGTTATCTCGATGGCTAGGCAGGCGCGGGAAAGTCCATCGTGTGTCTGTATTCCTTCGGGGGCTGTTCAAACATCAGCGCAGGCATCCAGGGCGTCTCCGGGCCACGTGACACAAGCTGGTAGCGAATTGTGCTTTCGTATTCTGGCCCCTTCAAGGAAGCCGGGCTCTGGGAAAGGAGGCGGGAGGCCGGCACTGGAACGTGGCGTGCCCAGACGGAAAAGCAATCAGTGGCTTTATAGACTCCGGGGTTGTCTTGAACCTTGTTCTGCAGAGGCCATGCACTGAATAGGATTGAATATAAGGACAGGGACCAGATCCATCCTAGGTTGGCATGGCCCCTACGTGAGTTTAGCCCATCGTCCATCAGCTTTGACATTGATTCTGGAATCACAGAATCCTAAGTCACTAGGACTGGAAGGGACCATGAGAGGTCATTGAGTCCAGTCTTCTGCCGCCATGGCAGGACCAAGCACCGTCTAGATCACCCCCAACCGATGTCTGTCCGACTTACTCTTAAATATCTGCACTGACTAGATTCCACAACCTCCCTAGAAATAATTTTGAGACATCCTGACGGGAGTGAGGAGAACCCAAGCAGTTGAGAGACAGCTACTGGGACAGTTGGGTCCCAGGCTGTGAAGTCCATGGGAATGATTGGTCCCCACTGGAGACCCAACCACTGGGTGATGGCCTGGCCGGTCCTGCCCGGCTGCTCCATTCGGCTTCATGCCTCCAGCAAGCTTCCACAGCAGCTGGCACGGGTTGGCAACCTCAGCAGAGAGGCTAAGGATTGGACGGGAAAGGGACCGCTTCTCCCTGGTGGCTCCAGGGCACAGCTCTGGCTCCATCTCCTTACCCCACCATAAAGCATCTGTCAGGTCGACCTTCACTGGGGTGTCCCCAAGTGTTCGTATAACCCAGCGAGGTGCCTGAGAGGTTCTTCATGAACAGCATTGCCTGGGCTCACTACCGGCTCTGCTGAGAAAACTCCCACTCGCTATTAGCCGATGCACCTGTTCCTGGATGGAGCTGTAGTGGAGAGTCAATGCCATCTAGTGGCAAGAAATGCATTTCCCCTAAATCTGCTGGGACGGGGACGACCCGAGCTCTATGTTCTGAAGGTTGTTCCTGGGAAGAGAACATGGTTAACCCACCCCGGGCCAGGCGTGCTCTTGGCTCTCCTTGATTTGGGACACAACAGCCACTTCATGCTACCTGAGCAGTATAAGGAGGGCTTATGCTGACAATACACCAGGTCTATGCCAGTGCCCTACAAGGGGTTCTGGGCTTGATGCCAATGTTTACCCCGAGTATGGTCCCACTTCATTACACCACAGGGAGCATGTTTCAGAGAGACAGGCCAACGCATGAAATCTGCCCAATTTGCGGCCTGAAGAAAAGTCATGCCAAGATCCACATCCGCTCCTGCCCAGCCTGCTCCAAGCGCAGCAGTGACGCTGGACGTCGGGGTGCACTGCGGAGTAGCTCCTGGAGTTCGGGGGCACTCCCAGGGCACCTCCCAGAGGGCGCCCTTCTAAGGATGGACATGCCAGAGCAGCTCCTGTGTTGCCACAGTCTCCAGTTCAAATACCGTCTCACCACCCCGCAACAGCGGTGGGTGCTGGAAGGCGACGAGGCCAAGTCACAGACCGAACACCATCTGGACTGGCAAACTGGGCCCAGGCTAATAATGTGGTTTTAATGCTGTGCAGTGTAAACGTAACTGCCTAGGAACAAAGATGCAGGCCTCATTGTCGGGGGGGAGGACTCTACCAGGGCGCCACTGTGGGGGGGTAGGAGTGGGGGAGGCTGCAGCCATGCCTATGGGGACGCTGCTTAATCTTCTTTCCATTCACTGACCATTGGGGGGGTGAGGGGAAAGTTCCTCTCACTCCTGGCTGGGGAGGGGAGAGGGCAGAGGAGTAATTTGTGCAAACAATGAACTTTCCCCTTGCTCCCTGATAGTCCTGGCAACGGGAAGAAGAGCAAGCAGCATCCCAGTATGCATAGCTGCATCTCCCTACCCCCTGCTCCCGACCCCCTGCCCTCCCGCACCAGCACCCTTGGTACTCTATCCTGGGAAGCAGTGATTCCGGAAAAGATCTGGAATCATTATGGATAGCCAGCTGGCCATATTCCAATATTAGAAGTGGAAGGAACCTCAAGAGGTTGTTGAGTCCTCTCACGGCAGGACCAAGCACCATCTAGATCATCCCTGACAGATGTCCATCCAACCTGCTCTGAAATAGCTCCAGTGATGGAGATTCCACAACCTCTTAGGCAATTTATTCCAGTGTTTCACCACCCTGGCAGGGAGGAAGTTCTCCTAATGTCCAACCTAAACCTCCCTTGCTGTAGTTCCAGCCCATTGCTGCTTGTCCTGT
The DNA here is from genome assembly GCA_030068395.1 of Apalone spinifera. Classification (NCBI taxonomy): domain Eukaryota; kingdom Metazoa; phylum Chordata; order Testudines; family Trionychidae; genus Apalone; species Apalone spinifera. The sequence continues at coordinate 37,978,981 of JANRFK010006697.1, read as the reverse complement.
CGTCAGAGGCCCAGGAGAACAATTTTTCTCCCTCCTCCTTGTAACAACCTTTTAGATACCGTACTTGAAAAACGCTACCATGTCCCCTCTCAGTCTTCTCCTTTCCAAACATTTCCACCTGGTTTCCAGTCCAAATTTGTCGTGCTTCAACTGACAGCCAGTGGACGGTGTTAGATTCCCTCCCCCTTGCTAGATTGAAGGGCCTATTGTTAAATATGAAGGGTAAGGGGTGACTTGATTGTTCTATATTGAGCTAAACAGACTGAGCATCCTGAGTTTGTCCCAATCAGGCACATTTTCTAATCATTCTCACAGGTCTTCTCTGAGCTCTCTCCAACTCATCCTCCTCCTTGTTGAACGTTGGGCACCAGAAATGGACACAGTGCACCAGCAGCAGGAATTCACCCCAGCTTCCTTACTGTCAGGGTGGTGAAACACTGGAATAAATTGCCCAGGGAGGCTGTGGAATCTCCGTCACTGGAGATATTTAAGAGCAGGTTAGACAGACACTTGTCAGGGATGAACTGAGGGTTCTTGGGCCTGCCATGAGGGCAGGGACTGGGGTTGATATCTCTCAAGGTCCCTTCCAGGTCTAGTTGTCTGTGATTCTTTCATTCACCCAGAGGGTAAGTAACCATTGGAACCATTTACTAAGAGTTGTGGTGGGTTCTCCATCACTGTCAATCTTTTCCAGTCAGGCTGGGATGTTTTTCCTAACGGAATTACCGTGGAAATGCCAGGGAAATTCTACGCCCACCATGGTCCCTTCTGGCCTTGGAATCGAGGAATCTCTTTGCCCTATAGAGGGCTTTAAAATCATCTATTTTACACCAACTCTGATGCAAGTTGCCATTTGAGCAGCCTGAGAATGTGAGTCTTGGGCTTGTCTCCGGACACGCAGAGCAACAGAAGGGTTCCCCCTGCTGTCCCGACAAGATCCAACCAGGTCTGACAGGACTGCTCTAGGGATTCTGGGCTGATAGAATACATAAGAATGGCCAGACTGGGTCAGACAAAGGTCCATTTAGCCCATAATCCTGTCTGCCGACAGTGGCCCATGCCAGCTGCCCCAGAGGAAGGGATCACAACAGGTAATCCTCACGTCATCCCTCCCTTGCCACCCCCCTCCAGACAAACAGAAGCTAGGGACACCATTCCTACCCATCCTGGCTAATAGCCATTGGTGGACTTAGCCTCCATGAATCTATCAAACTCTGTTTTGTACCCTGTTAAAGTCCTGGTGTTCACAACAAAAATTCTTCTGCCCCCTTCGTACTATCCATGCTGGGAATTTAGGGGGCTCCGCTACCCACCTGAGCAATGTGGATTTCTCACTGCCTGAGCGAGGAAGCTAGAATCCACCTAACTTCCCAGTGTAGACCTGGCCTCTGAGAAGATACCCATTCCCTCCCTAGCCTTCCTATGGAGACTGGCACCAGCAACACCCATTGGTGCCTCCCACGGTGGGAAAAGTGAGCATGTACTGACACCCGCGAAGACCACTCAGAGTAATGACTTTGCTGATGACTTGAGCAGCAGGAGCTCAAGGGTGAAGCTGCACCTAAGAGCAGCTGGTAGGGATGTGAACGGGTAACTGGTTACCCCATAAGCATCATTCAGACTGGGCGATGCTTCCTGGGTACTGGTTAACCCGTACCTGGGAACAGCCCCCTGTCTGTGGCCAGGGTTGGGAGCCGGCAGCCTGCTTGCCCCCACTCTCCGCTGCCGGCCCACGCTTTGGGGCAGGGGGGCTGGGAGGGCTGAGAGTGGCAGCCCCCCTGGCAGATCCTGCATTTAGCCAGTTAACTGGTTGAACCTAGTGTTTAACAGATTAAGCAGGATGTTACATCCCTAACAGCCAGACAGGGTCAAATGGTCCATCCAGCCCAGTATCCTGGCCGATGCCAGGGGCTTCAGAGGGAAGGAACCGAACAGGAATCATCGCATGATCCATCCCATTATCTACTCCCTGTTTCTGATCATGGGCGCTGAGGCCCCTGCAGAGCCGGGCGTTCACCGGTGCTGCTCTCCAGTTTCATCTCTTGAGGTGTGAGGGAACCCTCACGTGATGGCTAACGGAGCCCAAGCTACGCCAGAGGTATTGCCGCAGGCCCTCTTTGTGGCACCCCCTGAGAATATAAGCTCTGCTGCTTTGCAAAGCTGAGCGAAACCCAGCTTCTCTGCCCGCCCTGCTAACTGATGCGTCAGCAGTAGGTGGCAGTAGGGGTTCACCCAAAGGTCTGCCAGAAGCTGCAGGGACGCCTGTTGGAATTCAGAGTTCCTAGTCCATTCCAACTTTCTGGGCCAGCCCTGGCTGAGGGCAAGAGCAGAACAGGGCATAGGCTGAGTCGCTTCCCCGGTCACTCATATCTTTGACCCCAGTCCTCGGTGAATTCTGGGTCCAAAGGAAGCAGGGTGGACCCCGATCCACCTCTTTTTCCTCTCTGCCCCCTAAAGCCAGAGCCAACGGTGAGAGGAAGCAAACAAGAGACTCAGAAACTACCACACCATGCAACCAAGGTCCAAAATAAGCCCAGGCTTTTACCTGCTTCAAGGGTGCCCTAGCAACATAGGCTGGCTTAGAGGGTTGGGCCTGGTTACAGTGTGTTTTACCGCTTGGCCACAGATTCAGCTCCAGCTTGAGGGCTAGGGTATGTCTACGCTGCATGGCTATTTTGAAATAAACTTAAAAAAACAACAAATAGTCTGGTAGCACTTTAAAGACTAACAAAACACATAGATGGTATCATGAGCTTTCGTGGGCACAACCCAGCTCTTCAGATGACCGGAATAGCTTATTTCGAAATAGCACGTCTATGCTGCAGGGAAGCCTCAAAATGAGTCCAAGACAGGCTTTCCTAATCGTGCTGTCTCGATTTAGAGTCCCAGGAGGCTCTGGGGAGGAATAACTTAGAATGGCCCTGGGGAGGGGCTATTTCGAAATAGCAGCCGTGGCGTGTCTACACACACCTTATTTCGAAATAGCTATTTCGGAAGAGGCGTTATTCCTCGTAGAAGGAGGTTTACAGATTTCGGCATAAGCCGGTCATGATTTCAAAATTATGTTGAAATAACGGAATGGCTGTGTAGACGTTTGCATTGTTATTTCGAAATAACGCCAGTGCAGTGTAGACGCACCCTTAATAACGCTCATTCCTCTCTGAAATGGGTGGGTGGTCTCCCAAGGGACGGTTGGTGCGAGTTAGATCCCTCATTGGTAATTATTTGCCTGACAGTAGCATTCTAGATATGGAACGTGCCCATAGAGCGTAACCCCTACATGGACAAGACAGAGGGTGGGGGGATGCAGCAGGGAGGTGAACTTTTCAAGATGTTTCACCTGGGGCTGAGCCGGGAACAGAATTTCGGTCTCCTGAACCCTGATCCAGCCCTGGGTTGATGGGGGTTATTAACAGGACTGGTTCCATCATCCCAGGTAGGTATCTCCTTGCTGCGGCAGCCATGGGAGTGGCAGCTTGTTGCAACCTCCATGGCGGTGTCCGGTTCTAGAGCCAAGCTCTTGAGCACTTGATGTACAGAGCGGGGGCTTTTCACATGGGCTGCTGCGAAGGACCCACCTTGGCAGCTGCCAGAGAGCCAGCTGGCTGGGACCTGGGGTGGGCCTACTGTCCGGTGAACTGTTCTGCTAGGCCACTAGAATGCCCAGCTACGCCACTAGAATGGTCCCTGCCCCTAGGGGCTGCTGGGTTAGCAGCCAGGTGCACGTTCCCCTGTTCTGCACCCTGCTCCAGGCTGTTCTGGGTCTCGATTCTGGTTCACCCTGTGGCTCTGGCATTTTCCTCTCTCCCGTACTGACCTTCATCTTGTTCCCTAGACCCAGCTCTAACTGATAGGCAAAACTCTCCTTTCCACCACCAGGCTTGACCGCCCCTGGCCCAGTCAGCAGTATGAATTCCCAGGGAGAATGGTATATTATACTGGCTGATGCCAGCCCAAAAAACAGCCAGTGTCTCTGTGTAGCTAACTCCTCCCCTACCTCGACAAACACTGGGTTGTTGTAACTGAGGCTTGTGCAGGAAATACGTTACAACAACCCAGTGTTTGTCGAGGTAGGGGAGGAGTTAGCTACACAGAGACACTGGCTGTTTTTTGGGCTGGCATCAGCCAGTATAATATACCATTCTCCCTGGGAATTCATTGTTATGGGAATACCTAGAGACTGAAATGAGCTCTGGGCCCCACTGTATCTGTACAGTGCCTAGCACACAGTAAAAGACAGTCCCTACCCCCAAAGAGCTGGGAGTCTAGATAGACAAGTCTGTCTAGAACTAGGGGTCACCAAATGAAATGAATACGTAGCAGGTTTAAAACAAACCCCAAAAAGTAAGTTTTTCTTCACACAGTGCACAGTCAATCTGTGGAACTCCTTGACAGAGGATGTTGTGAAGACCAGGACTTTAACAGGGTTCAAAAAAGAACTAGATACATTCATGGAGGTTGGGTCCATCAATACTTATGAGCCAGGATAGGTAGGAATGGTGTCCCTAGCCTCTGTTTGTCAAAAGCTGGGAATGGGTGACGTGATGGGTCACTTGATGGTTGTTTACCTATTCTGTTCATTCCCTGTGGGGCACCTGGCATTGACCACGGTCAGAAGACAAGACACTGAGCTAGATGGACCTTTGGCCCAGTATGGCCCTTCTTATGTTCTTATGTCAAAGGAAGTATCAATAGCCCCGTTTTGCTGGCCTTGAGACGGTGACCTTGAGGGAGAACCATTTGGTTGGTAGCAGATTCCCTAACCTCCAGCCTGGTGTCTTAACCACAAGATCATCCTTTTCAGAAACCAGCCTTCTGCTCATGTGCTTGCAGGATCTAATGTCTCTCCCGGATACAGCGCTTGTCTTGTGCAACCAATGGGTTTTCCTCGGCGCTGATGATTTGAGAGTGCACCTGCTGCCAAAGCTGCTCTGGAGCACTCCATGGGGCCAGCAAAAGTGAAAGGACACTAGGATCCTGTGAAGGAGTGGAGACCAGTGGAACAGTCCAGTTCTGGACACGGAGCTGGCAGTGCTTGGGATGGAAACCAGAGGGTTCGATGAAGCTGGCTATCCCAGTGACAGAGTTCCAGCAGCAACCTCCACTGAATCATAGAATCCTAGAACTGGAAGGGACCTCGAGAGGTCATCGAGTCCAGTCCCCTGCCCTCACGGCAGGACTAAGCACTGTCTGATCATCCCTGACAGGTGTCTGTCCAACCTGCTCTTAAATATCTCCAGAGATGGAGATTCCACAACCTCCCTAGGCAACTTATTCCAGTGTTTCACCACCCTGACAGGTAGGGAGTTTTTCCAAATGTCCAAACTAAACCTCCCTTGCTGCAGTTTAAGCCCATTGCTTTTTGTCCTATCCTCAGAGGTCAAGAAGAACAATTTTTCTCCCTCCTCCTTGTGACACCCTTTTAGATACTTGAAAACCGCTATCGTGTCCTCTCTCCATCTTCTCTTTTCTAAACTAAACAAGCCCAGTTCTTTCAGTCTTCCCTCATAGCTCATGTTTTCTCGACCTTTCATCATTTTTATTGCGCTTCTCTGGTCCTTCTCCAATTTCTCCAGGTCTTTCTTGAAATGTGGTGCCCAGAACTGGACACAACACTCCAACTGAGGCCTAATCAGCGCAGAGTAGAGCGGAAGAACGACTTCTCATGTCTTGCTCACACCACTCCTGTTCATTACAGGGACAGCCCTTTGGAGCTTTCTTGCCTGCTCATTTGTGAGAGCTGTGAGCTGCGAGTGGATGGATGGCGTTCAGTCCTAGCCCAGGTGGGACCTGCCTTCCTGGGACCACGTGCAATCCCTGGGCTGCATCTCTGGGCTGTGGGAGTGGTGTCGGTGGAGCTGAGGAGAAAATGGGACCTTCCCCACTGTGAAATCCAGTCAGGAGTTATTTGTGCCTGAATGCCCATTCCCCACCAATGTGGCAGCAGAGAAGCAGGAAGAAGCCGGCCCTTGGTGAGGACGATTTTACCTCTTTCCTCACCCAGCAATGGGGGAAGGAGGCACCCAGCCCACCCTCGGCAGTCTCTTGGCCTTCTGTCTCTTCCCCATGTGGCTGTCTCTGTGACAGAAAAGCTGCTTCTCAGGGGTCTTCATGTGCTCGGCTCTCTGCCTTAGACTCACTGAATCTTCTGTTGGCTTATCCTGAGAGGCCGCAAGGCCAGGGTCCTACGCAACCAAGGTCCAGCCATGTCACTTAGGGCAAAGGAGCAACCCCCTGACTGGGATGGTCGGGATAAAACTCAGTCCCGCTGTGAGTTCAGAGACTTAGACTCGGTAGCCTTTCAGAGCCCTTCTAGGATTCCATGACTACAGGGCCAGGACAAAAAACCTTCTAACCATGAGTGAGGCTCTTCTTCTGGACTAGGGGCGGCCCTATGGGTGTAATTTGTGGTGTCCCGTGCGATTCTGGCGGGGGGAAGAAGGAGTGTGAAGCCAAAAATGGCTGAGAATTTAAAAACGGAACAATAACAGACTCTGCGCATCCCCAGAATGAGCGACCGTGATGGTATTCTAAGCCAAGGGCCCTCAGCCATGCTTCCCACCCCATCACATTGACTCTACAGATGTTCTTGCCTTCGGAAGGATGCTCCTGGTGTCCAAACCCGAGTGCTGAACAGAGCTGCAGGCTGGTAGAACATTGGCACCCCAGAATCTGACCCAAACCCTCACCCCAAATCAGTTCTTAGACCCCCTGATGGAGGGGGCAGCCTCAGTGCTGAGGCAGATGCAGAATGAGGGCCTACCTTGGCACTCCCAGCTCTCCAGTTCTGTTACAGCAGGGCCGAGAAACCCGAGCTCAGACCAGGGCCCCATGATCCTAGGCTGCTTATGTGCAAATAGTAAGATACAGGCTCTGCCATGGGGCTCGGTCCTTCAACAAGACTAAGGAAGGGAAAGTGGAAGAATTCTCCTCACTGGACAGATGGAGAACTTGGAACACAACGATCGGGTGATGTGCCCAAGGTCCCATTGTGAGTCTGTGGTAGAAATGAAAACCGAATCCAGATTTACACCCAAGCCCTGCCCATTTTACCCTTCCTCCTCCCTGTTTGTGCCCAGTCTGATACCGAGAAGCTCTGTGGACCAGGGCAGTCTTTGCTATCTGCATATACAGTGCCTAGCACAGTGGAGTCTTATGGGATTTTTAATGCAAGCTCATGATTATTTGGGCTCAGTCCCTAGCCTTCACCTCTCCCCTGGATACCAAGCTACTGAGCCTAGGAAAAGAATTTGAACTCCACACCCTCACCAAAATGGAGTGTGCAAGTCCCGCTGGTCCAGCTCAAGTTACAACCCATAGGCAGCCCCACCTTCTGACTCAGCTCCCCACAGAGCCCAAAAGCAATCTGTTTTGTTCGTGGCTTGGAGTCTGGCTCTTCATGTCCCTCCCTACCCTGATTCTACACCACTTGGCTCCATGTTCAGAACTACCTGTTGCTTTCTTGTCTGCTGGATTTAAAGCGTCCATGTCAATGCTTCTTTCCTCTGACCTCTGCTAATGCTCAGACTCCATGTGGCAAAGAGTTCCACAGGTTCATTACTTAACATCTCCAAAAGCATTTCCTTTTATCAGTTTTAGTCTCATTGCCTTTTAATTTCACTGGGCGTCCCCTTGTTCTAGTTCCACAAGGCTGGGCAAATTATAGCTCCGGACTTATTTTGAACCCATTCATTATGTTGTATACCTCTCAGTCATCTCTCAGCTATGAAAACCTAATAACTTCAATCGCCTCCTTTCCCCACTCCTCTTTTCTTGAGATGGGGTGGCCTCAATGACACCCAATATTTATGATGGACCATCAGGTCCTAGAGGGATCATGTTCAGCGTTATTTTTATTCCTTTGTAAGCATAGTCAATGGTCCTGCTTGCTTTTTAGACCTCTGCTGCACCTATACCTGTCCAAGGATGCCCCAATCTTGGTGGTTCATGCAGAACCTGCCCAGGTGTATGATGATGCGCTACTAAGACTCTTCCAACAGGCATCACCGTGTGCTTCCCGGCATTGAATTTCTTCTGCCTGTTGAATGGATCACAACCGAGCTTAGCTCTGTCTTGCTCACATCTTGGCTATCCTAAATAGCTTTGAGGGCTCTGACTTGCACCCCGTCATTGTGTGGCATCTCATTTAGGTTCTTAATGAATGTTAAACCCCTGTCCTTGGGGGCACCTCACTCCTTAACGTCCGTCTGTGATGAAAATGGACTCTTTCTTTCCCCCCCACCATGTAAAGATTCCAGTCGGAGAACCTTCTCCATCTTCCCAGGTGCTTCTCATTTCTTCTTTAGGACTTGAATAGGGTTCAAAAAAGAGTTAGATGGATTCATGGAGGTTAGGTCCATCAATGGCTGTTAGCCAGGATGGGTAGGAATGGTGTCCCTGGCCTCTGTTTCTCTGGAGGGAGGTGACGGGGAGGGATCACGTGAGGATTCCCTGTTGTGTTCCCTCCCTCTGGGGCATCTGGTGTTGGCCACTGTTGGAAGAGAGGGTACTGGGATGGATGGACCATTGGTCTGACCCAGTCTGGCCGTTCTTATGTTCCTCTTATTTTCGCTGTTCCCTTCTGCAGAACAGAAGGGTCCCTCAGCAGAGACCAGAATTCCCTTTTATGTGACTCCCCCCCTGCTGTGATCTCAGGCGTCTCGGCCTATTTTTACCTTTAGTCTCGGCTTCTGCACCCTCTGGCGCCTCCTCGACCTTCCCGGGGCACGAAAGAATCCACAGTCCGTCCAGTGCACCAGCCCCTGATCTACCTGAATTTGCCAGAAAGCTTTGAAAATGCCTCCTTCCTCCTCAGCCTCTGAACCGTTCCTCATCTGACTCCAGCGTCCCGGCAGCACCTCTGGGTCAGTAAATGGCCTCAGGACAAAGTCCTCTTGGGGAGATGGTGTGTGACCTCCTCAAACCAGAAACCAAAAGGTCCCAAGGAGTTTCTCTAGCTCGTGCCATGGTCTGTTGGCCTTGGCTTCCCAGGGAGGAGAGGCTAGTGTCTGGGAGATGATTGGCGGAGGCCTGGAGCTAAATAAAGCTGTCTTCCTCTTCACAGGCCTCTGACAGGAGGCAGAGCGGATCTGTGAGCAGCTGCCTGCCGGTAATGGAGGGTAGTAATAGAGAGGTAGCCGTGTTAGTCTGATCTTGCTAAAACAAGAGGAAAAACTGTGTAGCACTTTAAAGGCTAACAAGATAGTTTAATAGGTGATGAGCTTTCGTGGGCCAGACCCACTTCCTAGGGGGCTCAGTTGAGGGTTAGTTCGGACAAGGCCTGGTCATTCTGACAAGACTCCGCGGGCTTGTAGCTTTTCACTTCCTTCCACCCCTCCTCTCAAACCAGCCACCTGCTTCCTTTCCCCTCCCAGTCAGCCACCAGCCCATCTCCAAGAGACCACCTGAGCCTGCCACTTTATTTTTTTAAGTAAGGCTCAGACTTCCAGCCCTCCGCAGATCCCTGCACAGCGACAGTGCCCCGGGCTGGCTTTCATATTCCAGCGAGCTGGTGGCACCTTGTCTTTGGGGGGTTCTCCAGCCCCGTCTCTTGTTCTGGGGCTTGCTGGGGTCAGACATCCCAGAATGCACCTCTCTCTGAGGGGGGAGGAAGCTTCAAAGCTTGTGAGGTCTGAACACTCGACAGAGAGTGCCCGACGTGGACCAGGGGAAGGCGGCCAGTAATTATGTGGACAAAGGCGGGTCAGACAAGGCGGCCAAAATTTCATATCGCTGGAAAATGCCTCCGCCTTGTGGACATGCCACCCAACTAGAAAGAGGTGGAAATGCTACTACACTCGTTTGCTCCAGGGCCACAGACGGAGGAGGAAGACAAGCTAAATAGGGCTGTCGGGCCTATGTCATAACTTGCCTCTGGTGGACAAGTTTATTTATTAGTGACAGATGGCCCAACAAGGAGCAATGGTCTCAAGTTGTGGTGGGAAAGGTCCAGGTTGGATATTAGGAAAAATTATTTCACGAGAAGGGTAGTGAAGCACTGGAATGGGTTACCTAGGGAAGTAGTGGAGTCTCCATCCCTAGAGGTGTTTAAGTCTCGGCTTGACCAAGCCCTGGCTGGGTTGATTTAGTTGGGATTGGTCCTGCCTAGAGCAGGGGGCTGGACTTGATGACCTTCTGAGGTCTCTTCCAGCTCTATGGTTCTATGATTTGGGATTATTTGGGTCATTGTCTTGGCACAGAACGGCAGCACGGGCGCCTCCATCCACTTTCCTCTTACCCAGAACCGGTGTGAGTCTGAGGAGGGCGTTATGTTGCGGTAGGCCTGAATCTCTCTCTCCTGGCTCTGTGAAGGAGCTTGGGGGAGTAAGGTCAGGTCTCACAATGACTCCTGAGGGGTGAAAGCAGGAACCTGTTGGAATGACCTACAGCAGAAGGTCATAAGAACTTAAGAACAGCCAGACAGGGTCAGACCAAAGGTCCATCTAGCCCGGTGTCCTGTCTGCTGACAGTGGCTAGTGCCAGGTGCCCCAGAGGGAGTAAACAGAACAGGGAATCATCACATGATCCCTCCCTGTCATCCATTCCTAGCTTCTGACAAACAGAGGCTAGAGACACCATTCCTACCCATCCTGGCTATTAATGGACCTATCCTCCATGAATGTATCTAGTTCTTTTTTGAACCCTGTTAAAGTCCCGGCCTTCATAACATCCTCTGGCAAGGAGTTCCACAGGTTAACTGTGTGCTGCATGGGGAAAAAACCCTTCCTTTTGTTTGTTTTAAGCCTGCAACCTATTCATTTTATTTGGTGACCCCTAGTTCTGATGTTATGGGAACAAGTCAATACCTTTTCCTTATTTGCTTTTTCCACACCTGTCATGATTTTATAGACCTCTGTCCTATCCTCCTTGAGTATCCTCTTTTCCAAGCTGAAAAGCCCCAGTCTTTTTAATCTCTCTTAACAGGGCAGCCGTTCCCTCATCATTTTTGTTACCCTTTTCTGAACCTTTTCCAATGCCAAGATATCTTTTTTGAGATGAGGTGACCACATCTGTATGCAATATTCAAGCTGGGAGCGTCCCGTGGATTTATGCAGAGGCAATAAGACATTCTCTGTGGCATATCCTATCCTTTCTGTAATGTTTCCCAGCATTCTGGTTGCTTTTCTGACTACCGCTGCACATGGAGCGAGTGTTTGCAGAGACAAGTACAAGTATAACTCCAAGCTACAATGAACAATTCAGAGCCTTGGGCTGCAGTTCCACCCAAAGCATGTTTTCCTTCAGATGTTTACCCAACGCTGCTGCCTACGCCAGCTTCTCCCTGTCCACGCACTATCCCCATGTATTTCTGAAGGCTGGGTTGCGAGGCATGCCAATGCCTTCTGGTTTTCATAAAAGCCCCAGCTCTTGGAGCCATGTTAAAATCTTGGCCTTTTATTATTAATTATTAATTTATTATTATTATTATTATTATTATTATTAAAAACAGATTCCCAGACCTTGCGGTTGCAGAGAAATGCTTAGAAACATATTTCCCATCTATCCGAAGGGTTCACACCTCAGAAGGCAACGCTCCCTCCATCCACCAAAAGGGACACATTTTCTTAACATGCCCTGCACTTTTGAGACCGAGCCTGTGATGTCTGAATGCTGGCAACTGACAGCAGAGTAAATGGGTTTGTTTCCAGAATGTCTTCTGCTCCGATCGGCATGGGAATAGCATCCTTTGGGAGTGCAGGTGGGAGATCATCTGTCTCTCAGGGGCACCGTACAAGGCAGAAGGCGAGGTGGGGGGAAGCTGAGAGGGGGAGTTTGGCTAGGATTAGCATCAGTGGAGCGTTCCTAGCAGGTAAAATTCAGAGTTCGCTCCTCTGCGCGCCCATTATTTTGGGCACTCCGTTTTGCGAGGCACTATTGCAGCCCAGTGAGGAGTCTGAATGGGGGCCCCTTACAGGCAGGCGGAATAGGGTTGGACCTCAGCATAAGAGAGACAGGCGTTGTCTTTCCCTTGAGCCCAGCTTTGGGGAGGACATTGCTGAAAGAGCCGACCCTCACGGACTGGGTCGGAACCGCGACCCCAGTTCGGAGTAATCCCCGGATCCTGCTCTGGGCCCTGAATTAAGGGCATAACCCTCATCTATTGCATTGTGACAAGGGGGGCCCTGTTCCTGTCAGCAAGGCCCCTGCAATTTCCCAGACGTCTGTCTCCTACAGGCGGGCAGTGAGGACAGACAGACACACACCACCATAGAGCTCAACGGCTACTGGGAAGGACTGTGAGCTCTTTGGGTGCATCTGCCCTGTACCCGGAGCTCGAAATAAGTTACGCAACTAGAGAGACACAAATTACGTCGCTCATTTCGGGTCACTTTCGAAAGGGCTCATTTCGAAATTGGGCGCTACCCCCACAGCGCTTATTTTGAAATAACCCGCTATTCCGAAATGCCTCTGACTCCTCGTGGAAGGAGGTTCACAGGGGCGCCGGAATAGCGAGCCCGTTCTATTTCGAAAAAACGGGCACGCTCAACCAGGGCGGAATAGGTATCCCGAAATAGCGCCGCAGTGTAGACGTAGCCTCTGGGTCCAATCTTGCCTTCTAATCACAGGCACTCTCCACCCCCACATACCCAGTGCAGTTCTTAGTCCTCGCATGGACAGCATCCCCTCAAAGGGGGGGGAGATCCCTGCTTGGGGATCCTGCTTCTAGCCCAACGTGGTGTCCAACTAGGGTTGCTGGACAGTCCAATATTTGAGCTTTCTGTTTGAGAAACAAATTGACAAAATATAAATGTCGGGTATTTTCTAAATAAGATGGAATGTCGATGGTGATGTAATGTCAAGTGTGTCTGGTATTTTTGCTGAAACTATCTGGTAACCCTACGTCCAACCAAGAAGCAAATCCACACAGAGCTGTCATAGAATCATAGAATCATAGGATACTAGGACTGGAAGGGACCTCGAGAGGTCATCGAGTCCAGTCCCCTGCCCTCATGGCAGGACCAAATACTGTCTAGACCATCCCTGATAGACATTTATCTAACCTACTCTTAAATATCTCCACAGATGGAGATTCCACAACCTCCCTGGGCAATTTATTCCAGTGTCTGACCACCCTGACACTGGAATAAATTCATGTCATGGGGCAGAGTCCTTCTAACTGGCTGATTTTTCTCACCTTCCTTTCACCCACCCACCCACCCCCACCCAAAATATTTACACAGGGCCGAACTCTGCTCTCAGAGCATCCGCCATGACACGGCTGGAGCTGTGGCGTTTGTTGTGGGTTTCCACCACTGAAAGAGCCAAAACTTGCCTAGTTTTCCATGGTTTTTTGTTTAATGGCTTTACACTAAAGGAAAAAGGATCGTTTCCCTTCCTGTCACTTCTAAGTTCCCCAGATTCAGGGCAGACTTTTCAAACCCATCCAACCAACGGGCTGCTCCTCACGCGCGGATGTGCTTCTCTCCTAGACAAGCCAAGAGGTTACGCACCCAACGTGAGGCTGCCACACGGGTTTTTGTGCCACCACGTCGTTATGCGCCACCTCCAGGGCCGGCCCTACCATGAGGCGAACTGAGGCGGCCGCCTCAGGTGCCAGACTGGGGGGGGGAGAAGCGCGGTGCCACTAGGACCCAGAGTGTAGAAAATTGTGTCTGCTGCTGGTGCCTATGTATTCTCTCTTCTCTAGATGCACAGAGATGGTGCAGTTCTGTGCTGGAGGAAGGAGGGCAGATTTGAGACCTTTCCAAGGTTTGGTCCAAACGAGGGAGCATGGCGGTGTCATTTGAACTCCCCGCCTTAGGTGCCAAAATGTTGTGGGCCGGCCCTGGCTACCTCCTTACTTTTAGGTCCAGCCTGGACTGACACAGTGGGGGGGGGGGGCCTCGCACTACTACCATGCAAATAAACAAGAGGCCAGTTGGTAGGTCGCACATGCTGGCGGGTGCAAACAATGGTTCCGAGTCACCATTCGCCTGGACTTTGCGTCCTCACGTTCACCAGTTGTAAAAACGTCCCTGTTCTGGCCTAGCAGCATTTTCCACTCACATTGCCTGGGAGGAACTGTGGGCATGGGGTGCAATGCCACAAAGAACCTGCAGGAGGCGCTCACTCACCCCCCGTCAGTGTGCCCTCAACAAAAAGCCAGGCCGGCGGCCACCCTACCACTGCATTAAGACATCATAACTTTGACTAATTTGTAAACAGTCTGAAAGGGTATCCTCCCTCCCTGCAAAAGGAGAGCTGTCTCTTTAAACCCTGCGGATATGACCTCTTGTCCTCTGTGTTGCTAAAAAAGAGAGAGGGAGGGAGAGAAAGTCAGACTGCTGCCTTGTTAACTCTCCCCCCTTTTGTGATGAAAATGGGGGAACCGGTATTGTGATTCCTCCGGCTTCTGGTTTTTTTCTCTCTGTCATTCCTGCTTGGGCTCCTTTCTGTTTATTTATTGACTGGGATCGCTTGTCAACACTCAACTTGCTTCTGTTTTTTTTTTGGGGGGGGGAGTTAACACTTTTTTTACTCTCTTCCAAATCTGCATTTCCCCCCTTTTGGGAGATACAAAATAGATGGGAAACTTTGTTCTTCCTTTTGGACAGGCTCAGAATTTATACACCCCCAGGCCAGCGTGCGTGAGTTTGGATGGGTGTGTGAAATCATAATTGAGGATGATTTTTAGCATCATCCACACGGCAAAGCACAGGCAAGTAGCTTGGGGGCTTGACTGTTTTCTCCTCTCTCACCATGTCAAGGGAGGCTTCGGCTCATTTTAGCTAAGCTGGTAAATTTCATGACAACTTTGCAAGGCTGGTATTAAACATAAATTGACTTAAAGAAATCCAAGGCCGGATGTTCATCTAGTCAAGTATATAACAAAGGGTCTACACCCCGCTGCTACTGCGGAATGCTGGAGTATCCTGAAATAACTATCCCGTGTTTTCACAGCAAGCCCGAACCCTTCCGATGTCCCTGTAAACCTCATTCTATGAGGAGTAAGGGATGTTTCGGAATGGCGCTTTACTTCGAAATTTGGCGCCATGTCGACAGGGCCAAATGACAAAATAAGCTGTTTTGAAACAGCCTCGAAATAAGATACACAATTTGCATCTTATTTCGAGTTATGGGGCAGTGTAGATGCACCCTCATTGACTTTTTGTCTCCGGTTTGTACAGCACCTGACACACCCGGGTCTTGCTCCATGATATATAAACCGATGTAGTAATACTAGCAGGCAATCTGGCCTTCAGTCTTCAGATTATATCCACCTTTCCTGACCGGAGTTGTTAATTCATCATCGTGGGATGTGCTTCTCCAGTCTCTGGCTTTCAATCCAAAGTCCAGCCACAGCATGAAAAATTCCTGCTTAAAAATATATCTTACTGCAAAGGCAAGATTGGGCCTCAAATCTTAATGGCTGTGTCTACACTGGGCCACTTATTCCAGAAAATGAGCCGCTTTTCCGGAATAAGCTGCGAGCTATCTACATTGGCCGCTTGATTTTCCGGAAAAGCAATGATTATCTCCTGTAAGAAATCAGCTGCTTTTCCGGAAAAACTATGCTGCTCCCGCTCGGGCAAAAGTCCTTTTTCCGGAAAACTGTTCCGGAAAAGGGCCAGTGTAGACAGCACAGTAGGGTTTTGGGCAAAAAAGCCCCAATCGCGAAAATGACGATCGGGGCTTTTTTCCAGAAAAGCGCATCTACATTGGCCATGGATGCTTTTCTGGAAAAAGGGCTTTTCTGGAAAAGCATCCTGCCAATGTAGACGCTCTTTTTCCGGAAATACTTATAACAGAAAACTGTTCCGTTTTAAGCATTTCCGGAAAATCATGCCAGTGTAGACATAGCCAATCTGTTGATAAAAATGTCACTTTGCTTCCAAGGAAACAATATTTTGGTTGAGCTCCTAAAAAGGAAACAATTCTAAACCAAAGGGGGTTTATTTTTTTTTTAATCCTTTTTTTGGAGGGCGGAGGGGGTCATTTTCAGACGAAATAGGGCAAGTGTCTCTTTTTGAAATCTTTGTGGCGCATAATAGGAATTGGTGAGCACCTTTAGAGTTCTTTCTTTTTGTTGATTTCATAAGCATGTCTCCTCAAATCCTGGTCTTGTCATATTTTGTTTTTTCTAAAATGTTACCCAAAATGAAGTTCACTGAAAATACAGAGGCAAAAAAGGATCAATTAAGAGCCAGATCTTGTTTTAGGGTCTCCGTTTTTGAGTGGATATATTCCTGGAGGTTTCGTCACATGACATCATCTTTATATAAAGATAAACCTTTTAATTCCTGGGACTATCCTGAAGGGAGGGTAGCTTTATCTGTAGGATTTAGGCTGGATTTAGGAGGAAATACTCACGCACCTCAGTGGAAGTCTTGCCTAATGCTGCGATCTTGCACCTACATGTCGAATGTTGTGTGTCAGTGCCATTGATTTCCTGTGGTCCGCTCACTGTAATAAGCACTAAGAGTTTGCAGGACTGGGGTCTAAGAGAAGAAATCTTGGTCCAACAATTTTTGCACTGGAGTGAATAGGTGGCTGTTGCGCTACTGAACAAATGTCATATGGGCTCAACTTTTAGGCCATGTCTATACTTACAGCGCCGGAGATCCATCTTTTGGGGTTTGATTTAGCAGGTCTGGTAAGGACCCGCTAAATCAAATGCTGAGAGTGCCCCCTGGCTGACACCAGTACTCCTCACAGTCTCAAGGAGTAAGGGAAGTTGATGGAAGAAACGCTTTAAGGTAGGTCATCTCCAGCTACATTATTTATGTAGCTGGAATTGCGACCCTTAAGCCGACCTTCCCCCTGCAATGTAGACCTGGCCTCAGAATATGTCTACACCATGATAAAAGATGGTCACAGCTGGCCTGGGTCAGCTGACTCACAAGACTCAGGCTGTCTGCAGGACTTTAAAGGCAGGTGTCCACTACAGGGAGTAATCAAGCTAAGCTATGCAATGTGAGTTATGTTAGTAGGTAACTCAAATCACTGTGGTTTCGATCTACTTACTACGGGTTTCGCACTGTACTGGCTCAACAGAAGAAACTCTTCCGTCCACTCCCGTTACTCGTCTTGTCCTGGTGGCAGGGCCAGATTAGCATTTTGTGAGCCCAGTGCCAAATATATTTGTGGGCACCCCACGTAGTCGTTACCAGCCTCTTCCAAGTGTGGGCTTGGTGTGGCAGTGCAAAAGTATACCCACTACTGAGTCTCAGAGGTATTTTTCATTATAAGAACATAAGAGCGGCCATACGGGGTCAGACCAAAGGGCCATCTAGCCCAGTGTCCTGTCTGCCAACAGTGGCCAACGCCAGGTGCCTCAGAGGGAGTGAACAGAACATGAAATCATCAAGTGACCCCTCTCCATCATCCATTTCCAGCCTCTGACAAGCAGAGGCTAGGGACTCCATTCCTACCCATCCTGGCTAATAAGTATACTTGGACCTATCCTCCATGAATCTATCTAGCTCTTTTTAAAACCCTGGTAAAGTCCTGTTCTTCACAACATCCTCTGGCAAGGAGTTCCACTGGTTGACTGTGCGCTGCGTGAAGAAATCCTTCCTTGTGTCTGTTTAAACCTGCTAATTATGATCACACACCTCTGCAAGATTGGATGTGCTGCCAATCTTCAGCCCCCAGTTTTTCTCATTGAGATATACATCCATATCTACAGTGAGCAGAGGTATGATAGCAATCCCGGAAAACTCCCCACAGATTTATCTCCTTCCTCATCCAGATATTCAATAACCATGGCTCCAGGACATCCTATTTCACCAGTCACTGTATGAGGTCCTGGTCTATGCTCAACAAAGTTCCACAGCCAGCAGCTACTTGATCAGTTTTGACAAATCCTTATCCCAGTGCCCAGTAAAGTGGAACAATTTTCAGTACGTATGAATGGGAGCTATCTGGATCCAAACTGTAAGACTGTCCCAAGGAATGAGGAAAAGTTGAGTTGCCTTTGCTGTCCTTTTGTTCCACTCTTCGTTTCTGTGGGCAAACCCCCCATGCAATGTTACTGTCTCTTATTTTAAAAGAAGACACACACACACCCAAAAACCACACACCTGGTAATCACAGCTGAAAATAGCAACTACAGTCCAGTGTTCCCTCTAAACTGAGCATTTGGGCGACCGCCCAGGGGAAATTCCGGTGCTGCCCAACTGATTAGCAGTGCACCCACAGCCGGCAGCACGTGTTTCTGCTGGTGGTGCACCTCTGCACATGCCTTGGTGCACTGAACAAAATGTATTCTGCACCAGGATGAAAAACGGTTAGGGAGAATTTTGCTTCAGTCCCAGTTCACACTGGGAAGAAGCCAGCGTTTGGTGCTCAGTTTTATTCTACTTTGTCTACAAATGACAAGGGGGGCTAGTATTTGATTTTGGAGAAATGAGGCAGCAGCGGCAAACAACCCGAACACTCTTGTTCCAATCTGGAAAGCAGGTGTTTGATTCCCTTTCGGAGTATTAGAGAAATCTGGAAAGGAAAAGCCCCTTTCTGCTTCCATGGCTGTAGACATATAGCCAGATCCTCCTGGTGTTGTACCTAAAGCTGGCCCCAATCCCTAGCAGAGCCTCCCCCCCTTACTTACCATGTCAACCTCTCTTGGTGGGGCCCACACACCTCCTTTGCTAGCCTTCAGACAGCGGGGCATTGCCCAATCAATTCCTTCGTTGGTGATGGTGAAGCGAGGCCACTAGCAGCCCTAATCCAGTCTGGGGAAGGCTTCTGGGGGTGAGATCCAGGCTAAAGCCACCTACTCCCTGTGCACATGTGTTTCCTATTTATAGCACCTGCCCCTTCCAGCAGCCAGCTCTCCATTCATAGTAGGGCTCACAGGATTCCCCCTTCCTTTTCCCTCCCCTTCTTGTTGCTAGCAGCCCAGGGAATGCTGGGAAATGTAGTCCCTTCCCAGCTCCCAGGGTCCCTTGGGATTCCCGTCATGCCCTACAGGCTCCCACTGCACAGCATAGCCAGGAGGAAGGGAGAGAAACGGGGGCCCTTCTGAGCTTGGGCCAGGGAACAATTAGCCCACTGGTAAACCTGCCATTGGTTGGTGGAGTACCGGAGTCGATGGAGTGATTGACAGTTGATTTAGTGGGTCTTCGCTAGACCCACTAAATAGACCACCAGCGGATCCATCGCTGCAGCATGGATCCACCCTGTAGTGCAGGTGTGGGCAATACTATGGTGATGGTTCGCCAAGGTTATTCTCTGGCGGGGCGCTGCCACTGTTTTTACCTGCAGGACCGCATGTACCAGCAATCATAGCTCCCAATGGCTGTGGATCGCTGTTCCTGGCCAACGAGAGTGGTGGGAAGCAGCGTAGACCAGGACACCGCTTCTTGCAGCTCCCATTGGCCAGGAACAGCGATCCACGGCCAACAGGAGCTGTGCTCGCCCGTACCTGTGTCCATGCTGGTCAATATAGACGTGGGGGCCCACAAGGAGCTAACTGTGGTGGACCAGATCCAGCCTGCGGGCCGGTATTTGCCCACCCCTGCTGTGGTGGATCATGATGTAGATGCTCAGGCTATGCAAGGCCCGCTCAGCAGACCTGACCTTTTAGGTTGTGTCCAGAGGGTTTTTTTATTGCAGTGTGGACATCTCCTTCCGGTGGTGTCAATTGACCTGAGAATCTATCTACGTTCCAGTATGTATGTTGCTATTTGCGTTGCCAGATGCCCGACTCCTGTTACGTGTGAGATTTCCTGGATTGAGCCCCTTCCGGTCAGATCCTTCAGCCTTTCTGTGGGTTTAATTTCCCCGGCATGCTAGAATTTTGAATTTGCAAAGAATGCACGACCGGTCCCTTGGTGAGGGGGCGAAATTCATTTCCGTTAGTCATTGAGTCCATTTGTGAATGAGCAACCCCCTTTTGGAGGATACCGTCATGTAGAAAAATACCCGATTTCTACCCTTTCCCTGATGTAATTGTTGGATCTCCCCCTTTATCCCACCAGAAATGAGAGGAGAATTGGAGCCAGGATCACAGAACCGTGGGGGCTTTTTATGGCAATACCGGGGAATCATTCGTCTTTAAAACAGACTTACAGGAAGCCAGATGGGTTTTTATTCTAGGGGCTAATGAAAATCTCCAAGTGACTTCTCCTCGGGCGGGCCCTTTAACTGTCTTTCATTCACTCCATGCTGGACCATAGCTACTTAAAGGTGCAGTCCTGCAAAGTTTTGTAAACTCACTTTGCAAGCAAAACCTTCTGGGGAGCCCATGTGTCCCAGCCATAAATGTGAACCCTCATCTCCAGCTGCACAGATGCTCCTTAGTCCTTATCAGCTGCAAAGAAGGAATTATATGGACTCTGTGATCTACCCACTCCTGTGCCATTTGTTTCCTTCCCGCTTTGGTGTCTCACTGCACCACTAGGGGGGCCAAAGTCACACCAGGCAGACTCTTGCCTCTGAGCGAGCAAAGCAAGTTGCTGATTCCAGCCGACAGAGAAGGGGCATGCCCAGGGTCACACGGGTGATCAGTGGCAGAGGAAGAACAAACCGCAGCAGAGTTTCAATCTGGGGTGCTAGCCACTAGCCTTTATATTTCACTCATTTCGGCCACAGCAACTCCTTGGGATGCCAGTGAGTGGAAGTGCCAGGCAAGCATGGCTGGCAAGTGAAAAATATGAGGAGAGAGAGGTTTTTCATCCTCCTCCTTTTACTCCCCCATCCCTGCAAGATAACAATGTCCCTTCCATGGAAGAACTGCAGAATTGGAGCCCTCTCCCCTTCCGCCCCCCC
>JANRFK010006697.1:37920346-37955098 GCA_030068395.1 Apalone spinifera | reverse complement strand
CTCCCAATATATGACAGTAAAAGAAGGGAGGAGGAGCAGCTCCGGGCCCTCTCCGAGGAGGCACGATGCGGGGGATAGAAATATAATAATAAAACTCGACAACCTATCAGCCCAGCGAAATAAACACCAGCTGCTAACATCCAATCCAGCGTGGGTGATTCGATCTAGCAAAACTGGCCCTATCGCCTCGATTTCCAGCCGCCTTTTCTCATTCCTTGGCAGGCCAGGAACAAAGATCCTACTTCTCCCTCCTCCCCCAAATATGAAGCCCCCGCTGCTCGCAAAACTTCCCCCGGCCTGCATCAGGCCAGTTCCAGACACCCCAGAATGAGGTGCATCGCCTGGTCAATTTCGTCTCGGTTGGAATTACTACGAATTTGTCCTTCGCCTGGGCATCTGGATCGGGACGAAATGGCTCTGCCCTCTTGGATCTGAAGGCAAATTAACCGTGTGGTTTAAACCGGAATCAGATCTAAAGCGGCCCTCCAATAAAATAGTTTAAAAAAATAATCGGAGTTTGGTTGTAACTTTCATCAGCGTCGGAGAAACTCTGCGAGTCCAGCCTCTCTCTCGCTGGTCTCTACCGCTGTCTTGGTTAACAAGCAGGGAAAGTCCCTGTCATATCAGTCAGCATTTAAAAAATAAATAAAAAAAAATCAGGCCTGCTTGGGTGCTCTTCCTACCCACCCAAGTCCCTCCCTGCGAGCCTCCAAACCAGCTGGGTGTTTTTCATCAATAAGCTCCAAATCAGAGAAAAATCAAGCCACCTGTCCCAGCCTTTTTTAGGGTTTTTTAATGCTGTTGCAAGAAGAACGGTGGTTTCATGCAGATGACAACACACTCTGACTCTACCACCTCCCCCCCCCCCCAAAAAAAATCCCAACACAAATTGTTACAAGAGACAACGAAACAAACTAGACCGTTTACTCATCGATTCGGGTGGATCAGCTGGATGAAGTCATTTTAGGTGCAGGCAAAATTCACTGGGTGGATCTTTGCAATACTTAGGGGGCTCCCCAATGAGCAGGAGGGGGGTGGTTTCTTAGCAGAGGTCTGGAGCGCTTGGATGTCCGGCGGGTGGGAAAAGAGGGTGTGAAAAAAAATCCTCTTTTTTATGCAAAAGAGGGAAGAAGAGCAATAAAAAAAAGGGGGGGGGAGTTTCTCCAAATTTCGTTCCAACGTCTCAGACGGCTGCTGCGAGGAAAAGGAAGACAGGGGGGTAGAAAAGGACAGCCCGAGCAAGTGAAAACAAACACACACCCGATATAACCTCACCGATTTATGGGGTTTTGCATTTTAGTAGCTTCTACCCAGGGAGTGAAATCCGGACAGGTTGTTATAGCTACCCTAATCCACAGGGGTTCCCCCCCCCCCCGTCTATTTAAACCCCCTAAATCTTCCTCCCCCTTTTTAAAACTACATTTTATCTCTCTGGTTTGTGGGCCAACATGCCCCTAATGAGTATTAAAACACTATCTCCTCGCAATTAGCTCATTCCTGCCTTCCCGTTCCTGATTGACAGAACCAGTGGAAGCATACGAATTTTCCCTTTGGCAATAAGTGCTGATTGGATCCTTCTAAGGAGAACTACTTCAAACTTTTTTTTTTTTAATATTTGCCTTCAGTGTCTTGGCTGAGAGAAGAGTTTTTTACCTCTCTGCGATTTTTTTTCTCGAGAGGAGTTGGGGAAGGAAGAGAGAGGTTTATTTACCTGCTTGGGCTGAGTTCATTTGATCTGATTGTGTGTGTGGTGGGGTGTTGGTTTTTTTTTATCATTAAAATCCTGACTCGTCAATCAGAAGCAAGGAAAGCGTTGGCAACCCTTTGAATTACCCAAACTTTTCCTCCACTTTTGGCGATGGGTTGTTTTGGATATTGCCTGTTCCTTTGTGGGTTGAGTCAAGCCATGTCAAGCTACCCAATCTGGTGGTAAGTAAATTCGAATTCTTCTTCTTTTCATTTACAAGGAGTTTTGCCGCCTCCTCGGATTTTGTTTGCGACTCCTGCTTTTAGGGTCACTCCATTCGTTGCCACTTAGCTAAAAAAGTGGAATTGTTCCAACGCCAGAAAGTTTTTTCCCTTATTTTTTTATCCACATTTCAGATCTTTTGTTTATACATTCCCGTTGTTGATTAGGACTGGGTTGTACCTGACCGCTCGTTGTTCTGCTGCAAAAGGGGGAGATTTCGAAAGTTATTTTGTTGTTGTTGTAGTGCTTTGATCCCCGTCTGGAAAGAACAAAAGGCACTGACTGAATTAAAGAGATGATACAAGTTGACATGAGCATTTCAAGGTGGTTTTGAGCTAGTCAGGTGGAAGGAAGGGGGGGGTGGAGTATGAAAACATTTTTTCCCTTGCTTTAAGGAATATGTAAAAAAAAATCAAACAAATAAGCTGGTAACACAAGACAGGACAACCTGGACTCGTTATGTAAAGAGACGCAGGGAAGGGAATTGATAGAAAATTGATTAGCAATGGGACTAGGTTGATTTCTTTCGATAGACTTTTATATTATAGAGCTTGCCGTGTAGATTATGGGCTGAGTGGAGAAGTTTTTTGTGCCCGGAATCTTGAAGGGGAACGGGCCGGTTTTGCGGGGATAAAATCTGGGGGATAAATCGAATGGGGATTCGGAGCAGAATCGGGCCCCTTCCGATAGGGCAGCGAGGCGGCAAGGCCGTCCGAAAAGATCATTTGTAGGCGGAAAAATGGCCATTTTCTTAGGACAGGGGAAGGGGCAGACAAACCAGAATCGCGTTTAGGTTTCTGCCCCTTGCGTCCCCTGG
Organism: Apalone spinifera; assembly: GCA_030068395.1. Lineage (NCBI taxonomy): Eukaryota > Metazoa > Chordata > Testudines > Trionychidae > Apalone > Apalone spinifera. Next base: position 37,952,312 of record JANRFK010006697.1, on the reverse strand, counting down.
CCAGAGGAGACAGAAAACAGGAGGGATCGGGCACCCAAACAAATGTATGTTGTGGCTCTTTGCCCCTCCAAACCAAAATAATGCCATTAGGAAAACGCAGACCCTCCTTCCCCAAGTTTTTCTTTGAATTTGGGGCTCTCCTTTGCAGGGTGAAACATGCTTGAGAACACGGCGGGCGGACACAGCCCAGGTCAGTGGTAGAAACGTCAGAAAGCGGCTGGAAACAGAGCTAAATCTCCCCTTCTTGTTTCGCCTGAATTTAGCTTTTTTTCCCCTCCCCCTTCTGCGTTGCTTTTGGACCCCCACTGGCTGTAGAGAGGGGGGCGAAAGGGACAAGGTGCATCCGTCCCCAGCGAGCAACTTTGCAATGTCAGGGCGTGGGGTGTGTGTCTGAGCCACCGGGATTAATCATGCCCCCAAACTCCACCGCTTTCCCAGAGCCCAGCTGGGACGCAGACAGAGCAGGTGTGAGAGAGGAAGGGCCAGATTTCCCCCCGCGAAAGCGAGCTGCCTGGGGGGGGGGGGTCCTTTTTTCACTCGTAACTTTCCCTGCAGTTCTTTGATTCCAACCCCCCAGGCTCGGCTCGATTCCGGGCTTGGATTCCCGAGGAGACACCCAGAAGAGGCCGGTTGAAGGTTGCAGCCTCTCCCTTTAAGCGCTCATCGGAGCGCTCCCATACCGAAAGCCATTGGAAGGAAGGGGTGCACCAGGAGGCATGTAGCTGCAGATCGAGTAATTACCAAGGCTAGGTAATTGGAGCGAGGGAAACCCTCGCCGAGATGGGTCCTGCTTTGAAATTGGTCCCTTCGCGAGGCGCAGGGCGCAAATGCAAAGGCGCTTTTAGCCAGGCAATGAGCCCCTGCCATTGCTCAGCGCGCAGGAATCAGCGGATGGTGGGGAGGTGCGATGGGTCCCAGTGGCTTCATGGATATGGTCCCAGTAAACTTCCCCCGGAAAGCGGTGGAAGCGCTGGGCTGTCTCCGCCTGTGTGCGAAAGGAAGGCAGGCCGCTTGTAGTTGTAACGCCCAGAGGCTTTTAAAGAAAATCATGCGCCCTGGGTGCACGGGCGCAGATTGAATTTTCAGTGACTTTTGCGCGCTCGTTTACACCAACCCCTGCAGTCATACGCTCTCGGAGCGCGTGCTGCCCACTCCCTTGAACATGCCTTGGGGGTGAAAATTGCGCGCCACCAGCGAAGTGAAACTGCGACTTATTTTGAGATGTGATCGACGGATAGGCGGTGGGGGAAGAGGCTGGGTTTTTTTCTATGATACATTCTGGGTTCCCGGTTTTTCCCCCCTTACTCCAGCGCCTCTTTTGAAGTGGGCTTTGCTAGTGAGCTCGTGATCCTATAGCTATTTTGGCTAGTCTCTAAGGTGCCACAAGGCTGCGCGTTGTTGCTGATCATTCTTGTGATCGCCTCCCCGCGTCTGTTCTCCCTGTGGGCAGCTGAGGGGCGAGGAAGGGGGGGTCGCGAAGGCAGTCCCCCCGACTATTTCAGGTATGTCTGAAGCCGGGGAATTCGTGTGAATGGGAGCAGGGCCATAAAATGCAAATGCGGTCTTGGTAAGGCAAACGACCCGAACACCTGGACTGGAAGCATTAACCAGCGCGCTTTTATTCACAGCCTCCATCTAACTTATAATTAGCAGCTCCCTGCTGCATTCCTGATTGGAGAAGGAAATGCATTCCACCGGGGCCGACATAAATATTCCCTTGTCACCCACGCCAGGGAAAAAGAGGAGGGGTCGTAGATCGACAATCCCCCCCGGGAGAGTCCAGGCAGATCAGCTGCAGCCAAAGTTCCAAAGCACTGGGGGAGGGGAGGAGAGAAAAAAGACCTTGATTGCTCGTCTCTCTGCTGCACCGCACGGGAGGCTCCTGCCAGGTGGTTAGAGCATCACCTCTTGTTCCCAGGGCTGGGGTGTGTATGTGGGGTGGGAGGGGTAGACCATGCAGCAGGAACCGGCGTGAGATCGGATGCAACGCAACCGTTTTCGCCATCGCCTTTTCCAGCACCGCGAGACACTCCCTCGGGGCTTGGAATTGCAAAGGAAATGTTGATTCGGGGTCTTTTCCCGGTTGGCCTGTTCCCTGCCTGAATCCCCACCCAGCCACCTTTGTTCCCAGGCCAGCTTAGACTCCCAGCGTTGCGCTGAAGGGGCAGGCGTATGTACCGGGTGTGACGGGTCTTTACCTTTCCAAAGGAAAACAAAAGCCTCTGCCCAAGTCCCAGAGTAGAGTGGAGGGCAGAAAAAAGGAGGGGGTTGTGTCGGATTTTGGTTTCCCCATGAGGGTTGGTATACACACCACACATTGATATTTTTTGTAACAAGGGCACGTCTACACAACAGGGCAAATGTCGAATTAAGCTATGCAACTTGAGCTACCTCAGTTGTGTAGCTGAAGTCAAAATAGCTTAATTTGGCTTTTGGTACTGTCTATCCAGCAGGAAGTCCCCGGAAGTATGCTCTTCTTTGGCCTTCCCTTGAAATGAGGGTTACAGAAGTCAGAGTAAGAAGCCAGCTATTTTGAAACTATCTGAAAATAATGGGCTTGCTGTGTAGATGCACACTGTGTTGTTTCGAAATAAGTGTGCAGTGTAGACATAGCCACAGGGCGTATCTACACAGCACCTTAAACTTGAAATAAGAGACATAATTTGCACTGTGCAAATTGCATCTTTTATTTAAAATCTATTTCAGAATAGCTTATTCTGAAATTTGGTGCCTCTACAGAGTGCCAAATTTTGAAATAACATGCTACTTTGAGCCGTCCCTTAACCCGCGTGCAATGAGGTTTACCATGATGGCGAAACAGTGTGTCCATTATTTCGAAAAATATTTTGAAATAACGGGCAGCTTGTGTAGACACAGGGTAGCTATTTCAGGTTACCGAAGGTATCCCAAAATAGCTGTGCAGTGTAGACATACTCTGTGAGTGTAGAGGGTGTGTGTGTGTATTGTACGTGTGTTGGAGTGGTTTCAATATATCAAATTATCTATCTGTCCCCACACATAGATCGATCGATCTATCTATCCTGCAAAATAAATCACCATCCTATTTTAGCCCTGCATGGAAATGAAGCATTCATGTCAATTGAGATGGATGTAGTTTTTGCTTCAACACAGAGATGCATGACTTGTTAGGTGAAAAACAAATTTAACTAGCCCAGATATATTCCCAGCAAATGCATCTAACTGATTAATAATTATGGTAAATGTGTCTTTCTTTCTTATTTTTTTCCCCAAACATTTTTTAAAATGAAGGCAAGTTAGATCTTGAAATATCTTTTTTAAAAGAAAAAAAATGCAAGCATTTCACTCGGGGCTACTGTTAGGGTTTTAAAGTGCTGGCAAGTTCCTAACATACATGCTAGAAAGCAGTGCAGTGCCCTTTACTTACAGCAATGGGTGTCTCAGAGGACTTGTATTTGTGAGGTCCGAGGGCATGAGATGGAGACTCCTAAATAGAGTGTCTTCTGCCTGCCAGCTCAGTTGTTTTTAGCCATGAGAGACCAGATGCTGACAGCTGTTGTTAGTGATGGGTCAGTTTCCTAGTGTACAGGGGCGTAACAAAGCTTTGAGTCTTACTGAGGGCGTGATCCTGTTCCCACTAAGATCCCTGGGAGCTTTCCCATGTGCTACACGGAAGCCAAACACTCACCGCCCGGCCTTCCCCAGCACAGGACTCTACTACATGTTTTAAAAGAGAAGCTCCCGTTAGGTAGCAGTAGGAGGAGACTTTTCACTTCTAGTGGCCGAGCCATCAAAGGAATACTTTGCCAGTAAGCTGCAGAAGTTCCCTGCCCTTTTTTCAGCGGGCTGCGTGGGGAGATGGAGGAGTGAGTGAGTGTTTCTATTAACATTATTAATAACAATCATTGTTTTGTATTTGTATTACTGTAGTACTGGAGATCCGCAGGCATGAATCAGTGCCCCAGTGTGGTAGATGCTGTACAAAGAGAGGGAAAAAATTGGCCTCTGTCCCAAATACAGATATGAGACAATAAGCAAAAACATACGGTGCGTAGAAGGTCATTTCATGAATAGAGCATGTTTAGATTGAATGGTTGATTGCCCTGCGTGACTATCAGATCCAGGCAAAATAGCACCACGGAAGTGACTGTTCACATCAGCAAAACGCACCCTGAGTCTGGTTTCACTGCCTGGCTGATGTGCCATGTCCATACTAAACAAACAGTACACATAATGAAGAGTTCATTGGATTTGTTACAGTTCCATCAACGACCCTAAAGTGTTACTAGGACTGCATAGAGAGAATTATTAAAGAGACTGGCAGGATTAATTGAGAAGGAAAACTAACATCCATTAGCTCTTACATAAGTGAACTTTTATATGTAAATAACACAGGGCCAATGCTCTATCAGCCAACGATAGGGGAGAGGGAAGTTGGGGGAAGGGAAGCATGGTGCAAAATGAGGAGCAAACAGGCACTTTTGGCAGACATGGTCTGTGTTTTAAAATAAGACAGCAAAACAGAACAAGAAAGAACAAATGTAAAGTCTCTCGCTGAGCGAGCAGAGTGTTTGTCTCCAGACATCTGCATGGAACTGAGCACTAAATTGCTACCTTATTTCTGGAGAAAGCAGAGTAGCTGGTGAGGTAAAGGTAGAGTACACAGAAAACAAAGGCATCCCATCGTTGCCTTTGGAGCTGGGTGTTCCATTCCACCACCTGCATCCTACTGCTGTTGTTGGGTGAGATTCTGTACACACTTCTGCAATGGAATCAGAATTACTGGTTGGGGCCCTCATCTTGCAATGAGCTCCGGGTGAGCTCGCCCTGGGCCAGTGATTGCAGGATTGGTTTCGGAGGGGCTATGATCAGGTATAAGGGAAGCCATCGTCAGCCCCGTGCTGCTCCCTATTGTCCCAGGGCATAAACAGAGAGTGTAGAGCAGGCAGAAAGGGAAACTCCAGGCTGCGCAGAGATTGGGGTAGGGTTCAAACAGTCAGCTCCATACCTGCAGTGGCTCCTGGTCTGCTTAAGGTGCTTCTCAAGGCCCCTCCATAAGAATGGCCAGACTGGGTCAGACTAAAGGTCCATCTAACCCAGTATCCTGTCTGCTGAGAGTGGCCAATGCCAGATGCCCCAGAGTGAATACCACCAGGAATCATCGCGTGACCCCTCTCCTGTCATCCATTACCAGACAAGCAGAGGCTATGAACACCATTCCTACCCATCCTGACTACTCGCCATTGATCACCCTAACCTCCATGAACTTATCAAGCTCTTTTTTGAACCCTGTTAAAGTTCTAGCCTTCATCGCATCCTCTGGCAAGGAGTTCCACAGGTGGACTGTGCACTGCATGAAGAAAAACTTCCTTCTGTTTGTTTTAAACCTGCTGCCTATTCATTTCATTTGGTGACCCTCTAATTCTTATATTATGGGAACAAGTAAATAACTTTTCCTTATTCACTTTTTCCACACCTGTCATGATTTTATAGACCTCTATCCTATCCCCCATGAGTCTCCTCTTTTCTACGCTGAAAAGTCCCAGTCTTTTTTATTCTCTCTTCATATGGGGCCCCTAATAAACACCGCATCATCTTTATTGACCTTTTCTAACCTTTTCCAATGCCCAGATATCTTTTTTGAGATGAGGCGACCACATCTGTACATAGTATTCAAGATGTGGGCATACCATGGATTTATATAGAGGCAGAAACACAACACAGTAAGTGGAACCAGAGAAAAAGCATCTGGGATAGACATGTTTGATATGACACCATGTGATCGGGAATGCTAGTGGGGCCCAAATATGTCCTCTACAGGGGACACTGGCCTCTGAGCTAGCTAGCTAGATAGATGTGGTTCTTATGTTCACTCCATATCCTGTATGAGCAAAGGGACGAGAAGTAGGACCCATAAGGTTCTGAAGGCAGGGTGAGCTCTAACTGTGTGGCATGATAGAAAAGCAGTACAAAACTAGGGGTAATAGGAAGAGATTCCCAAAGGGAAAACAAGCTGGGTATCAGGTTGAACTTCTCTAGTCCGGCACTCTGGTCTGGCAACATCCATGGTCCAGCACGATATTACTTAGCCGGGTGTCTACTTAGCATGGGTGTGGCCAAGTTTCCCACTGTCCCATAAAGTTTGTTTACGGCTCCCAGTCCTGGCTCTCCGTGTTCTATGCTGTGATTTACCTCTGATTTATCCCAAATGTCTTCTAAGAGCCCAGCCAGCAGTGGAAGTGCTGGTGATGCTGCTAGACAATATTGACCTCCCGTGGTCTGGCAAATTCTCTGGTTCAGCACCGGTCAGAGTGCCGGACTAGAGAGGTTCAACCTGTATCAGGAAAGACACCCTTGCAGAGAGCTGTGTTGGATTGTGGAGCAGTGATCAAGCAAAGGAGTGGAAGCCCCATCTATTGAGTTATGTAATTAAAACTAGATTGGACAAAGCCCTTCAAACTATGCAGCAGGAAACAACCCCGCAACAGCCCCTCGGGAATGGAACAGATGAGCTAATGGATCCTTTGGTGTCTGTTTCTAGGATTCAGGTAAGCACAGGGAGCTGGTTTGTTGGTCTCCGTCATGTCGGCAGAAATCTGAGTCGTTCAATGGCGGGACTCCAGATTTGCAGAGGTTTAGCTGCGGGCGGGATGTAGCTCCAGGAGTTCTCCCCTGACGGCATGGCTTTACAGAACAGTGATGACAGGCCAGGTGTTCACTTGAGTGCTGTGGGACGGATTGCTCTTGCTCGGCTGTGACTCCACTCTTACTGGTGTGACTCCACATTGAACCAGGGGTGGATCAGAGCAGACTCGCACCCTCCCTCTACAAAAAAGCGTGGATTTTTTTTTTTTTAATGCAAACCCAATCGGTCCAAGTTTCGACTTGGCACGTGGAGCCCTCTGAAGACCTACATTGAGATTTGACAGCCATTGACCATGCTAAGTGAGAGACGGTCATTCTTTGGTGAGTGAAGAGGCAGGACACGCAAGGGGCAGCCTCAGCAGTATCTGTTGGCATAAGAGCATCTAAGCAATCTCTCAAATATCCATCGATACAGCTGTTTTTCTTTATAGGGGTTGGTATCTCTTTTCACTTCCTGTCCTATTGGCTAGTGTGGCTGTGTGCTGTTGAGCAAGCTGCTGTGTTCCACTCCAGAGGTGCCTGCATTTCAGTAATAGGTGAAATGATTCCTGTACATTAAAAAGCTCACAAGTTATGATTACTGGATCACAGCAACAGCTGGCATGGCCAGCTGAGCTCAGGATTCCATTTTGCCAGATGTTGTACAAATAGATAGTCGGGGGGAAAACTTGCGGTGTAACCAGACAAAGGGCAACAGAAATCCCTGCTATTATGCCCATTTTACAGAGGGGAAACCGAGGCACTGAGTGATTAAGTGAGATGACCAAATTCATGCCAGCAGCTTTTGACAGGGACAGGAACTGAATCAAGATTTTATAGAATCTAAGTTCCAGTCTGATCCACAGACCCGTCCTTGTTTTAAACAGGGAGAGCTCTGGGAACCTTCCAGACTGCCAAGTTCCTTCTCAAAAAGAAGCTATTAGTTATTCACTTAGAATTTGGTCTGATCACCGTAGATCCTGGGCTCTCCTACTGCAACTTCGTGTTTGGTCTTTTTCAGTTTCAAGCTAATTTTTTCGGTATGTAGATGAATTGGAAAAAAACAACAAAAGCTGCATGAAAGTTGAAGCCGGGGAGGAGAAGTGGGGTTTTATCCAAGAGAGAAAAAGTGAATCATTTCTTTTTGGGAGACCGCGTGCCTTATAAAGCCTCACCCACAAAACACCTCCATTGCTCGTCCTTTATATTTATATGATGCGTCTCTTCTGCGCGTCTCAAAGAACTTTATTACCAGGTCATGATTCCCTCTGCAAAGGAGGTAACTTTCCTTATCCCCATTTTAGAGATGAGTCAGAGATGTTAGAGTCCTGGCCTGGGGTCAAGCAACAAATCCGCGGCAGAGCTAGGCAAAGCACCCAGGACTTCTAACCCCTCCTCTCACCACTGGAATGCAATTTCTCCCTGGAGGGCCTTCCAAAGTGTTAGACCCAGTCCTTGAAGTTTAGATTCCTGACAATCAGTGTGGTCTAAAGGGCCTGCATGAAATGTGGCTTTTATTTCCGCTTCTGGGTGACCTTGAGCAAATCCCTTCCCTTCTCCGTGCCTCAGTTTCCCCATCTGTAAAAGGGGGTGTAACCACCTCTACGAGCAATCTAATGTTTCCTTGTTTCTAGAAGCAGCGTTGCACTGATCTGCCTGCCTAGCAGCCCCCATTTTGACTGCCTGCCTTGTGCTGCTGCACTGCTTTTATCCTTGTCCTCACGTCCTGAGACTTTGCTCACAGGCCAAGATGCTTATCCAGTCCTGTGTGATATGCCCTAGTTGATGGTAAAGAAAAAAGTCCTTTCCAGGGCTACATAAAAATTGTTCACTCCACCCTGAGATCTCCCTCAGTTCATCACTCACAAGAATCTGCCTTGATCATGGTGATATTTTCCCTGCCTTCCCCCAGCTCTCTCCAGTTTCTCCTCTCCTTGGCGCTTGGTACGGCTGCGGTCGCTAATGTTCCATGCTGAGCTTCACCGTCTGACCAGAAGACAGTCTGTCAACCCACAGGTGTGAAACATGACTCTAACACAGGTGCTTTCCCTTTTCCACAAACCCTGTTACACAAACATCACAGCGCTGACCTCCTCCGTCAAGTGCTTTGGGATCTCCTGATGAAAAAAGCCTCTTCAGAGGAACTAGAGACAAATACTTCTCCTTTCTGTGCTTGTATTTTCCACCTTTTGGCTGGCTACATTGCAAGCTTTTTAAGGCAGGGGCTGTATCTCACTCTATATTTGTAGCGGGTCACCAAATGAAATGAATAGGTGGCAGGATTAAAGCAAACGAAAGGAATTTTTTCATCATGCAGCACACTGTCAACTTGTGGAACTCCTTGCCAAAGGAAGTTGTGAAGACCAGGCAGGGCTGGCCTTACCATGAGGCGAACTGAGGCAGTTGCCTCAGGTGCCAGACTGTGGGGGCTAGGGGGGGCACCAGTAGACCCAGAGTATAGAAAATTGTGTCTGCTGCTGTAAGTTCTCCTTTATTGGGGTAGATAGCAGAGCAGTCCCATGAGAGGAGTAGAACAGGAAGAAGGCAGAATTGAGACCTTTCAAAGTTTTGGCCCAAGTGAGGGGGCATGAGGGTGTCATTTGAGCTCCACGCCTCAGGTGACAAAATGTTGTGGGCCGGTCCTGGGACCAGGACTTTAACAGGGTTCAAAAAAGAGCTAAATACATTCATGGAGGATAGGCCCATCAATACTTTATTATTCAGGATGGGTAGGAATGGTGTCCCTAGCCTCTGTTTGTCAGAAGCTGGAAATGGATGACAGGGGACGGATCACTGGATGATTGCCTATTCTGTTCACTCCCTCTGGGCCATCTGGTATTGGCCACTGTTGGCAGACAGGACCCTGGGCTAGGACCTTTGGTCTGACCCCGTCTGGCCACTGAAGTGGGCTGTGCCCATGAAAGCTGGTGATACCATCTACATGTTTTGTTAGTCTTTAAAGTGCCACAAAACTATTAGTTGTTTTTTAAGTTTTTCCAGTTACAGACTAACTCGGCCAGACCTCTGAAGCTTATGTTCTTATGTACACCACTGAGCACAATTCTTGATCTTATGTGGCACAGTTCATAACAACAGCAACTATTATTATTATTATTAATTAATTGATTACGTGTAAGGGTGTGTCTAGACTACAGGGTTTTTTCAAAAAAAATTCCCGTGTCTAGACTGCTGCTGCGTTCTTTCGACATTAAATCGAAAGAACACGGCAGTTTTTTTGACCGTGGAAAACCTCATGTTATGAGGAATAATGCCTTTTTTCGAAAGTGCTCTTTCGAAAAAAGGCGTTATTAAACACAAACAATGCTTTTTCGAAAGAGAGCATCCAGACTGCCTGGGTGCTCTCTTTCGAAAAAGCGGCTCTCTTTTTCGAAAATACTGGTTGCTGTCCTCTTCCAAAAGAGGCTTGTAGTCTAGACGTAGCCTAAGAGTGCAAGTTTGTGCTGTGTCTCAGAATTATTCTTTTTCTTTTCCTATAAAGATTTCTGTAAGGAAATGAAATACTCCCATTCTGCTCAAATGCAGAGCAGGGGAAAAGCGACTTTTGTGAATATGCTGTTTTTCTTCTCCCTGTTTGTTTGTTTGTTTTTTCCTTTGTGGCTGATTCTACATCTTTCGTAGTCCTAGATTGAAATAGCCTGACTGGCTTTCAAAGGACTTTACAGGAGTAATGACAGTGCTTAACCAACCTGACACATGCACATCACACGAGGAAGTCCTCCTCCCGTCTCTGAGTCACAGCCGGCTGTTTAACAGCCCTGTTGCGTGGCGCCTGGCATGAGGGATAGAAACATGGAGTTTTACAGCGTGTTTCCAGCAGGCGGAGGGCTCCGGTCTATTGTGATTGAAGCCAATAACAAACCTCACCCCCGAATTGGAACAAAATTGGGCCTGCAGTCTCCAAGTGCTGACCCGGAGCTATTCCTCCAGCCTGAGAAACACAGGTCCTGAACACAGGTGTTCTGCTGGATAAAGGGAGGTTTAGCTATGGGTCTGCCCCCTGGCTGACTGCAGAACTGGGCCATTCTGGGGGGGTTCAGTGTTCCCCCCCCAGCATTGGGGAGCCCATGTTGGTGATCCAGCTCCCCCACCTGTGGGGCTGGAGCACTCAAAATCTACTAGGCCCCCCGGAGCTCTGGTGTGCGAGGGGAATGTGGGGAGCGCCTTTCTCCTCAGTCGAAGGCCGCACCAGAGAGGGTTTGCTTTGTGACCGATTTTTCTGTGGGTCAGTGGCCCCTGAGAAAGGTTCCCCTCCCTGACTCTAATCCAAAGACGCCCATTGATTTCAGTGGGCTTCCGGGCCCTGACCCTGCAGAGCAGGAGGCAGGCACTTGGCCGTATGGCATTGGTTTCAGTGAGCCAAAATGCCTGTCGGGAGCTGGGCCTTTGTGCTAACTGCACTCATGGGCTGGGGGAGGCAAGCCCCCACCCCTTCTGCTGAGCCCCACCCCAGCCCCGCCCCTTCTGCTGAGGCCCCGCCCCTCACGGGAGCTAAGCCACCCCCTCCTGCACCATGGGGAGATGAGGCAGCATGCCACCCACCCAGCATGGGGATGGCAGCGTTCAGGGGCAGCAACACTCCACCCCCCCAGTACGTTTACAGCAGGCGTTCTGGGCGTGGAGCGTGGGCAGGGCCGGGCTGGTGGTTTGGGAAGGCAGAGTCTTCCCCGCCTCGCATACCCGCCGCCCATGACCACACGGCTGGAAGGCACTCTCATACCTGGGTAATGGGTGGCGCAGGGTCAGAACCTGAACAGGACAGAGGAGGAGCTGGCGAGGCGGGATAGAGGTGGGGTCGCTGGATCCATGACTAAGCCCACTAGGCATCTACACACCCACCCCCGGGGTGTAGGGTGGGGCTGCCCGTAGCAGCTGTGGAGTGGGTCCGTTGCCATTCCCAGCCTGGGAGAAGAGGGAGAAATCTTTGGTCTTTTTCTCCAGACACTCACAGATCACCCCGGAGCGTGGTCTGGGCCAGGAGTGGGGAACTTTTTTGGGTTGAGGGCCGCTGATCTACAGAAAAATCATTCGGGGTCCGCACACAAGTGAGAAGCCAAAAACCAAAAAAACCCAGACACCTCCCCGAGGAGCAAAAAGACACTTCCCACATTGTCCTCACACTCCAGAGCATCCGGGGGTCCAGGCTGGCAGATTTTTCTGGGGCCCCCAGATTTCTCTGGGTAGGGCAAAGATGAGGAGTTCAGTGTGTGAGAGGTGGCTGCCAGGAAGCAGGTTTAGGGTTTGGGGTCTGGGTGGGAGAGAGGGTGCAGGAGAGGGGTCTGGGTGGAGTGGGAGGTTCAGGAGCAGGATGGGGGGTTCCTGGATGGGAGGGAGGATGCTGGTGCTCCAGTCCCACGGAGGAGGCCACGAGGCTGGAGTGCCAGCGCCAGCTCCCTGATGCTGGGAGGGGGAGTCCCGCACCTCGGGGACTGGCTCCGGCTCCCAGGCTGTAGGTTCCCCACCCCTGGTCTAGGCTACGGGTAGCAGCTTTGATGCACTCCCTGTTCCCCTAATCTCCTGCTCCCCCGACACCGGCCTACCTTCACCACTCTGCCGACCCTCGGGAGGGCCCACGCTGCCAGGCACCGACCATGCACCAGAGACCTTCCCCGGGCCCAATGCATCCTCTGACTCCAGTGCTGTGCCTCCTGTTCTGAGTGCCAAGATCCTGCTTCGGGGCTTCGCCAGAACACAGCCGGGTTCTTGTGCCCTGCTCCTCTCGGTAGTATCCAGAGTACATCTCCCCTGTGCACTACACCCCACCTGGGCTGGTGGGCTCAGTGTTTCCAGGCTGTTGCGTGAGCTTCTGCGCTGCTTTTTAAGCCACTTGCTGGACTGGGTCTTGCAGCCTTGCTAACGCGTCCACCCGATGCCACACAGAGCTTGTGCCTCAGGTCTGCATCTTGACCAAGTCCACGCTACAGCATGACAGAGCTGTGACCTGTCACAGCAGGACTCAGACTTTGCTCCCTCCCCCCCAACCTTCCTGGGACATGGATGCTGAATGCTTCCTGTCCTGAATCAGATAGCCACATTGGGTCAGACCAAAGGTCCATCTAGCCCAGCGTCCTGCCTTCCAACAGTGGCCGATGCCCCAGAGGGAGTGAACAGAACAGGGAATCACGTGATCCATCCCCTGTTGCCCATTCCCAGCTTCTGGCAAACAGAGGCTAGGGACACCATCCCTACCCATCCTGGCTAATAGCCATTGATGGACCTAACCTCCATGAATTTATTTTGCTCTTTTTTGAACCCTGTTGAAATCCTGGTCTTCACAACATCCTCTGGCAAGGAGTTCCACAGGTTGACTGTGCGTAGCGTGAAGTTTGTTTGTTTTAGATCTGATGTGTGTGTGTGGACCAAACAAAAGGGGTTAGGCTCAAACTGGAGTCACAGGTGAGGCTTCATTTGCAGTGTAGAAATACCCGTAGTACCCTCTACTAATGCCTTAAGCAATGTGATTACACACCTCCCATGCCACACAGCTTATCCAGCCTTTAAACTTGGACTCTCCTGATGCTCTTTAGCCGTTAACTCTCCCCTTCCCTTTATTTTTGTCAGGCTTTCCCAGGGTTACCTCTCATGATCAAGCTCATCCGAAATGTTTTCCAAACTTTACCGTCTTTTCCATTGACATTTGAACACGTTTTCTGAACTCCCTACCCTACGGGCCCCCCTTTGGAGCTAGTCTCGGAGCCAAAGGAAATCCAAAAGCATCACAAAGGCTTCGCTCCCTACTGTCCTTGTTTGTCAGCTGAATATTTAACGCCCCTTCTCTTCTGAGTGAGCCCCACAAAGAGGGAGAACTTTGCATTCCTATAGCCCCTTCTGTCAAAGGATCTCTGCATCTTCGAATTGGCCTCTACAGGTTTTGCCCTGGTAGCCCTGTGGCTAGATACATCTACACGACAACCCCCTTCATCTCCCGGCAGCAGCCAATGTCAAAGCCCAGCCTTAGACTCCCACACTTCAAAACTGCAGTGTAAACCTTCCTGCTCCGCCTCTGAGGCTGACACCAGGCTCCAGATTATGAACGTCAATGCTGCTATTTGTAGAGCGGTAGCCTGAACCCCAACGAACATGTGTCTGGAGACTGGCTGCTATAAGGGATTTTTTTTTTTGCCGTGTAGACATCCCGTTAGCTGTCGAAGGGGGAGAGTTTTGGTACTGATCTAGCAGAAGTGATACAATCCCTCGCCTGCACGCAGTGACACTGGTAGAAAAGGGGTCTGCGGTGAAGCTGAGAAACCGCCCACCCACAAGAAAAGGAAGTTAAAGAGAAGTCCACAGACCCCGCTAGCCTGGCCCTGCTTTATCAGTAGCCGTCACCAGGCCGGGTGGGAGAAGACAAGGCGAGAGGCTAGCTCCGTTGAGAGCTGACTGGCAAAGAGGCGGGAGCGAGCTACCTCCTCCCGTGAGGGGACAGTCACGAAGAGCTCAAGAACTGGGATGGCCGTCGGGAAGGAGACCTGACTGAAGGAGGTTGCTGCGGAAACCAGGGCTCACCCAGCTGTGAGTGACCTGTGTTACTGAGTTCTAGAGACAGCGTGGGGTTTTACATCTGCCCTGCCCAGAAGGACCAGAAGCCGTGACAGGCCCACAAAGTGGTGCTATTTGAGTTGAGCCACTGTGGGCTGTTACGACCATCGGGCTGTGATCCAAACCCAAGAGGAGAGGTAGGACGCAGCCCTCGCACAGGGCCCTGTTGGAGAGGATGCACACCACTGGAAGGCCAGACCCGGATGCCAGAAGCCAGCAGATCAGCCCTTGGATTTAACACCGACAAAACACTTTCTGGTTCTTACGTGGTGGGGCACATCTGAGACCAGTGTCCTCCGTGCAATTAATCTGCCCATCTTCCCTGTAGGATGGAACGGTGGAACTGGGTCTTTTCTGCTCCTTTAGTTAGCTGCAGGCTGCTTGCCCAGCTGCCTAGAGGGAGGATGTCCTAGTGGTTAGGGCACTCGTTTAAGATGAAGGAGACCTGGCCTCATATCTCTCCTCTGCTACAGACTGAATGTATGACCTTGGGTAAGTCACTTAGCCCCTCTCTGCACCAATTCCCTATCTGCCCAGTGGTGATAAGAGCCAGCCCTATCTCCCAGGGGAGCTGTGAGGATAAGTGCTAAAGGTTGTGAGGCACTCAATACCATGGTACATAAGAACAGCCAGACTGGGTCAGACTAAAGGTGCATCTAGCCCACTGTCCTGTTTGCCAATAGTGGCCAATGCCAGGTGCCCCAGAGGGAGGGAACCCAGCAGGTAATCATCACGTGATCCCTCTCCTGTCATCCATTTCCAGAAAAACAGAAGCTAGGGACACCATTCCTACCCATCCTGGCTAATAGCCATTGACAGACCTAACTTCCATGAATCTGCCTAGCTCTTTTTTGAACCCTGTTCAAGTCTTAGTCTTCACAACATCCTCTGGCAAGGAGTTCCACAGGTTGACTGTGTGCTGAGTGAAGAAAAACGTCCTTTTGTTTGTCTTAAACCTGCTACCTGGTATCGGGGGCCATGCAAGAACCACCACTATCAACATAACTAGGGGTTCAAAACACAGAGAAGCATGGAAAGCAAAGCCACAGCTCTTCAAAATGTAGGTGGGCTGCATCTCTACCATGTTCATGCATCACACTGCTCATGGCATTAGCAAAGCATGACTAACAGTAGGAAAGCTTGTGATGGCTCACCTCTGAGTCCCGGTGTTTACAAGAATTGTGAGGGTAGGGAAAGGATCTTCACATGCCTGCGAACATCAGTTTGAGGCCAGCAAGACAAAGCACCATCATGTGATGGGTGTTTTCATAGAATCATAGAACACTAGAATGGGAAAGAACCTTGAGAGGTCATTGAGTCCAGTCCCCTGCCCTCACGGCAGGACCAAATACCATCTACACCATCCCTAACAGGTGTCTGTCCAACCTGCTCTTGAATATCCCCAATGATGGAGATTCCACAACCTCTCTAGGCAATTTATTCCAGTCTTTAACCACCCTGAGAGTTGGGAAGTTTTTCCTAATGTCCAACCTGCAACGCTGCAGTTTAAGCCCATTGCTTCTTGTCGTATCCTCAGAGGCCAAGGAGAACAATTTTTCTCCTTCCTCCTTGGAACACCCTTTTAGGTACTTGAAAACTGCTCTCGTGTCCCCTCTGTCTTCTCCTTTCCAAACTGAACAAGCCCAATTCTTTCAGCCTTCCTTCAAAGGTCATGTTCTCTAGACCTTTCATCATTTTTGTTGCTCTTCTCTGGATCTTCTCCAATTTCTCCACATCTTTCTTGAAACGTGGTGCCCAAAACGGGACACAATACTCCCATTGAGGCCTAATCAGCGCAGAGTAGAGCGTGAGAATGACTTCTTGTGTCTTGCTCACCACACTTTGGTGAACGCATCCCGGAATCATGTTTGCCTTTTTTGCAACAGCGTCACACTGTTGACTCCTATTGAGCTTGTGGTCTTCTCAGACCCCTAGATCTCTTTCTGCAATACTCCTTCCGAGACAGTTTTGCTTGAGCTCAGTAAAAAAAAAGAACTGATAGCCCAGTCCCAGAGACTTTTCAGTTGCCTGGTCTGCTGGCCCAGGGTCTTTAAGCCTGCTTTGTAGTTTGGATGCCCCAAGTGGTGTATGTCAGAGCAGCAGAAGAGTCTCAGAGGCCAAAAGACACCAATGAAGCAGCATCTCTCCATCCAGGGACATAGATGGCCCTTTTCCCCACAGTCCCCCAGCCATAACTGCATTCTATCTTCGCCACACGGCCTGGGAGTGAGGAAAGTGCAGACTGTATTCTTACAGATGGGGAGACTGAGGCACAAGGTAGCTTAAGTGACTTGCCCAGGGTCATGCAGAAAATCGGACCGACCGAAACCAAGATACCCAAATTCCAGGGCAGTGTCCTATCCAAGACACTCTCCTTGCTGTTTTCCATTGCCTTTCTAGCACCATCGTGTGTCCCTGCAAACTGGGGAAGCCCTTGTTTTCGGGACCTGTCCTAATGTCTTGGGGAACGCCAGGCAGCTCAGCCTCCAGTCCCAAGGGCGTCTACTTCAGCCCCCGGAGATGGGTCTCAGGCTTTGGCTTCTGCCCCAGGCAGCAGGAGGCAAGGCCGGGGCTTAGTCCTTACTTTCTGCCCTGGGCCCCAGTGAGTGTAATGCCGGCCATGGATCTATGTGTCTGAAACTAGCCAGGGCTATGAGCAGTCAGACTGCTGGAGCTCAGCCGCACCATCACCCTAGACCAGGGCTGGGCAGCCTGGTGCCCGTGGGCCACTTACGGCCCATCCGGATTCTATGTGCGGCCCAGGAGCTATTTTGTCACTGTTGCCCATGTGCAGGGTTACCCGATTTCGCTGGTTTCCGTCCGTGTCGTGTTTGTCCTAAAGTGGCACGCACGTCAAGCCAGGGCACGTGATGTGTGGTGTGTCCTGATTGCACGCTGCATTGGCTGTGAGAGCCGTGCATGCCCTCGGCATCCAATCACAGCACTGCTACAGTTCAGTGGGCACCACCCGCAAATTCTAGGCAGGCAAGCACAGTGAGCAAAACCGCCCTATTCCAGAAAACCATCTTGGTTGCCACAATCTTGCGGCCTACCGAGATGACAGAGCGCCACGCGTGCGGCTACTCACTAGCCTACATTGCCCGTTGCTGCCCTACACACATGCCTGTTGATCCAGGCCCGCATCCATGCTTCTGCTCAACCGCGTGCTGCAAATGATCCCCGGATGACAGCAGAGAACTGGGGACAGGGCTGGGTGTAGGGGGCGGGAAGGGGGAGAGACAAAGGATCTGAGAGTGAACAAGTGAGCATGGCAGAAAGTGGGTGAATCATAGAATCACAGAATACTAGGACTGGAAGGGACCTCGAGAGTCATCGAATCCAGTCCCCTGCCCTTACGGCAGGACCAAGCACTGTCTAGATCATCCCTGACAGGTGTCTGTCTAACCTGCTCTTAAATATCTCCAGTGATGGAGATTCCACAACCCCCCTAGGCAATTTATTCCAGTGTTTAAACCACCCTGACAGTTAGGAAGTTTTTCCTAAAGTCCAACCTAAACCTCCATTACTGCAATTTAAGCCCATCACTTCTTGTCCTGTCCTCAGAGGCCCAGGAGAACAATTTTTTTCCCTCCTCCTTGTAACACCCTTTTAGATACTTGAAAACCTCTATCATGTCCCCTCTCAGTCTTCTCTTTTCTAAACTAAACCAGCCCAATTCTCTCAGCCTTCCCTCATAGCTCATATTTTCTAGACCTTTCATCATTTTTGTTGCTCTTCTCTGGACCTTCTCCAATTTCTCCACATCTTTCTTGAACTGGACACAACACTCCAGCTGAGGCCTAATCAGCGCAGAGTAGAGCGGAAGAACGACTTCTCGTGCCTTGCTCACAACACTCATGTTAATGCATCGCAGAATCCTGTTTGCTTTTTTTTCAACAGTATCACGCTGTTGACTCATGTTTAACTTGTGGTCCACTTGTGTCCGCTGAGGGAGAGATACAAAGATGAGAGATAGGGAGGGAAGATGGAAAAAGATGATCACTGAAGGACAGGGAAGGAGAGAGGAGCAGAAGAACAAAAGAAGAAAAGAAAAGCATGTATGCTATTTGGAGGAATGAATGAGCATCCATTTGTCACTTTCCCTATCTACCTTCAGCATCACTCCCCGATTGTCACTAAAACCACACTCTAAAACCATCACCCTCCTAGGGCAAGCTTCTTCCTCTTGAGAATCGATTCACACCATTAACTCCCTTCAATTTTAAATCCATCTTGACAGAGACCTGATTTTCCGAGAGCAAATACCCATCATTTTCTAACATTCTAACACCTTTAAGATGCCTAAAGTCAGAATCCCAGGATCCCTCACCACTTCTAGTCATTACAACCACTTTCCTAACCTGTTTCACCAATGTAAATATTTGTATCCAGGCTCAGAATCATGTTATCCTATCTATTAGGATATGTCTACATTGCACACTTATTTCGAAATAGCATGTCTACATTGCAGGGAAGCCTCAAAATTAGACCAAGGCAGGCTTCCCTAATGTGGATCTGCTATCCTGATTTAGAGCCCCAGGAGGCACTGGGGAGGAATAACTTAGAATGGCCCTGGTAAGGAGCCATTTTGAAATAGCAGAAGTGTAGCATTTACACACGTCTTATTTCAAAATAGCTATCTTAAAAGAGACATCCTTCCTCGTAGAATGAGGTTTACAGATTTCAGAATAAGCCATCCATTATTTTGAAATTATTTGGAAATAATGGAATGGCTTTGTAGATGCTCTCATTAACACTAGTTATCTCCAAATAACAGTGCAGTGTAGATGCACCCTCAAACTGTCCCATTGAGGGGTAGGGTTTTTTTGGTATTGTTTTTATAAATTCATAAGTCACAGCAAACACTTGGCATCTTTCTTGACTTGCCAAAGACCGCAAGCAGTTTTTGATCAGCGTCCGTCTATGAAAGCTGCATGCTGCAGAAGCTACAGAAATGGGTATGGCTCAGAGATTGGCTGGATAACGCCAATGAGTGGGTGAATCTTGTGCCATCTGTTCTTCACAATAGCATTGGCAACACCAAACACTCAACGTTCATGAGTCAAGCCACCTAAAATCTCAAGATTGGCTTAAAATCATGAGATTTTTTTTAAAGAACAGTAAAAGTTGGGTTCTTTTTACTTCCCTTCTGAGTTCTGAACCTTTATGGTTGATGGTGTCTCCACAACCATAAGAACATGAAAGGTCCTTTTTTAAAACAATGAAAGCTGTCCATTTCACCTAATCACAGGATTCCAGGAACTGGAGCTTTAAGAAAAATGCCAGATGCCCCAACTCATGACAAAAATAGTGCTTTTTGGCAACACTGTCAATAAAGTTAAAACTTTTGATCAGGGCAAAGGTAGAAGTTGTATCATTTCAGCTAGAGCCATTGTTGGTTCCTAAATATCAAAATCCGATCAATTCTTTCTCTGATTTGTTCTTATTTCCCTGAGAGCTCCACACCAGAGGCATCCTTGACATTCTTAGCTAGGCCTGCAAAAATGTTTTTTTCCCATTCCCCATGACTGTAAACAACACTTGCCCAGCAGGATCACATCACTATGCCCAGGTCTGGTCTGAGTATTTGGAGATGTTTCTTTGTCATATAACCAAACTTTACTGTCTACATAACTTTGTCCCACCCGAATTATCTGCTAGTGTCTTTTAGGTCAGGTCTACACTCACTAGGAGATCAGCACTGTGGTGATCGAGCCTCCAGGGGTCAATTTAATTGGTCTAGTAAAGACCCACTAAATCAACTGCCGATCAATTGCTCATCGACTCTGGTATTCCACTGGAACAAGAAGGATAAGAAGAGTCAATGAGAGAATTTCTTCTGTCAGTCCCTTACAGTGGAGACCCTGCAGCAACTTGCCCTAAGCCATGTCAACTCCAGCTACACTAGTCAAATAGCTAGAGTTGCGTACGTTAAGTCAACATCGCCCCGTAGGGTAGACCTGCCCTTAGCCCCCCTCCTCCCTCCATTTATACCAGTTTCAACTCTATTTGGCTCCTTCTCCAACCAGCATGTTAGCACTTCCCTGTCTGCATAGATGCCTCAGAATTGGTCGGTGGGTCACTCACCTCTCCATCGAGTCCTTACTCAAAGGCTGCCCCTCCCCCCCCCCTTGATACCTGTGTTGGTCCCTTCTTACAGCCCAGAACCCCTGAATTTCACAAACTACTGCTATTGAAACATGATGTAACTTTAATAGGGCTGTTGCAATGGCCCAATGGTGGTGACTCTCTGTGGTGGATCTCTGCAGCCCTGACCTCAGTCTTCCAACACAGGAAACACTTTTAGTCTATGCAGCAATCTAGCATAACAATAGCAGCCGTGTCACATGGCACCCACCAGAAATTAGCCAATGAATGATGGTTGAGGCCTAGTTTTTAAGGTCATCTCAAAGCCCTTTATGAAGGAGGCCAGCAACATGGTCTCCACTTTACAGATAATAAAATCACGGGGTGGGAAGAGACCTCAGGAGTAATCGAGTCCAGCCCCCTGCCCAAAGCAGGACCAATCCCAACTCAATCATCCCAGCCAGGGCTTTGTCAAGCCGGGACTTCAAACCCTCTAGGGATGGAGATTCCACCCCCTTCCTAAGGAACCCATCCCAGAGCTTCACCCCGCTCCTAGGGAAATAGTTTTTCCTAATATCCAACCTAGACCTCCCCCACCGCAACTTGAGATCATTGCTCCTTGTTCTGCCATCTGCCACCACTGAGAACAGCCTCTCTCCAGCCTCTTTGGAACCCCCCTTCAGGAAGTCAAAGGCTGCTCTCAAATCCCCCCTCACTCTTCCCTTCCACAGACAAAACAAGCCCAAATCCCTCAGCCTCTCCACATAGGTCATGTGATCCAGCCCCCTAATCATTTTTGCTGGACTCTCTCCAGTGCATCTAAATCCTTGCTGTAATGTGGGGGGTGGGAGGGAGAGAACTGTACACAATATGAGGAAACTGAGGCACAGAAAGAGGACGTGACTTGCCCAAGGTGAGCCAACAGGCCCATGGCAGAGGCAGGAACAGAAGACAGACCTCCTGAGGGCTAGTTCCGTATGGTAGCCATTAGTCCACACTGCTTCTCGACTAGTTCAGCCACATGTTGAGGATAGTGACTATTTATTACGAGGGGGAAAATGCTGATTATATTTTTCATTCCTCTCCCTCCGCCCTTTGGTCCTAATCCAAAGCCCGCGGAATTCCACGGGTGTCTTCCAGTGACTTCAGTTCAGGCTCTTTGTCTGTTGTCCTAGGTTCTCAGCGTGGGGTGGGGAGGGGTGTTTTAATCCCTCAAGCTGCTGAGCGCTTTGACCTGGACCCAGTCAATCACTTAAGCATGTGCTTAATTTAAGCAGCTGAACAGTCCTATTGGCTTCAGTCAATGAAACTGCAGTTACACTTAACTGTTTTGCTGGATCAGCCCCCAGGAGGTCAGAATGGAATCCAAAGACGAGGCCCATGGCTTACCATATGCTTGGCCAACATCTACCACCATGAAAGGATGTTACAAGGAGGAGGGAGAAAAATTGTTCTTGGCCTCTGAGGATAGGACAAGAAGCAACGGGCTTAAACTGCAGCAAGGGAGGTTTAGTCTGGACCTTAGAAAAAACTTCCTGCCTGTCAGGGTGGTGAGACCCTGGAATAAGTTGCCTAGGGAGATTGTAGAATCTCCATCACTGGAGATATTTAAGAGCAGGTTAGATAGACATCTATCAGGGATGATCTAGACGGTGTTTGGTCCTGCTGTGAGGGCAGGGGACTGGACTCGTTGGCCTTTTGAGGTCCCTTCTGGTTCTAGTGTTCTATGAAATTGTATATGCCTGGCTCTATAAGTCCGAGCCCCTCCCTACCCAGGAGAGGTCGAGGAGCCCCATTACACAAACCACAGTTCATGCATCTGCCAGCACGGTGCAAAGTTTGGTGAGGGAAAGCTTCCAGATAAGCTGGGATGCCAGGAGCTCAGAGATCTCCAGTCACTGCTGGATTCTGGGCAGCACGCCAGTAAGCATGTCAGCTTTCTTCGTCTGTGTCCTGGTCAGACGATACAGGCTTGCAGCAGATGTTAATAGCAGAGGTTCCTACATTCAGCTGTGTTACAAATCTGTCCCTCTGGGTGTGGGTGATCAGACCACTCCAGGGATCGTATAGAAGAGAACCGAAGAATTGAGGGCACAACGAGAGTAGCATCCTTCCATTAGTTTTAATCCACATCTATATCCCCAGACAAAGATGTATACGTAATTGCGATATGCTTTTCAAGCATACTCACACAAGTGTACTGATCAGGTGGCCAACCCTGATAGCAGCTGGAAGAGGCTGGAGATCTGGCAATACACACACTGCCTCTGTGCCTGTTGGTTCGTCTCCACTGATGCCCCAGCGTGAAGGACCCTTTTACACTTCTAATCAGTAGCTCTGTTGATTATTCACTTGAGGGTGTGTCTAGACTGCATCCCTCTGTCGACAGAGCTATGTAGATTAGGCACATTGAAATTGCTAATGAAGCAGGGATTTAACTATCCTGCGCTTCATTAGCATAAACTTGGCCACCGCTTTTTTTTTAAACGGAGTTTAAAAAAAAAAAGGCAGTCTAGACACGGATCTGTCGAAAATAAACCTTTGTTTGACATATCCTGTAAACCTCATTTTTTGAGGAATACAGGATCTGTCGAAAAAGGGCTTATTTTCGACAGATCTGTGTCTGGACTGCAGTTTTTTTTCCGAAAAAATCTCCATTTCGAAAAAAAGCAGCGGCCATGTTTATGCTAATGAAGTGCGGGATATTTAAATCCCTGCTTCATTAGCAATTTCTATGTGCTTGATTTGCATCTCTCTGTCGACAGAGGGATGCAGTCTAGACGTAGCCTGAGAAACTGCTGTATAAGCCTTTCCTCTGGGTGTCACAGAAACGGTCACTGTCCTGAGAAGTGCCTTTCTTGTGTTCTTAATTACATGTTCCTCATGTTTTTTGCCCCATACCCACCTTGCGCAATTGGATCTCCGGATGTTTTGCCTTTTGTCTTTGTCCTCTTCTTTCCTCTCCCACAATCGTACCACATCCACACACACTCTCATTCAATCCTACCCCGTTAATTCATTATAATCAATACATAAATCAATGCAATCTGTATGAATCCTACCAACATCCTTGGCTCAGTCTCTGATGTAGGCCGAAGTGCAGGCTTAATATCACGCAGCTGGGTTCTATTATCCCATTTCACAGACGTGGCAAGAACAGGCTGAAAAGGGTTAAAAACTTGGGCAGGTAACGTGAGGCACTATTAACGACTAGTCATTGAAATAAACATGACCCAGTTTTCAGAGCCGTCGATCATTTGCAGCTCCACCAGAAGTCGGTGGCAGTTCTAGGTGCTCCTCGAGAGCAGTCAGCTGTTTCTCTTTATGCTCCCAAGGTTGAAGATGTTGGACTGTATGATTTGCAACAGGGTGTTGGCTTCAAAGTGGGAGTCAATCCCTTGCATTCAGCACGTTGCCTTGTCAATTATATCGGGGATTCTCTGCCTTTAGGTGGTGGGTCAATCATAGATGACCAGGGATCTCAGCTACTCCGCCTGTGTCATGTTGCTAAACAAAAGGAGGTCTTGATTTGGTCCCGGCTAGATAGGAAGGGGATTTTAGGGAAAAGCAGGTTACTCCCGGGCTTGTCAGGAATTTTGGACAAAATATTTTTTTAGTCGGACATCCCCAGTTTGTCCAATTTTCAACTTTTCATGGGAAAGGGTACGTTCCGACAAAGTTATCTCAACTTGAAAAAAAGTCAGAAAAATGTTTCAAAGTTTTTGTCGAGTTGTTTTGTGTGGGCGTTTTTGGAATGAAGGATTCTGGCTGTTCCCGTTCAAAATGACTTTTCATTTCTGAGTGGACGTTTAGTCACTCAGACTGAAGTGCAACATTTCAAAATTATCCAAATGAAACATTTGGATTGACTTGGACCTACGTGTTTTCAGATTTTCACAAAAGTTTTCAAGGGCACGTATACTTTGCACAAGATTGATGCTCCGGAGGTTGATCTTCTGGCATTTGATTTAGCGAGTCTAGTATAGACCCATAAATTGAACGCTGAGGGCAGCTCCCACCAGCGTACGCTCCTCCTCCTCCTGTGAGGAATAAGGGAAGGCAACGGAAGTGTTTGCTCCCATCAGATTCCTGGTGCATGGATACCACCAAGTCTTGGCTTAATGTAAGCCGACTCCAGCTACACGTTTTGCGTAGCTAGAGTTGTGTACCTTAAGCCATCTTCCTGGTCTAGTATAGACCAAGCCCAAGTGTTTGACTCTCTTGTCCCAATTCAGGACAGGAAAAAATGTTCAAGAACGTGACAATTTTCATGGGGTGGGAAAACGGTTTCCTCTTCAGCTCTGGATCCCAGCATACAACAGGTCGAGAGCATGACACAAGCTCATTCCAACTCCCGTGCAATGGAGTTGCCCTTCTTAAAGCTGGTCCTGTGGTTATTGTGCTTGTCTGGGATTTATGAGTCTCTGGTTGAATTCCCAGCTTTGCTGATGGCTTTCTGGGTCACCTTGCACAAGCAACTTAATCTCTCTAAATTTTGGCTGGGTCCCTTTGCTGCTAACTGGTGAGAATATCATGTTCCTACCTCACAGGCATGCTGGGAGACTGGTCCCATTGCAGAATTGTGAAAAGCCTGGGCCAGATAAGTATCTAGGACAGTTGCTGGCTGTTCAGCAGAGGAGTTGGGTAGTATCTTGAGTTGGGTAGTATCTGAGGGGAAGGAGTTTGTAGTATCTTGAGTTGCTTCTGGAATAGTCTCAAAACCAGTGGCACCGTTGCTCTGACTTTCCAGACCCCACGGACCCATAAGCAAACCCTGAGCAATGTGACCTTTAGACACAAGGGAGACTCATTTGTCCCTGGTACCCATCTATATTGTTCAGACTCTTTGCAAGGAAAAGAGCAAGATGCCGATTCTTCTCCATTCCAAAGTCCAAAAAAGGCAGCGCTGCACGTCGGTCAGTTGGATGGACACTGCTTTCTGGCACAGGAAATCACAGGCTCATGTGAATCCTGAGTTTGGGCTGAGCCAGCTCTGGGAGCAAACTGAGAGGCATCGTCGTAAACGGGGAACATGCTGGGGATTGTCCATTCCAGGCAGCACACAGAACACAGCTTGAGAAAGGCACAGGAGCAGCATTTGACTTTCCGGAGGCACTTTCGGGTGTCAGCCAGTGGAGCAGATGAAGACCACAGGCAGGTTTCTCAAAGGCGTGGCAAATAACGGGGACCAGATTTCACACAGGCTTGACTCGGGTTGCCCATGTTACCTAAACTGAGTTTAAACTGGGAAGCTTTGATTCAGTCCTCCGAGATCTGAAACAAGTAACTTTGGCCACCCAAAGAACAAAGATCAAGGTGAACAAGAAGTCCCATGGAGCCTTAAAGACTAACAGATTTATTTGGGCATAAGCTTTTGTGGATAAAAACCACTTTGTCAGATGCATGGAGCGGAAAACCATATGGAAGTTTGACGAAATGGGTTTTACCCACCAAAGTGGATGCCCAAATAAATCTGTTAGCCTTTAAGGTGCCACAGGACTCCTGGTTGTTTTTGCAGAGGCAGACTAACACGGCCGCCCCTCTGAGAGAGACCGAGGAAACGCTCTTTCCAGTGTTGCATTTTTACTTGTGTGCATTGGCAGGGTCCCGTTCGCTCCCTGGGCCAACACTCTGTGTCCGAGAGATGCTACGGAGATGGGTGCTAGCTCGCACTTGGGAAAGTTAAGTCCTGCTTTGAGAGCACTGCTAGTTTCCATCAGATGCCTTGAATGTTTGTCAAAGCCTTGACCGTAAAGAGAGACACTGTCTGGATCTCCCAGGAAAGAATGCAATGCAGCCCTGATGTAAGCGGACGCGACCCCTCTGAGCTGCCTGCAGTCACGCACCTACAGAGAAGTGTAGCACAGGCTGTCCCCTGGATTCTTTTCAGTACCACTTCTGTTATACCAGGGCAGGGCATGATGTGATTTGGGGGCCAGATTCAGCCCACCTAACACTTTGATCCGGCCCGCAGACTGCATCTGGCCGCTTTCTATTTATATATCCTGCTACTCGTGCCAGGTGGTGGCTCAGGTAGCAGGTTCCTATTTAAATGGCTTCCAGGTCCTGGTTGTCGTGCTACCCAGCAGGGGCCAAAGCCAAGAGCCCTTTAACTAGCCACAGCAACCCTGGGCAGCTGTCAGGCAATGTAGTAGCAGAGGGACCAGGAGCAGCAAGCCCTTTGCAGTGTTTTTAATTCAAAGCCTCCAGACCCAGACAACTCTAGGGGGAGGCTAGTCCCCGTCCCCATCCATTCTGATGGCCTGTGGTCACAAATCAAAATTCATTCAGTGGCCCCCCTGTGAAAATTATTGTCCACCCCGTATTACACAATGAAAACAGGGAGCGGTGCATTGCAAATCATAGAACACTAGAACTGGAAGGGACCTCGAGGGGTCATCAAGTCCAGTCCCCTGCCCTCACGGCAGGACCAAGCATGGTCTAGATCATCCCTGATAGATGTAGGCATCACCAGGCATCAAATAGCAGCAAAAGTGGCTTATTCCCATGGAAATTCAGAGCTTGATGACACTGAAAACTTACACTGGCGTGACTACATTTCTCAGGCGTGCGAAAAATCCACACCACAGAGGGACATAGCTAGGCCAACCTAACCCCCAGCGTAGACAGAGCTAGGTCGATGGAAGAATTCCTCTGTCAACCTAGCTCCCACCTCTCAGGGAGGGGTTAAATTCAGAAGCAGGAACCTAACTCCTGTTGCTGTCGTGTGCATTTGCACACTGAAGCGCCCCAGCAGGGCAGCTGGAGCATTTTGTGTGTCTACTTAGGCTTCGTCTACGCTAAAAGTAAGATTGGCACTGCCGCAATCGATTTTTCCGGAGTTCAATTTAGCGAGTCTAATTAAGACTCGCTAAATCAAACTCAGAGAGTGCTCCCACTGGCATCCAGTACTCCTGCTTTTGCGAGGAGTAAGGGAAGCTGACCGGAGCATTTGCTCCCATTGGCCTTCTGCTGTGGGAGTGCTGACAATCTCTGCTTAAGGTAAGCTGACTCCAGCTACATATTCTACATAGCTGGAGTTGTGTACCTTAAGTGGAGCTGCTGGGTCTAGTGTAGACCTGGCCTTACCCTCAGTCTGTTCTATGTCTTGTAGAAGAACCAGAAGTTTGCCAGGATCTAGCTGTGAGTTGATGTCACGAGAGGCTGACAAGGGTCAAGAATTTAACAAGATTCAAAATGGGGCTGGATAGTTATGTAAATATCAAAAATATCCAGAGTTATCATAGTTAATGATAACAAATACTGTGGATTGGGTGTAAAGCCTTATCATTCAAGGTTGTTGCCAATCTTGAACTATTCAAGATCAGGATGAGACAGATGTGGGGGGAATTGTTCCACATCTGCCTACCATGAGCTTCTTACACCATCCTCTGGAGCATCGGGTACTGGCCAATCTTCACAGGATGAAGGGGGGGACCAGATGGATCACAGATCTGGGCCACAGTGGTAATTCTATGGAAATTAAGAGCAGTGTCCTTAGCAGGGTATGCAAAACCTCATCCTTGGAAAACTCTTGGCAAGGTGTTAAGTCAGATAATTGTAGAGGAATGCATTTTCATGAAATGCAATTTAAAAAAATGGTTTTGGGTCAACTGAAATGTTTCCTTGGAATACATCTGGAAAGTTTCAATTCAACTTCAACCATGTTGTCTGACCTAAAATAAAGCATATTGCAAACTGAAAATTCATTTCAAATTGAGAAATATATTGTCGATGTCGCCGCAATTTTCTGAACTCATTTCAAATTGAGAAATGGAAATTTTCCAGTTTCAAAAATATCAGCATGGGACATGCCGACATTCTGAAAACTTTTCCCCTGTGTTATTTCTAACCAAAAATGTAGTCGGCTTGCCACAATTTTGTGAAAAACATGGTTTGTGTCAGAGTAGCATTTTGCAACTGAAAACTGTTCCGATAAAACAAAATTTGTGTCGATGGCCCTTTACCGCTTTGATGGTGATATGCTGGAGTGTACAGTTGAGGTTCTCAAAGATGGGGTCCTTGCCAGTTTGGATAGCAGTGGGCCATGAAAGAATGCTGAGTTGTGATCCTGCACAGAGGTGAAAGTCAGTGGGTGTGCCCTAGTGCACTGTTCTGGCAAGACCTGGCTGAGCTGCGGCAAAAGCTGGCGGGGAGCTGTTTAAAGAGCTGCGAGGAACCCAGGTTGCAGTAGGACAGTACCTGTAAGAAATGTTAAGTTACTTTCTCTGCTGATCTTGCGTCTC
This sequence comes from Apalone spinifera, assembly GCA_030068395.1. Taxonomy (NCBI): domain Eukaryota; kingdom Metazoa; phylum Chordata; order Testudines; family Trionychidae; genus Apalone; species Apalone spinifera. Next base: position 37,923,819 of record JANRFK010006697.1, on the reverse strand, counting down.
CTTTGTTTAGTGGAGAGTAGGTGCTTTGTGCATAGTAGGAGTTACTGGACTGCCTGTGGCATTAGGGGCCTCATGTCTCAATACAGTGAATGAGATCAATGGGACTTCTTGAGAGTGGTAACGTCCAGCACCAGTGATATTAAAAAAAGATAGATGATGAATGGGAGCATCAGAGCTGAGGAAGCGCCTGGTGCATCTAGTCCTGGGCTATGTCTACACGTTTCCAATGCCTGTTGAACTACGTGAGCATCCTACGCACCTTAGGCTGCTATGAAGGGTGTGACTGAGCTACGAGTCTCTGGGAGCTTTCTTCTTGCCTTGCTTCAGAACTGTAGGGTGGGGACGCCTCCACTGCAGAAACCTTGAATCATAGAATCCAAAGGCGGGCAGAGACCTCCGGAGTTAATGAGTCCTGCCTCCTGCCAAAAAGCAGGACCAATCTCAACTCAATCATCCCAGCTAGGGCTTTATCAAGCCGGGACTTAAACACCTCTAGGGATAGAGATTCTACCCCCTCCCTAGGGAACCCATCCCAGAGCTTCCTCACCCTCCTAGGGAAATAGTTTTTCCTATTATCCAATCTGGACCCCACCATTGCAACGTGAGACTATTGCTCCTCATTCTACCATCTGTCCCCTCTGAGAACAGCCTTTCTCCATCCTCTTTGGAATCTCCCTTCAGGTAGTTGAAGGCTGCTCTCAAATCCCCCCTCACTCTTCTCTTCTGGAGACTAAATAAGACCAAATCCTTCAGCCTCTACTCCTAGGTCATGTGCTCCAGCCCCCCTAGTCATTTTGGTTGCCCTTTGCTGGATTCTCTTCAATACGCCCACAGCCTTCCTGTAATGGGGGGCCCAGAACTGGACACAATACTCCAGATGATATTTGAGCAATCCATGAGGCTTTTATGGATGTCTCTTCAAAACACAAAGTCTGGAAGCTGAGAGATTCCACAGAGTCTCCTGGGTAAAGGAGGAAGTTCTTCAAATGGAAGCAGCCCCACAGAGCTGAGTTCTGAAGGCTCCTATGTCTGCAAAGAAAAACATGAACCTGTGCACACTCTGCTGATGTGGAATGTACCGTACTTGAAAGTTGTTTGGAGTTGAGCCAACAAGGAACCAAGATCTCTCTCTGTGTCACCTGCAGACATCAGATCTTAATGCCCAGGTTCCCAGCAGGCACCAGCCCATGTAACCACACTGAAACCAGAGCTAAGGGATCTGCTGTTACCTCTGCTGGTTTCACACATGTCCTGCTTGTTTCCTCGGACCGGTTTCTTTCTCCTGACCTTTTTTTCTCCTTTTTTTTGCCCCGTTTTCCTTTTTTTAAAAAACTTTGCCCCTGAAGAGAAGGGAGAAAAGGAAAATAGAGTGGGGGCAGTTAACTTATTTTTCTCTTTTGTGGTAAGACCAGAAAATTGTGGGGGGAAAAGTGAAACCTCCAATTCCAGAAAACAAAATCCAAGATTTCATTCCAAAAGTTTTGATCCGCTCCGGAGGAGATTCTTTTTTTACTTTCCCTCAGCCTTTCAACCCCATGCTGAGCACTTGGCCTTTTCCTGTTCCAGGTTCCACTCTTATTAGCACCACTTATAAAGGATGGGAAACAACTCAATCTAAACATGACCCATCAGAAATGAAATTGACTAGACACACACAGCTGATTCCAGTTTCACTTGGGCAAAAAGAGATTAAGGTCTGGGGTGAACTTTGACATTCCTTTCATCCAGCCCTGCCACCGAGAAATATATGGCAGAGCCAGGGATTAAATGGAAAACTCCTGAATCCAGACTAGCGTGTTGCCCACCGGAGCAGCCTTCCACTCAACGGTGACCCAGGAGGCCAGCCCCTCAGCTGCTGGAAAGTGTCTTTACCCCGTTGACTTCCACAGAGCTAGGACAGCTCCCGCGTGTTGACAGTCTGGGTTCTCGTACTGTGACTAGGGCTAGAAGAAAATTTTCTGTTTGAAACTTTTGTTGGATGCAAATTTTGGATTTTGACCAAAAAGTTGGAATTTTCTACAGAAAATCTGGAAAGAAATGCCTTTTTTTTTTCAAATTTATTTTTTGCTCTAATGTCAGCAGGGAACCATTGCTCTACCCTTCAGCCTGCCTCTCATCCAACCATGGTTGCGGAGAATCTTCAGCCTCCCTCTTTGGTCAAGCTTTGTCAGGCTGTGAGTGAGATGTTAACTTTGTGAAGGTAGAGAGGAGTCACTTGTTTGTAACGTGCCATCCACACTAGTCATAGATTCATGGATTCTCCAGGAGGGACCTTTATAATCAGCTAGTCAGAGCTCTTGCGTAATACACAGGACAAGGGGTTTCACTCAGCGTCCTCTTCATTGAGCCCAATGATGTGCGTCTGACTAAAGCATATATTCCAAAAAGGCATCCAGTTTTGGTCGTCTCTTCTAATCACCCTCACTGATATCAGCTTGCACCTTATCGCCAGACAAATTCGGCTGAGAAATAAGCCACTGGCTCTTGAGACGCCTTTCTCTGCTCAATGTAAGAGTCTTGGCGTACCTGGTGTATTCTCCTGCCTGAAGGTTTTGATGCACCGGGTTCAAGTCACCATTGCCTTTCTTTTTGAGGAGCTGAGCAGATGGAGCGTTGTCGGTCACTGATTGTAGAACTGAATACAGGTTGGACATCCTTGGTATGGCACCCTCAGGACATGCCTGGCCTCGAACGAGGGAGTTTGCCGGAGCAGGGGGCCAATTCTGTCCCCCCTGACATCAGGCCCCCCCCAGCCCAGCTCTGCTCCAGACCTGGCTTCAGGCCTCTATGATAGCTCCCACCCTGCCACCATCTCAGCTGGGCTCACGGCCACGGCAGGGCTGCTGGTCCCACTGCTGCCAGGCCAGCAGGGCTGCCTTCAGCCTCTGGCTGGTTCCTCCTTGCCCCGCTGCTGGCCCTGCTGACTCCCCTGGGTTCCCAGCCCCACTGGAGCCCACTGCTGTGCCACCTCCAGCCTCGCCAGACTCCCGCAGCAGGGCTCCCACCTGCTGGCCCCACTACAGACAGCCCGGCTGAGATACAAACTCCTGCAGAGCCCCCAGCCGCCGGCCCTCCACTGGGACTCTCTGGTCCAGGAACATCTGTGGTCCTGCAGGACCATGGATGTTGCCAGACCAGAGAGTCCCGGTTTAGAGAGGTTCGGCTTGTAGTGACAATGATAAATCTAACAGCATCCTGCAGCAATCCTTGTGGTGAAGGAGAAGCATGCCCCGGAGTCTGGAATTTGGCCCCTGTAACGTGTCCCCTGGCAAACATGAATCTTTTCAGGCTTTGGTTTTGGTGTCACGCTGGGCGGCCATGGTGGATACAGGGCTTGGCAGAGAGATGGTGCAGGGCTTCCCATGAATGCCATGCTGTCTAGCAAAAAAACCCTTAAAAAACAACAATGGTCCTATAGCACCTTAGGGTACGTCTACACTAGCCCCCTAGTTCGAACTAGGGAGGCTAATGAG
>JANRFK010006697.1:37875794-37891295 GCA_030068395.1 Apalone spinifera | reverse complement strand
CTGGGTTAGATGGACCTTTGGTCTGACCCGGTACGGCCGTTCTTATGTTCTTAAATAATAGCACAGAACATGGAGAGCCAGGACTGGTGGCTGTAAACAAACTTTAGGGGACTGCAGGAAACTTGGCCACATCCATGAAGAGTGGACATCCGGCTCACTCACATCATTCCGGGTGACGGATGTTTCTGGACCAGAGAGTTCTGGACTGTATGACGGAGGGGTTTTTCCTACAAGAAACTAATTTCTTGGCATAATGGAAATGCTACCACCCACCCACCCTCCACCCCCCAAAAAATTAATTTTTATCAAAGACATTTTGGGGTTTCTTAAAAAATCCAGAAAACTATTTTTGTGTTTATTTTGGGCAGGAGTTTTGTTTTGGCAAGGAGAACCTGTCCCCCCTGCCCTTGCCCTGACCAGCTGTAATGTAACTTTCCCCCTTTAGCAAGAGGTTCCCTGCTGTAGGACTGTAATGTTATAAAAAGTAAGAGAGGTAGCCCTTGCTATTATGCGTGGGAGGGGAAGGGTCCCTAGGGAAGATCTCTATAGAGACATCACCCAGCCTGTGGAGAAGTTGAAGAACCCTTGTCTTTGAGGCACATGCCACCAGCATGACGCAGATGAAAGGGCCTGTCTTTTTTTCTGGGCCGCAGCGGCTGTGAACTCACCGCCAGCACAGCTCTTCCGCAGAGCAAACCCGGGCTGCGGCAAACGGGCTTCCGGCTTTGCAGGGAAGACGAGATGGCGACAGGACAAACACAAGAACTGGCAGAGTTTGAGGGCAAGAACTGGCTTTGGCTATGTGGGACCTAGCTGGCTGGCTTTGGGGCCCAAACGATACCCATCCTGTGGACCCATATGTCCACACTCCAGGGAGGATTTCAGCATAGCAATGCCACTCCATGGGCACAGCCTACACTGGGACATGGGATTCTCCATCGCCGTAGGAACAATCACCTCCAGAAATGATGGTAGCGACAGTGACAGAAGCATTTCTCTGTTGCCGTAGTGACATCTCCCTTGGGTGCAGAGCCATGCTGTCCATAGGACGGTTCCAGGTGGCTGTCCCAGGCCCCATGTTTTGGGGGGACCCATGGCAGCCGCCTCAACTATCCTAGGTCCCAGGACGGCCTGGGAGATTACCTGAAGGGAGGGGCCTGACACAGGGTGGTAGTAGGAACCCACCCACACCCCTGGAGGCCTGGCAGCCTGCTCCCCTCTGCCCTGCTGCCTTCTCCCCATGCCTGCAGCAGTGAGGGCAGGGGTGATCCCTGCTGCCGCCCTGTGCCAGGCCCCTGTAATGCCCCAGCTCACATTGCTCAGGGGAAAAGGCTGGGTGGGGAGCAGGGGTGGGGGCGGAGCAGGGGCGCTTGAGGGAAGGGGTGGAGAGTGGGCGTGGGGGAGAGCAGGGGCAGGAGTTGGGGAATGGAGAGCGTAGGGGTGGTATGAACTAGGGGCGGGGTGAAGAGCAGGGGAGTTGCAGGTCCCACACCTCAGGTACGGGGGGCGAAGGGGTTGCCCTAAGCCCCGTGCCTCTAGGATGGCTCTGATTGGGAGGTAGGCTGGTATAGCTAAGCGCATGCCTCTGACTGACCTAACTGGTGTTGACCTGCCACAGAGCAGTATAAAGCAGGCCTAGGACACATCTATACTGCCATCCAATGTGTGATTGTAACACCTGCAGACATCCCTGAGCTGGCTTTAATCTAGCTAACAGGAGTGTCGGAAGCTGCAGCAGCTTGAATAACTTCCCAAGGATGCGAGAATTTGGGGTCACCACATGAAGTGAATAGCTAGCAGGTTGAAAACAAGCAAAAGGAAGTTTTATTTCACACAACACACAGTCAACCTGTGGAACTCCTTGCCAGGGGATGTTGTAAAGACCAGGACTTTAACAGGGTTCAGAAAAGAGCCAGATATATTTACGGAGGATAGGTCCATCAATGGCTATTAGGCAGGGATGATGTCCCTAGCCTCTGTTTGTCAGAAGCTGGGAATGGGTGACAGGGGAGGGATAACTTGATGATTCCCTGTTCTGTTCACTCCCTCGAGGCACCTGGCATTGGCCACTGTTGTCAGACAGGACACTGGGCTAGATGGACCTTTGGTCTCACCCTGTGTGGCCATTCTTTTGTTTTTATGGATGGGTTTTTATAACTTGCACTGCCGCAGTATCACTTCTACCGGTGCCAGATTAAACCTAGCGTAGGTCGGGCTATATTTGGCACAATCATTTTTCCCCTTCCCTGCCCCCATGTCAACATTGAGTACGCGAGAATCAGGGGCTGAGTCGTTCGGAGGGGGTGGAACAGAAAGAGGGGTGATGACTGGGCTGGGAGTGGATTCTGTTGGCCTATGACTCATGTCCTGATTCTGGAGAAGCGATGAGGCAAGTTTAATGTACATATGATTTGCAAAATTGCTTTTAATCATTGTGAGTGAAGCCAATATAGCTGAAATGTAAGTAGAAAAATGTCCTGCATGCACATTGATGTTATGGTTGGCTTGGTAGTTAAATGAAGACTAGTTGTTATATAGAATCATAGAATCCTAGGGCTGGCAGAGACCTCAGGAGTCATCAATTCCAACTCCCTGCTAAAAGCAAAACCAATCCCAACTAACTCATCCCAGCCAGGGCTTTGTCAAGCCAGGACTTCAAAACCTCTAGGGATGGAGATTCCACCCCCTCCTTAAGGAACCCATCCTAGTGCTTCCCCACCCTCCTTGGGAAATAGTTTTTCCTAATATCCAACCTAGACCTCCCCCAATGCCACTTGAGACCGTTGAGCCTCATTCTGCCATCTGCCCCCACTGTGAACAGCCTCTCTTCATCCCTTTTGGAACTCCCCTCCATCCCTTTTGGCTGCTATCAAATCCCCCCTCATTCTGCTCTTTTGAAGACTAAATAAGTCCAAATCTCTCAGCATCTCTGAGTCATGTGCTCCAACCCCCTCCTCATTTTTTATATATTTGTTAGCACAAAGAAACATAGGAGTTAGCTTAAATAAGTGACCTCGGCTCATCAGATTTAGCAGGATGTAGTTTGTGATAAATACATATACTGTAGAACCATGAAAGACTTTTTGTGGTGGGGTGGCGGGAGAGTTTTTAGTATGTGAAATCATGAAGTAACCACATGAACATGTTGGAAGTATGGATCTGTACATTGATATAAAGACTATGCCAACAATCGAAACTTCAGTTATGGTTTCCCGGACCACTATGCTTCAACTGGTGGCTGGAAGACAGTCTAAATATGGTCACCACATCTGTGTGGGTGTCTGGGGAAAGAAGGGGGTATATGGCCAACCTTCAGCTGGGATCACAAATGGTGGGAAGCCCAAATATCATTGCCACTCTTATTAGTTTCCACTTTTCTCTCCGTTTTCATTTCTAAGGTCTACTTAGTGTCATGCGTATGTGAAATGCATGTGGACGGAGGGTTCTATTTTTCTTGCTTTCTTATATTTTTCTGTGATTTGAAGGATGCATGTCTGTAGTGAATAAAAACCTACAAAGTCTTTGTGTGCGCTCCACCAATCTCAAACTCGGCACAAAATTCACACATAGCCTTCTGACTAAGGAACCTGGGATTAGGGGCCGGTGCGTTGTGGCCTGTAAACTTCTCAAAGGCGACAAGCCATTGCAAAGGCAACCTGGAGTCAAGGCCCTCTCCTCCCAGATTAGCTGCTTGGCTTATACAGAGCATGTGCACGTGGATTGAGTAGTAACCCTGTTGATGCCAATTGTCCTCCACTGCCTCCCTGTTATCGGAAAGCACGGGTCATCTCTGAGTCCCAAGCATAGGAGTCGCGTGGAAAAAACACAGGGGTCAGAAGACTTGTTAATGGGCAGCCTCCTCAGAGAGGCCAAGGGATAACTGGCCTGATGAAGCCCATTTTCATGCCATCTATGGGGATGAGCCCTCTAAGGGTGTGTCTACACAGCAAAGATATTTCAGAATAACAGCCATTATTCCGAAATAAGCATGCGAGCCTCTACACAGCAATTCCGTTATTTTGAAATAATTTCAAAATAGCGGACAGCTTATTCCGAGTTCTGTAAACCTCACTCTGTGAAGAATAACATCTAATCCGAAATAGCTATTCCGAAATAAGGCATGTGTAGACGCTCCACTTCTGCTCTTTCGAAATAGCCCCTCCCCTGGGCCATTCTAAGTTATTCCTCCTCGGGCTCTAAATCGAGATAGCAAGTTTACGTTAGGGAAGTCTGCCTCGGACTAATTTTGAGGCTTCTCTGCAGTGTAGACGTGCTATTTTGAAATAAGCTATTCCGGAGTAACTATTCCAGAATAACTGTGCAGTTTAGATGTAGCCTTAAGTCATGTTTCAGGAGCAGTAGAGGGGTCGGCAAAATCAGCAATACTCCTCTTTGGATATAAAGAGGTATCCAGCCTGCAAAGCTGCCATCTATACTCTTTAGCTAAATTTCTATCATTAGAAACACATGCACCCCGTAACACCCAAAATGTTCCTCATATGGGCCCTGATTCAGCCAGTCATACAATCATAGAATACTAGAACTGGAAGGGACCTTGAAAGGTTATCGAGTCCAGTTCCCTGCCCTCATGGCAGCACCAAGCACGATCTAGATTATCCCTGACAGGTGTCTATCTAACCTGCTCTTAAATATCTCCAGTGATGGAGATTCCACAACCTCCCTATGCAATTTATTCCAGTGTTTAACCACCCTGACAGCTAGAAAGTTTTTCCTAATGTCCAATCTAAACCTCTTTTGCTGCAGTTTAAGCCTGTTGCTTCTTGTCCTATCCTCAGAGGCCAAGGAGAACAATTTTTCTCCCTCATCTTTGTGACACCCTTTTAGGAACTTGAAAACTGTTATTGTCCCCTCTCAGTCCTCTCTTCTCCAAACTAAACAAGCCCAATTCTTTCAGTCTTCCCTCATAGCTCATGCTGTAGACCCTTCATTGTTTTCGTTGCTCTTCTCTGGACCTTCACCAATTTCTCCACCTCTTCCTTGAAATGTGGTGCCCAGAACTGGACACAAGACTGCAACTGAGGCCTAATCAGCGCAGAGTAGAACGGAAGAATGACTTCTTGTGTCTTGCTCACCACACACCTGTTCATGTATCCCAGAATCACGGGGCTCAGTTTTAATCATGTGCTTCGGTCTTTTCAAATATTAAAATTAAGCAAGGGTTTGACTACTCTCTTGAGTTGGGATGCTTTCCTTCATCGAGGCCTCTCTCTTACTTTTGCATAGCAGTACTTCATGACTTGCTAGGACTTCAGCCTTTCGTTGGGATTCATCAGGGATAGAGCGCATAAGGGAGGGAAAACAAAGAGGAGGAAATTTTATGGCTCCGTCAACAGCTGTAAGCAATGTCTCAAGTTGGTCAGACCGGTCTGAGTTGACAAGGCAATGTCTTCAATTATATAGCATGCTGTGGCCTGTAAGAATGAAATCAATTTGTTATTTTTCTGGGAGAACATTGTAACGTGAGTTCACACATTTCCTAAGCCTGATGAGTCAGTTAAAACTGAAGAGGCAGCTTTCCGACATTGGTGAGTGTGTGTTCTGGAGCTGCATAATGTAGTTTTAAAAAGCCATCTATGGTGGAGTGAGAGTGAAATATACAATGGTTTAGTGTAGAGATATGAGGAAACCAGGTAAAATTTTCATCATCATCCTCATCATCACCGTCACTGTGATATCTAGGTCTTACGTAGTACTTTTCCTTCACACTGCTCACAATCAACCTGCGGAACTCCTTGCCAGAGGATGTTGTGAAGACCAGGACTTTAATAGGGTTCAAGAGAAAACTAGATAAATTCATGGAGGATATGTCCATCAATACTTACTAGCCAGGATGAGTAGGAATGGTGCCGCTAGTCTCTATCAGAGGCTGGGAATAGGTGACAGGGGAAGGATCATTTGATGATTCCTTGTTCTGTTCACTTCCTCTGGGGCACTTGGCATTGAGCCATTGTCAGAGGACAGGATACTGGGCTAGATGGACCTTTGGTCTGACCCAATATGGCCACTCTTATGTTCTTATGTTCTTATCTATAGATCTCATTTCAAAAATGATGTTGCCACTTAGTAGCCTTAGGGGTAAAACTGCTTAAGTGACTTAGGAGCCAAAGTTCCATTTTCAAGTGTCTCAGGAAAGCAAGATGCAGATCCTCAAAGATCTGATATGCCTATTTCCTATTTAAACCAATGGGAATTAGGCACCTGAACGCCTTTGTGGATCAGGGTCTGAGGAGCCTAAATCACTGAGTTCTACAAGAGTTTGGGTCCTAAGAGCCACATTTGTCTGACATTGAGATACTGGACTCCCATGGATGTAGGTGATAGGCATCCAAATACCTTTAAAAGTCTGACCCTAAATCCCTTAAAGTGCTTTTAAATGTTGTACCCAGTATGTGTTTGTTTTGGGAGGGGGGGGGGCACGTTTTGTGATGACTGAATCAGAAAATCTGCCTTGTTTACATCAAAATGTTGCCAAGGCTTGGGAATTTTCTGAGCATGAATGGGGGCGACTGTCCAATGAGCCAGGTGTTGGCTTTGCATTGCAAACCTGCACAAAGACATATTTTCTATACGCTATGGTGGAGGGGCGGGGTGTTTGTAGGTTACAAAACGGGAGGGGACAAAGCAGCAAACATGTTTCTATGAACCTTCATGTTACACTACCTTATGCTGGGCCCATAATTCGTACATCCCAGGTAAATTAATTCACCAGCAGTATCATTATGTGAGTTCATTAAAACCATGAGATTTACAGCTCTCGTAAACGGCCGTGTAGGTGGCAGATTGAAACATTAAGGAGAATGCAGCCATAATATCTTGAACTATGAGGTCAGCAGCTTTCTCAAGCTAAGCAGAAGGTGTCAGCCGCAAAACTGAGGTGGGAGGGCAGGGGAAAATGGTGTATGGGTGATACCACTGTAATGCTCCTTGGACTTGAAGTGCCTCTGGGGTGCTATCTTTCCATTGATATGTAAAAAAGAAGACCTAATTGCCTATGGTAATTAAAGAACTCCGGGCACTTTTTGCAAGAAGCAGAGCTGTTAATGCTAGTGACCTATTGTAGTCTTACATTTGTGCTGGACACCTTAAGGTCTCAGCCCCTGCCAGTCAGTCACCCATTAAGCAATGTGTCCATCTTTCCTCACCTCTGTGTTCTCTCATCCTCTCCCCTGGGGGAAAACTGCAGTGGAGTGCTTTGGTTTGGAGATTTTAATTTTTTTTTTTTTAAGACTACACCCACCCAAGCGCATACGTTTGTGGTATATTTATGTTAGAGAAGGTGGATTCCAATGCCCCTTTGCACTTGGAGTGGGAGGTAGTGAACTTTGTGATAGTCTTTAGTTCCTGCTGGAGTTAAATCTCCGCGCCAAATCTCAGGTTAGAGCAGGGGTCCCTAACCTTTTTAAGCACAAGCTCACTTTTTGAATTGAAGTGCAATCCAAGATCTACCTCAAGTGTGAACACCCTTGCTCCACCTCCCTCCCACCCCTTCTGTGAGGCTCCACCCCCACTCACTTCATCCTCCCGCTCTTGTCCATCCTCATCAGGCTGGGGCAGAGGGTTGGGGTCTTGGATTAAGGGATCTGGAGTGTGAAGGGGCTCTGAGCTGGGGCAGGCAGTTGGGGTGCCGGAGGGGGTTCTAGGTTCAGGGTCTGGGAAAGTTTTTGGATGCAGGGATGCTCGGGGCTGGGGCAGGGACTTGGGGTGCAGGAGGGGTTCATGACTGGAGCTCCAGCTGGGCACTGCTTACCTCAGGTGGCTCCTGGGTGGTGGTGCAGTGGGACTAAGGCAGGCTCACCCCTGCACCGCTCCCCAAAGCAGCCAGCAAACTCCCTCCCTTCCAAGTCCTGTTGTGCCCCCTCTGTGCTCTGTAAAGAAAGGTTACAGAGTGTGTGTGTGGGGGGGGAGGGGGAGGCGGGGACACCTTGACATCAGCGCCCTCCTCTCCCTCCCTTGCCCTGCACAGCAAGCAGGCGTTGGTGACCACTGATTTAGATCATTCGTTCCGCCTCCTTCCAGTCCACCTGCCCTTTTTGCTGAGGATGGCATTTGCCATCTCCACCTCCAAACAGTGGGGTGCGGCTATTGTGCTGTTAAATAGTTGCCCCGCTCCACACCAGAGCTAGTCACATTTCACGGAATTTCATACATGTGCCTGAATTTTGATAAGGGATTCAAGGCAAAGAAACACACCTCCCGTTTTGAGTGGAACGTGGCATGTTCACAACAAGATGCAGTTGTTGTGCAAAAGGCTAATGCCATTCTGGGGCGTGTTAACATGCCCTATGTGAAACACGGGGAGTTTATTGTCCTGTTCTGCTTGGCCTGGATGAGGCCTCGGCTGCAGTGCTGTGCCCAGTTTTGGGCACCTCACTGTAAGAAAGGTGTGGACAGACAGGAGAAGGTCCAGAGGGGAGCAATAAAAATGATAAGAGGCTCAGAAAAACTGAGCTATGGATAGAAGATGAAAGAATTGGGCACAATTAGCCTAGTGAGAAGGAGGAGAAGGAGGGGGAGGGACGTGATAACTCCTGAAAATGTACAAGGTTGTTATAAAGAGGGCACCGATCATTTCGTCTCCATGTCCATTCAGAGTAGGACTAGATGTAACTGGTTTAATTTGCAGCAAAGGATGCTTAGGTTAGATATTCTAACCGTAAGGATAGATAAACACTGGAGCAGGTAGTTCAGTGCTTCTCACTCCCCATGAGTTGGGCCCCAAAATGGGTCGCAACTAATGTTCCCTCTCATCTTTTTCATTCATGTGCAGAATAAATTTTATGTGCACTGAGGCATGCGTGAATGTGCACCACTAGGAGAAACAGAACCTGGCTGTTGGTGCTCTGCTAATCAGCGGGGTGGCAAGCTTACAGGGAACGCTGGCTGTGACTCCATGATTGGCGTCAGGGCCGGCCCGAGCCATTCATGCACCCGGGAGTGCGGCACCACCCCCGGGAGTGCAGTGCATGTGTGGCCCCGCCCCTGGGCGCACTGCGTCCCCAGGCCCCGGGTGCCTGGCACTTGCGTGGCCCTGTCCCGGGCGCCCGGCGCATGCACGGCCCCACCCCCATCCCCGCCCAGTCTGGCAGCCCCACACAGCGCCCCCTACAATGGGGCACCCCGCGTGGTAGCTCGGTCAGCCCGTAGCTTGGGCTGGCTCTGATTGGCGTTAGACTTCCAGGGGTTTGGGGCTGAAGCTAAAATCCAAGCCCAACTGCCCAGGGCTGTAGCCCTCATGCTTTGGCACCACCAAAGGTGGCATGGCTTGGGCTTGGGCTTGGGCTTGGGCTTTGGCCCCCAGCCCAGGGTGGTGGGACTCGGGCTTCGGTCCCCCTTCCTGGGGTCCGAAGTTTGGTTGTCAGACGGGGGTCATAATGCAATGAAGTTTGAGAAACCCTGGACTAGGGAATCTCCTAGGGTGCCTCCCAGTCCTACATTTTTATGATTCCACGATTCTATGATTATTTGAAAAATGAGGGTTGTGTCTGAGGGTGATTTATTGAGGACAAGGAAGTAGAAATGCAAAGCACAAACTGATTTTTCCTTAAATACGTAATATTTGACGTGGATCTCGCAGCTACTCTATCTCTGACAGTTGTTTTTTAATTATTTTTTGCCAAAATAAAGCTTTTTAACCAACACTAAAACTTTCATGGAAAATGTTCATGTGGGCCCAAACTGTGTTTCTTTTTTTTTTTAATGAAAAAAAGAGAAAAAAACATTAACCAAATCTGTTCCCTCCACCCTGCAGCAACTAGCACTTTTTATTTTCTTTTTTTTTAAATGGGAGAGAATAATAATTTTTGCCCAAAATTGTCTTCAAACATTTTTCATTTTTTCCAAAGAAAATAATTTAATAAAAAAAATCAAATTCCCTGTAAAAAAAAATTGACCCTTTCCAAATGGCTCCAGCTGTCTCTCCAACTACAGGTTGAACCTCTCTAGTCTGGCACCCTCACAACCTGACGGGTGCCGAACCAGAGAATTCGAACCAGACCACGGGAGGTCAATATTGTCTAGCAGCATTACCAACAATTCCACTGATGATTGGGCACTTAGAAGACATTTAGGAGTACATTAGAGCTAAATAACAGCACAGAACACTGAGACTACGTCTACACTACAGAGTTTTTGTGCAAAAATGGCTGGTTTTGCATAAAACCCCAAGGCGCATCCACACCTCAAGCACATTTTTGCTCAAGAAAATTGACAGTGAATCGGCAGAACAGAGGGCTTTTTGGGGTAGAAGTATTCCTCTTTCTAAGAGGAATAACTCCTTTTTGTGCAAGAGCTCTTGTACAAAAAGGTGTGTGTGGACGGGAAACGGGTTTTTTTTGCAAAAGCTGCCTTTCGAAACAAGCACAGGTGCCCTGGTGGCCATTCTGTTAATGGCAGTCAGAGCTTTCTTGAGAGAGAGCGTCCAAGCGATGTGCTTTTGCAATGCGCTTTTGCCGTGTGGACGTGCTCTTGTGAGAGAAGTTTTTGTGGAAGAGCTCTTGCTCAAAAAGCTTCTTGCGCAAAAAGCCTGCAGTGTAGATATAACCTGAGAGCCACGACTGGTGGCTATAAACAAACTTTATGGGACTGCGGGAAACTTGGCCACACCCATGATAAGTGAACACAAGAACATAGAACATAAGAACAGCCACACTGGGTCAGACCAACGGTCCATCTAGCCCAATATCCTGTCTGCTGACAGTGGCAATTCCAGGTGCACCAGAGGGAGGGAACACAACAAGTAATCCTTATGTGCTCCCTCTCCTGTTACCCATTTCCAGACAAACAGAGGCTAGGAACACCATTCCTACCCATCCTGGCTAATAGCCATTGATGGACCTAACCTCCATGAATCCATCTAGCTCAAGTGGAAATCCAGCTAATTATAATCATGCCAGAACACAAATGTTGCTGGCCCAGACAGTGCCAGACTAGAGAGTTTCTACCTGCATCTCCCTGTCTCTGTTTCTCTATGGGGTCAATCCCTAGGGCATTTGAATTCCCTGAAGCCAACACTTTGGGTACATTCCTTCACGAAGACGAAGGCCATATCTTTACTATGAGGAAGATCGACAGTGCTGTGATTAATCATCCGGAGTTTGATTTAGCGGGTCTAGTAAAGACCCGCTAAATCAAACTCAGACAGCGTCCCCATCAGCGCCGTTACTCCTGTTTCTTGCAAAGAATAAGGAAAGCCGATGGAAACATTTGCTCCTGTCAACCCTCTGGGGAAGCTGCGTGGAAACTCGAATTAGGGAACATCGATTCCAATTACATAAATAACATAGCCGGAGTTGCATATTTTAATTTAACCTCCCAGATAAATATTGAGGAGGCGTAAGAGTCGACACTTTTTTTATTGGACACAGTGGAACAAGGAAAGAGAGACAAACTGTATGTCTCATGATTAAAGGTCTAGAAAATATGAGCTATGAGGCAAGGCTGAAGGAATTGGGATTGTTTAGTTTTAAAAAAGAAGACTGAAAGGGGACATGATAGCGGTTTTCAAGTATCTAAAAAGTTGTCACAGGGAGGAGGGGGGAAAATTGTTCTCCTTGGCCTCTGATGACTGGAGATGAAGCAGGGCTTAAACTGCAGCAAGAGAGGTTTATGTTGAACATTAAGAAAAACTTCCTAACTGTCAGGGTGGTGAAACACTGGAATAAATTTCCGAGGGGGGGTTGTGGAATCTCCATCACTGGAGATATTTAAGAGCAGGTTGGACAGACACCTGTCAGGGATGATCTAGATGGTGCTTGGTCCTTCCATGAAGGCAGGGGACTGGACTTGATGATCTCTGGAGGTCCTTTCCGGTTCTAGTATTCTGTGATTCTATGATTCTATTCTTTAGTCTAGGCTTAAAAGTTGTGTCAGCATAGAAATCAGTCAGGGGTGTGAAAAAAAACCCACAAAACCCCACTAAAGGTCAGCAAAACCCCAGTGCAGACACAATTATATCAGTGGAAGAGTGCTCCTGTTGCTATAGCAAATGGTATTTGAGCAGACATTCCTATATTGACATAAAAACTCCTCCTGGTATAGCCTGCATCTACACTAGGGGAGCTACACCGGCAGAGCTATGCCAGCATAAGGCATGTCTACATGAGACATGCTACAGTGGCACAGCATGGAAGTAAATCGACCTCTTCAAGAGGCAGTGGCTAAGTTGACAGAAGAATTCTTCCATTGATCTAGCAGGACCTACACCAGCGCTTAGGTTGGTTTCAGTGTGTCTCAGAAGGGAGTGAATTTTCACACCGTGGAGTGATGTCACTGAGTTGACTTAACTTAGCATTGTTGACCACCTCATGGGTTCTGTAGGGTAGACATAGTCCTTAGTCCATCATCCTTTCCTGGAGCAATATAATCCTAGAAGCAGGGCTCTGATAATGATAGTGTCTTTACCATATCCTTCTCAAAAACTGGCTGCGGGATTTGGTGCCAGACTCACCTGGTGGAAGGCTGTCTGGTGTGGTGGGCAGAGAGAGGAATGTGGCACTTAGATCAATCACAGACTCATGGAAGTTCAGGTTCAGTTGACCGGGGCAAAGAGGGTGCTGCCTTTGCAAAGAAACAATGGTCTCTGCAGAGTGAATTCTACACTTTAGGGTAAGTGAAGGTGAAAGATAAACCAAGAATGTTGTCTGTGACTATGCAGAATAGGTTTCCATTGCTCATGGAATGGCTGTTCCAGGCTTTTCTTAAATTAAGGGTGGGCAAACTGGTTTGAAGAAAAGAGCATGCAAGCCTCCTCTCACCCCAAACTGGAGCGGAACCTGTTTCGAAACTCAACATTCATGAATTTCTCAAGTTTCGAGTGCTTTTCTAATGGGAAGAAGTGAGAAGGGAGTTAGCAGCCTGTTCTGGGAAACTGTGAAATGAAGGCAATTTGGAGGCAATTTCTGGCTAGATCCCATAAGACACTGAAGGATTTAGTGAATGCCATACATCCGAACCAACCAGACTAGAAAGTGTCCCCTGCTGTCCCCTGTCTGTTCTTACCACTGCCAAAATATAAAAGACTTACTTGGGATCAGGATAAGAAGAAGGAGTTGACAATGCAGAAGGAAGTTGGTTGCTGGGCCAGTGAGAAGGAGGATGGGTGTTAGGAGTAAGCAGACCTCGAAACTTTGGATAAGTGCGAAGTGAGCGTCCAAACTTCAGGGATTGATCCCAACGGTTACCAACTTTTCTCTTTGCTTATTTGTTTCTGAGCTCAGCACATCACTAACTCCCAATCTCCAAAGACAATAAAGAAAAGGATAGGACACTGAAAAAACTTGACTTGGGGGTGGCAGATGGCAGAACGAGGAGCAACGGTCTCAAGTTGCAGTGGGGGAGTCTAAGTTGGAGAGTAGGAAAAACTGTTTCCCTGAGAGGGTGGGGAAGCACTGTGACGAGTTCTCTAGGGAGGGAGTGGAATCTACATGCCTAGAGGTTTTGAAGACCCGGCTTGACAAAGCCCTGGCTGGGTTGATTGAGTTGGGGTTGATCCTGCTTTGGGAACGGGGTTGGACTCAATGCCTCCTGAGATCTCTTCCAGCCCTAGGATTCTCCAATTCTCTGATGCTTCTCCATGGCAGAAGGAGGTGAACTTTGTACACAGAGATGAAGTGATTTTGTTTAAATATTAGACACATTTGGGAGAGGTGATGGGAAATGCTGTGACTGGAGCAACCGTGCATCAGGATCTTGAAGTGGTTTGGGAGGATAATGGAGTGGACAGGAGCTTTACTGAAACATGCCTGATGGACAGTTAAGTGACTCTACCCCACAGTTCTCCAGCTGGAGGTCAAGTGACCGCCCAGTACAGCAATGAAATGCCAAATTTCTTGGGGGAAACCATCTGCTGAAGGTGCCTGGAAGGCCTGGTTTTGCGGCTAACAGCTGCTGAACGCTGCCTTCTCTGGCTGTCATTTAGCCTGAGAAAGGCATGTCCGTTTCTTTATATATCAAGGAAGGGGTGGTATGAAAAAGCAAACGTATTTTCATTTAGAATTATTTCTACCAGGATTCGTAGCTTGGTCGATTTTTCCAGCAGTTGTGTCAAGGGCACGATCCTGAAAACTCTTACTCCACGGGCTAGCTCCTTATTCTCATGAGTCCCAGTGGGTTAAAAATGTGGGGCTGGCATGAGCTAGCTAACGTTATTAGTATGAGTATCAATAGGTAGGACTGGGCTCTTTGGACAGACTCCCAGCTATGTCTACACAGCAACATTATTTTGAAATAATTTAGTCTGCATCTACACAGCCAGCAGTTATTTCAACTTAATGTCGAAATACTGTCAACCTGGAGGACTTTTTACTCCGACTCCTGTAATCTTCATTTTACGAGGAGTAAGGGAAGTCAGAGGAAGAGTGCTCTATTTCGAAATAAGTGCTGTGTAGACAGCACCAAAACTCAAAATAAGCTTTTTTGAAATAAGCTACGCAATTGATGTAGCTCAATTTGCGTCGCTTATTTCGAGTTAAGCCCTCCTGTAGATGCGCCCCCTACTGGCTTCAATAGGAGTGTGATGAATCCCCTAGAGGGTTGGCCATTAACCAATGAAGTCAAAGGGAATTTTGCCATTGACTTCAGCAGTAGCTGGATGAGATCTTTCAGGCTTGAGCCAAGGCATATGCTTCAGGGCTGGAGCACCCATAGAACAAACAGTGGAGCAGAATGGAGAAAGGAAGAGGTAGGGTGGGGGTGAAGTGGGGATTGGAAGGGGCGGGGCCAGGCTGAGGTAGAGCAAAGGTTCAGCACTGCCAGAGGAACAGGAAGTCATTGCCTCTGAGCCAATGCCCCTCGCAGTTCATGGAAGCGAGCATTTTGGCTTCCGTGGATATTTCCTCAGGTCTTTAGGACCAGCTCCTCACAAGAACAGAAGTGCTTAATGCCCACTTCAATGGGAATTAGGTGCCTCCATACATTTGAGGATCCAGAGTGGTGGTGGATCCTCCATTGCTAATGTTTAAAGCATAAATCAGATGGTTTTCCAAAAAATCCGCTCTATTAGTAATTTTGGGGGAGGTCTACGGCCTGTGATTATGGTCAGAGGATGTGATCACAGGACTCTCTTCTGGCCTTGCAAGTTATGATCAGTCCTCGAGGCTTTATCTTAACTAGGATTGAGGGACGTGCCATTAGCTCACATGCACTAGCACCCTTAGGCCAGGTCTACACTAAAAAGGAACATTGAATCAAGATACGCAACTCTAGCTACGTTAATTACATAGCTGAAGTCGATTAACCTTGTTTTGAGCTTCCCCGCCATCCCCACAGCGGGAGGCAAATGCTCTCATCGGCTTCCCTTACTCCACTCAGAAGCAGGAGTACCGGACACTGGCGGGGGGTGCCCTCTGAGTTCAATTTAGCAAGTCTTAACTAGACTCGCTAAAACAAACTCCTGAAGATTGATGGTGGCAGTGGTGATCTTCTGTTTAGTGAAGACATAAGAACATAAGAACATAAGAATGGCCGTACCGGGTCAGACCAAAG
>JANRFK010006697.1:37861840-37875694 GCA_030068395.1 Apalone spinifera | reverse complement strand
AAGATTGGTTCTAGGACTGACCCTTGGGGGACACCACTAGTTACCCCTCTCCATCTAGCACAAAGCCACGTAGGCTTCACCATGTGCTAGCTGGATGAGTTGGAGCAACATGGGAGGTTTAGCGCATGTTAGCTAACACCTTCCGTCAATTGCTGAGCTCTCTTCCAAACACAGGAAGGGCCAGGACCAGACTAAGGCCTAGCTTCAGCACATAATTTACTGGTTAAACAGAAATATAGGCCAAAAAGTCAAAATAAAGTAGTTCTCCTGCCCATCAAAGGCTGAGGTTCTCAGAAGGTTTTCTTCATTGTTCTTGGCCCCTCTGAGTCGGTCCTTGCCCTGACCCAGGGGATCCTGGGCTCTCGCTGGCTTTCTAAGGACCTGAGGACCTCAGGCCTGATCTAGGAAGTATTGGTGGGTCAGCCCCAGGACCCCTTAAAAAAGCCAGCTCACCTTGGACACCTTCTTACTCATCTTCACTCTATTAAGTATTTGTCCTCTTGTACAGTAGGGCAGGGCAGTAACTCCCCCCACCTGCTGCCCCGCTGGACAGATGGAGAAGTGAGACTTGCCTCACAGCATATAGGAAGCCTCTGGCTCCCAAGTCTTATCTCCCATGCCAGAGATCGATCTTCTGGTGTTTGATTTAGCGGGTCTACTAAAGACCCGCTAAATCAAATGCTGAGGGCACTTCTGATTAGTACTGGTACTCCTGGCAGTCACAAGCAGTAAGGGAAGCTGACAGGAGTGTTCTTTCCCATCAACTTCCCACTGTGAAGATGGCACCAAGCTGGTCTTAAGGTTTGTTGATTCCAACTACATTATTTACGTAGCTGGAATTGCGTACCTTACGCTGACCTTCCGGGTCTAGTATAGACCTGGACTTAGACTAGTCGTGAAGTTCTGGGCCCTCCTTCCTCTCTGTTAGCCTTCTCCCAGCACTCGGCATCGATAGAAATATTGCCATTGTTTTACAATTTCAGTGTGCAAAACCTTTTTTAAAGAAAATCAGGCAAACTTTTTCTGCCACGATGGCAGCCCAAACACAACAAGTGACTCCTACGTGAAAGCCCAGTAGCAAAGATGTGTTTAAACAGAAAGGGATACTGACCGGTGGAGTTTCACGTTCAGGGCCAGAAAGTAAACCAAGAAACTAAAACAAAGGCGAAAAGGAAATTCGACTTTAACAATCTTTTGGGGTTTAATGATCTCAGTGGTTGTTAGAGGCGCTTGTAAGAGCATACTTGAATCTCTCAAACTAGCTTCTGTCTACCTAGCTCTTTGTCTGCCCAAGTTGTGAATGCACCTGTTATGTGACAGGGCAAGAAGGGCGCTTTGGTCTGGTCTGCCATACCAGCAAGATATTTATGGCTTGTACGGTGTAACAGAGAGAGGAGCAGAAGAACATGGGGTCACAGCTGTCCGGGCCAGCTCTTCCATGCAGGGTCTCGTAGTCTCTGTCTGTACAGCAGCCACCTGCCAGAGGACAGGGCTAGGGACAGCATAGTGGCACTGGAGAAGATGTGGCATGGGGCTGCCTGGTAGCGACATGTTCTGCCCCTCTCTCTGCTGGGATTCCCAGAAGAGCCCTGTAGTTGCTGGGAACCACATCAGGAAGAGGAACAGAATCTGCAACCCCTGCCTTTCTGCAAGAGTTGCAACTTCCCCAGCTTCCAGTGGGGTTAGTAGCTAGATACTCTATGTGGGAGCTGGGCAGTAGAGCCATGATGGAGGAGGTGTAGCGGGAAGCCCCATGTGGTTCAGAAGTTGCTGTAGGTGGAAGACGGAGCTCCCCTCCAGGTAAGGGGGGTGGATCATGGGGAGGAGACAGGACGAGCACGGAAGCCTGGACAGGGAGGACTCATGTGGAGGGTCACATGAGCTGGTCACATGACCCATCTCAAGCCCCACCCCCCATACCGTACGACATAGATTCTGCTTGCACCATTGTCATTATGGCATCTGGGTGTTCTGCAAACCACACGGAGTCAGACAATGTACCGACCCTGAAGTTCTTTCAGGTACTCTCAAGGACTCAGCTGAACCGGAGTGTTCCTGAGAAAACTCCTTTTTTTATTTTCAACAAAATAAACTCAGAGAATTGAGGTCACAAATATTAAAATATCGCCACCGCAGAACACATCGATTGATTGTATTGTTGTCACTGAGTTATCGATATTCATGAATCACTAACGACTGCAGCGGCACTCACTAAGGGCCCAGCTCTGCAACAACGCCGAAGTTTTTGAAAACTCCCAAGGCAAATTCCGCATATTGAGTACAAGTGGAAAGCTGTCCTGTGCGAACATTTATGTCTGAGAGGCATGTGGAAGCCAGCAGTTTGTTTCAGATATATAACCCCAATTCCTGAGTCTGTGTCTGTTCAGGAAAGGCATTTACACCTATGCTTAAAAGTTAATCGTGGTCTTAAATACCCTCCTGATTTGCACCCAGTTGTCTTTGTAAAGTTAGGCAGCCTATCAATACGTGAGATATAGGGTGAATCCTGCATACCTCAGGCTGAGTAGTTTTATTCCTGTGAGTAAATTTACTCACACATGTGAGCCTGGGTCTACACTACAGAGGAAGGTCGAATTAAGGTACACAACTTCAGGTACATTAATTATGTAGCTGGGATTCCAGTTACATTAATTACATAGCTGGCGTCGGCGTATCTTACACTGCATTTCTGTGCCGTCCACACAGTAGGAGGTTGACGGGAGCATTTGCTTCCCTTACACCTTGCAAGAGCAGGAGTACCGGCACTGCTGGGGGTGCCCTCTGAGTTTGATTTAGTGGGTCTTTACTAGACCTGCTAAACTGAACTCCAGAAGATCGATTGCGGCAGCATCGATCGTCTGCATAGTGAAGACAAACCTTAAGTGGTTGCAGAATTGGGTCCTGTAATGGATGAGAGAATAGCCTTGCTTGTGTATTGTTTCTTTCCATAATGAGCATCCACACAACCGGATCCCCCTTTCAGATCTTTTTTTTTTTCAGCTCAGCAGAAAAAAAGAAAGAGAAGTCATTGCAACTCATATGGAAGAAAATACAATCCAAACATCTGCAGATGGCCATGCAGATTCAGTTCTTTTAATCCCTTCTTGCCATGGTGGAAGGCACAGTGTGTATAAGGCCCACATTAGATCTAGGCAGTAAATGGCTAGTCCTCTTCTAGTGAGATCCATGCATACAAGGCATGCTGATGATCTGCAGAATGGCTGACACTTTTCCTGCACTGCCCAGTGACCTGGGGTGCGTGCTGCTCTATTGATGGCACTGCCACCTTCTCTGCTCTTAACATCAGTCCTGGCTGGCTACAATTGTGGTTTCCATGGCCAAAGAATTTGCCAGAAATCCCATTCCTTGTTGCAGAATTATCTTCCACTTGCAAGTCTTTATTAAAAAAAAAAATGTTTCTAGCTCTCACGGTTGCAAGGACATTGTGACTATGTGAATTGTGCAAAAGGGGGACTGTCACGACAGACCAGAGCTGTGAGGGGGCAGGGGTTTAGGAGTCTGACTTCACAGGGGCACTCAGGAAAGCGGATCTGAATTAACAAAGTGTGGCTGCAAAGTGGATACATGAAACTGCACTAAAACCTGGAGTGGACAGTGTCATTCAGAGTAAAAGCAGTCTTCATTCCGTTTAGTTTAATCAGGAGTGGCCCTAGACAAGCTGCCGGCAACTGGCGCCCTACGCAAAATGAGCGATCGGCGCCCCCGCTTCCAAACCCCCTCAACCGGCGCTTATCTTGGTGCCCTCGGCGACCGCCTAGTTCACCTGTATTGACGGGCTGCCACTGAGTTTAACGTAAGCTAAATGTAAGGCTTGTGTACACATAAAACACTACAAGGGCCGAGCGAGGCCATTGCAGATGTCAGCACATCTGTGTAGACATGAGCTACATTAACAGGAGGGATTCTCCCATTGACATAGGTCATCCACCTCCTTGACAGAGGGCAGCTAGGTCAACAGAATTCTTCTGTCAACTTAAATTTGTCTCCACCGGGACTTCAGTTGGCTTTACAATGCTGCTCATGGGTGTGGAATTTTCACATCCCTAACCAACACAGTTAAACCCACCTTACTTCCAAGTGCAGACCAGATCTTAATATAGGTCACTTTAATTCTGAATAAGCGTGTCCACACAGGATTTTAATACAATTTAACTAATCCACTTGAAAAATTAATTTGGATTAGCTCTCCTGAGTTTCCCCATGTAGACAAAACCTATCTCAGAGAAGAAGCTAGGATGGGGCTCTTTGTCGGTGATTGTGGAAGGCTTAAATAGGAGCAAAACGAGCCAGAAAACAACTATGCTACTGTTTTTCTCTTCTAGGTCCTTGGCCATTGGTCACCAGTATTCTTCTCTGGGGACTCAACCCATTCTCTGTGGCAGCATACCAGGGCTGGTCCCTAAGCAGCTGCGCTTCTGTCGGAACTATGTGGAGATCATGCCCAGCGTGGCGGAAGGGGTCAAGATCGGGATCCAGGAATGCCAGCACCAGTTCCGTGGGAGGAGGTGGAATTGCACCACGGTCAATGACAGCCTGGCCATATTTGGGCCCGTGTTAGATAAAGGTGAGTGCTGAGCTGTAAGGCAAGACCTGGTGATTTGTCACGCGGACTATGAGCAGCAAATATTCATGGAAACCCATCTTGTAGTTGGTATAATTTATCATGGCTTTTTCTTCTGGGCTGGTATCAATTGCCATGCACAGAGCCCTGGAGAACGAGAGCCTTTGATTTGCCGGAGGACAAATACGGCACAGAGCATGAAGGCTTTCTCCACCTACCATTCCACCTGTGCACTTCTGCCCTGAGCCAGGGAGGTCCCTGTTAGAGCAGAGGAGGAAATTCACTCCCTGCACTCGCTCAGCCCAGGACCTTTCCAATGAGTTGGCCAACAGCAGTGGCCCATTGGGTAGAACACTGGGTCCCACCTCTCCTTCTCACAGGCTACCAAACACTCCTCAAATGGTGACAACTTTCACTTCCCGCCAACCCAGGGCTGGACATGAACAGGAGACCCAGGGCCCTGGATCATCTGGTCTCCATCTGGGGGTTTGGGCCATTTTGCAGAAGCTATTTCTAACGCTAACACTGGCTCTCTGGCTTCCATTACAACCATAGATAGATAGACATGGTATAAGGGGATAGATAGATAGATGTGGTGTATTGAGTTAGATGGATGGATGGATGGATGGATGAGGTGTATAGGGGGATAGATAGATTGATTTGGTGTATAGGCATAGATAGATAGATTTGGTGTATAGGGATGGATAGATAGATACATATACATATATACATAAATACATACACACATGCATACATACATACATAGGGGGCTGCCTGGTTAAATAGATTCTGACTGAATTCCCATTGGAAGTCTTTCCATTGACATGAATTGAACCTGGATAGGGTTTTGTCCCACATAGCAGAAGCCTCTTTTGTTTTATCCTGACTTACCTTGGTGGCCTGGGTTTCAGGGCCCAGTCCTGCGCCCTGCGATTTCAGTGGGAACGGGGCCAGGCCCCTCGTTTGACATGAGCACAACCCGGTCGCAAGGCAAACTGAGAGGCAAGCCTGCTTTGCATGTGACCTCCCCGGAGATAGTGCCCCGGAGTCCCTGCACAATGCGGTCTGGGAGTGTCCGACAAAGCCTCCGGGATAGCAGCAGCGCAGGCCTCGCCGTAATCCCTTCCGTGTGCAATTAGAGACACTGCTACAGGCGCCCCAAAGGACCGGCACTCCTCCCAGGGAAATTAGCTTGTCTGAACGCCAGGGCAACACCAGTTGACCTCGTGTCAGCAGAGCAAGGCAGCTGGTAGGATACATTTCAGGGAGCCCATTCGAAAGTCTGTCTAGATGGTTGAGCTCATGAGTTCACCTCAGGCCAAGCTCGACTGTCACTTGTGATCAGAAGGTGTCAGAGGTTACCGCTTTTACCCTGCTGTGGAATTCAGGAAGGCTTTGGATCCCTCTGCGGTAAAATTCCCAGAGTGCATCACAGCAGTTTACGGAAAGTAACTACTGTAAGCATTATTGATTGGAGGAGACCAGGCGGGTTTCTCCGCTCAAGCTCTTCTTAAGAAGTGGCTTGTGCCCATGAAAGCTCATGATCTAGTTATTTTGGTTAGTCTCGAAGGTGCCACAGGCTAACACGGCCCCCCTTGGAAACTTTTTGAACCAGCTTCTACAGGCGACAGAGCTTCCGTACTTACCCAGAGCTCTTTTCTCAATATGTTAGGAGCCAGAAACGCCAAACCAAAATCAGGGCTGGCTTGGGCTTGGCTTTGTAGGCACGCATTGTAAGAAAGCTCATTCCGTGCAGGAAAAGGAAATCCCAAGAAAGTGCCGTTGTCCACAGGTTACAGATGGAGAACCGAAGTATGAAGGTCTAATCTGTACGTTTTTACCAGTAAAGCTAGGTTGGTTGGCAGCCTGATTTGTATCAAATTCGTTATACTGGCAAAATTCCTCAGGTGGATGAACTTGTTAAGGTGACATAGCAAAATAGTGGTGTCCCTTCCCCAATGGGAATAGCGATGCTGGTAGAGTCCCTTTATCCTGATCTAATTTCAGCCACGCTAGGGAGGGTTGAGCTTTCAAGTGTGGACAAGGCCTGAGGAGGAATCTGGGTACTAAAATCAGGTTTGCTGAATCCTAATCCAGTGCCCTTATCATGCCAGACTTCCCTAATTCCTGATACCTTCGTAAACGGCCTCCCGCGCTCAGGGTGTGTCCACGCGGCCGTCAGAGAGGTGTCTGCAGCCTGTGTAGGCCTACTCTATCCGGCTTTGCTCTAGCTAGCACCAGTAATAATACCAGTGGCAGCAGGACAGATGAGAAGGGTGAAAGGGGGGGCCCAATCTTAGGGGAGCCCTCAAAACATCAACACTAAGGGGTGAAATGGGGCTGAAATTGGAGCAGCCCCAGGAAACATGAGGTACCAGGCCCAAACTTCTTCTCCACACACCTGAGTGTTGGTAAGCCACTTGAGTACACACCCAGGGTCCCAGGCGGGCATGGGCTGCTGGCCGTGCTGCTGTTGTTACCGGCACTAGCTCCGTGCTTGCTCGGGGACGTCTGCTGCACAGCTGCTGCAGCCCTGTCTCCTGTGGACCTAACACAGACACTGTGCAGAATAGCCACCCCGCCACCCCGCGCCACCTTCCGATGAACCTTTGGCTGCAAGTGGTCATGGAGAAAGCCCGTGCCCTGCGCCTGCCGCTCCCCCAGATGTCATCAGGAGTGTCCGTACCAGGATGGGGCCCGGATCCGGCAGCCGTGCGGCTGAGCTCAGAAAAAGAGGGTGGGAGGATTTCATCACTGAGGAATGTTGTTCCTGTGTTGTTCCTCGGGGGAAAATCGAACTATCCTTCAGGTTGGCTTCACCTCTTGCAGAGGGCGGGCGGGGGAGCGAGGGGGGGGGAGCGAGGGAACAGCTCATCCACATTCTTGTGCAGATCCCCCAGGGGAGGAACATACTTGAGCTACTACCAAAAAAAGGGGGGGGGGAGGAGGCTGGATTTCACAGTGTAAACGCCAAGCTATTTAGGAGTCAGCTTCAGATCCCATGGCAGCCGGTGGAGGCCAGGCCCTCGGCGGGTGTAAATCAGCGCTGTCCCATTGCAGGGTCTCAGTCTGTCTCGTGAAGAAGGCCTGTTTGAGTGGGGTTTGTTGTTGTTATTTCGGGGGGTCGTGTTTCCCCCACAGAAACACTCTCCAGGCCTGAATCTCACTGACGCTAGCCCCGTATTTGCGCCACACTCACCGCATTAGTGCCTCAGCCCCAGGGAGCCCACAATCTTCCCAGACTGAGGTGTTGTGAGGAGGCCATGTTTTCATGGGGCTAGAGGCAGGGTCCAAATGGGAGCCCCTCGCGTGGTGGAGGGGAGCATGGGGTGAGCAATGGAGCGCACAGGTCATCCTGCCTAGCCCCCTGCGAACACACAGGCTTGGTTGGGCTAGTCTAACCCACCCCAGACAGAGGGATCTGCAGCCTCCATTTGCAAACTTCCCTCAACCAGCCTCCACGCCCTCCCTTAGCAACTGTGCCACTGCCCTGTTGTTCTTACGGTTACGATGTTTTCCCTGAGATCGGAAGCAAAGCTCTTATGCAGTAGTTTGAACCCCTGGCTTCTTGCCCTGATGTCTGTGGCAAACGAGAACAACCGTCCCAGTATCTGAAGACCAGGATCATATCCCCCCTCCCCCCCCCATCTCCTCTTTTCCAAATTAAACTTCCCCAGTTCCTTCGGCCTTTGCTCATCTGACTTGCCTTCCATCCCCTGGACCATGCTTGTCGCTCATCTCTGGCTCCTTGCCAGTTTCTCTAAGTCCCTTCTCTATATTGGCGACCAAAATTGGAGGCAATACCACAACTGAGGCCTAGCCAGCACAGAATAAAACAAGGCCATCGCTTCCCTTGGCTGGCATGCTGTACCTGGGTGACTGCAAGCTAAAATTGCATTGCCTCTCTGAATCTCAGCTCTTTCCTCCCAAGTACTGAGAGTCCCCCAGCCCCTCTTCTGCTTTGTGTCATCTGAAAACTTGATCAGTGTGTTCACTTCACCCACATCCAGGTCATGAATAAAGCAGTTAAATAACACTGGTCCTAGAACAGATCCCTGTGGAAGGTCACTTGAGACCTCCCCCTAATCCAACAGCATTTCTTTAACAATTACTCTTGTTTGTAGGTGCTTAGCCAATTACATATCTACTTAGATGTAGCTCTGGTGAACCCATGTAACCGCCCACAGGTGGAACCAAACTTGGGACCTCTGGAGCTTAGTGCATGAGCCTCTGCAGAGCCTTGGACAGGAGCAAACCTGACTCCATCTTCACGTAAAGAGGCCAGCCACTCTGTGACACCCCTATAGGATGTCTGCAATCATATTTTAAACAGGGTTGGGTCTATAGCAGAGACAGGCCCTTAGGAATAGCAGCTACATCATCAGTAATATTCAGGCCCGGTGCTCCTAAGTGTGTAGACAATGTCAGATGTGGTTTGAGATATCGGAGTCTCATCTATTGGCAGGAAGCCTCTAGTTCTGCTCCACTTCACCAGGTGACAGGTTTCAAGAGCCAAAGACCACCCGTACTCATGCCATCGGGCAAATGAATGATTCCGTTTTCCCATCCCTGGCATTGGAGCAATGATGCGCCTATTCATGCTGAAACTGTTGGTGTCCCCCTGGCTCCGGCAGTGGTAGTTTCCTAGTCAGACCACGCAGCAGGGCAGGAGAAAGTGGCTGAAGGACAGGGAGATTGGGTATTACTAAGAAGCTGTTGGTTACCCTAGGTTTTCCCTTCCACGTTTTTTAGTGTCGCTTGAGCGTTCTTTGTTAACGGGCAGGTCTGGGGAAAGACTCTCAGCATGTGTGGAATGCCTGGTTCTTTCTCTGCAAACCACTGGGAACTCACAAACTCTTTGGCATGAAGAACAAAGCATGCTGCTTGGGAGGGGGGAAAAAATGACTCTGGTCCCCATTAGTTATCCGTCCCTTCCTATCTATCAATCGATCAATTTCATGGAATGCCAGTCACTGTAACATCTATGCCCTTTTAATCTATCTTTTGTGCTTTATTAAAGTGTTTGTTGCGTAAAACCATCCTTAGTATCCAAATCCCACTCCCAATGCTAGTGGAAATCTGTTTGTTTCTCGGGCATTGCTCCAGATGTTACGGGCTCATCGCTTAACTGAAAGTTGAATTTGGCCCTGTAGATGCGCTTTAAAGTTATCAAAGTAGCTTTATTCTTCCAGGTGACACCTAGTGGTTTAGCTAAGTGGCTTGATTCATCCACCAGACATCTGTTGTTCTTTTGATTTTCCAAGGAGCAAAAACTGGACTGAGTATAGTCTGGAAAATATACGGTAAAGAACAATCCAGTCTATTAGGTCTTTCCCATCTCTAACACCTCTGATTCTAGGAAGGATTGTTTCTGTCTTTATATGCCTTTATAAGCAATCTAGCCCTGAATCGTGTCAGTTGATGTTGTTTGTTTAAATCTCCCCACGCAATGTGAAACAGAATTCAGTTTGAAATGGGCAAAAACCAGGACTCAACATAACAAAACAACAAAAGACCAAAAAGAAGAAGAAAAAAAGCTATTCCTGAAATCTTATTAGGTTTCTCGCTCTTTAAGAGACCTCAGCACATAATTAAGTCAGAATAAAAGTTTCCTTCCCCCTACCCCCCCTCCTTTCAATAAAAGTAAATTACCTCCAACTATTTAAGTCCCGGGTTCGTTTAAATTTTAAAAGGGAGTCCTTGTCCACCCACTTCTTTTGCTCCCTCCTCCCTCTCCTACAAAAAGACTGGTTGAGGCTCTAAACCTGCCAGCTGGACTGAGAAATGGCTAATAGTTATTGTGTGGGAATAGCTTTTAATGAACTTTTGAAGAATGATACATTGATGGAGTAATGGGAGTTTAAGTCGCCCTGTAATGAAACAGGTTCTCAATGCGGGCCCATTGTGGTGTAAATACGGCACGTCTCTCCCACTGTTTGGTCAGGGCTAAATAGGAGAGGACAGAGGGGGGTTGGCTTCTGGGGGTCTCTGCTTTAGTTAATCAATCTGATTGGATTAGGGTCACTGCGACCCCTAGTCATGTCAAAGGTCGTGGCAAACGGGATTAAAGGCTTTGTTGAGGAGACCTTGGCTGCTTTCAGCCTTCCTGAACGGAGCTTGTTGATTAGCGTTTAACACTTGTGCACCCTTTGAAAGTCACCGTGTTCCCCTTTTTTTGTGCATCTCTTGTGCTGGCCCAGGTGCGGGCGTGTTGGTGTGGGGGTGTGGGCGCGGGTGTTGCCACAGCAAGTGTCTGCCCCAGCCAGTTGTGCCCTCTCGGTATTTGTCTCACCAACAACAAATGGGAACCTAACAGGAGGCTTAGAAGTTTGGAGACATAAATTCATGGACCCTCACGTGCCGCATCTTCCCCATCATGTCTGCCAGGGTGCAAATGACAGAAGATCAGCCCCAAAGCCAAGGACATGACTTGCTGATTATTTTCCTCTGGTTTTAACCCCAGGAAACATTACCCATACTCAGCAAAGAGATTAATATTGCCTGTGGCTTGCCTCTTTATGGCCTCCTTATTAGCACGGAAAGAATCCTCACTTCTAGAGATCGCAAAAGCCATGTTTGGGTAGCCAAGGCCAGGGGAAGGAATGAAATTGATGAGTGAATGTGATCTGCCCTGGGATTCCCAACTTGTCATGGAAGTGCAAGGATGAAAAGATGATTCTGGCCTGACCTCGATGTCACAGCCAACACCACTGGACAGATAGAGTAGACTTCTTAACAGGCAGAGAAATCATGTAAGCCCGTCTTTTGGAGGATTCATCTGATAATGTGATGTCATTTAGGCTGATGTCACAGTGCTGAATACCAAACCATAGAGCTCAATAATCAGTTCATAGGTTCATCGATTTTATGGCCAGAAGGAATTATTAGAACCTTTAGTCTGGCCTCCTGGACAACCCAGGCAATAGACTGTCATCCAATTACTCCTGTATTGATTCCACTAAAGCCAGTCTTCCCAAACAGCCTCCAGTCTTGAACTGAAGACTTAAAAAGATGAAGAATCCACCAAGCCCTCGGCCATTTGTTCCAATAGTTAATCACAACAAAAATAGTTAAAGGTCTAGAAAATATGACCTATGAGGGAAGACTGAAAGAATTGGATTTGTTTAGTATAGAAAAGAGAAGACGGAAAGGGGACATGATTGCAGTTTTCAAGTATCTAAAAGGGTGTTGCAAGAAGGAGGGAGAAAAATTGTTCTCCTTGGCCTCTGATGATAGGATAAGAAGCAGAAGCTTCCTAACTGTCAGGGTAGTTAAACACTGAAATAAATTGCCCAGGGAGGTTGTGGAATCTCCATCACTGGAGATATTTAAGAGAAGGTTGGACAGACACCTGTCAGGGATGGTCTAGATGGCCCTTGGTCCTGGCAGGAGAGCAGGGGACTGGACTTGATTATCTCTTGATATCCATTCCAGTTCTAGTGTTCTATGGTTCTATGATTCTATGATCACCCTCATGGTTAAAAAAAATGGTGCTTTATTTTTAACTTGAATTTGTCTAACTTTAACTTCCAGTCATTAGAATGGGTCTCAAGAGGTCACCAAGTCCAGTCCCCTGCCCTCACAGCAGGACCAAGCACCATCCAGATGTCTGTCTAACCTGCTCTTAAAAATCTCTAATGATGGATATTCCATAACCTCCCTAGGCAATTTATTCCACCCTGACAGTTAGGAAGTTTTTCCTAATGTCCATGTAAGCCTCCCTTGCTACAAGCCCATTGCTTCTTGGCCTATCCTCAGAGGCCAAGGAGAACAATTGTTCTCCCTCCTCCTAGTAGCAACCTTTTACCATTATACAATTCACATGGCTTTCAAGTACCCCCCCACGAGACGCTTAGCCCTGTTTGGATGCTTCCCCCTCCCCGCCAAGTTCTGTAAACCCTGGATCTCCTGTCCTATGTAACACGGAAGTACTGTTAATGCCACAAATGAGATCATGATCCCATTGTGCTCGGTGCTGTACACGTTCAAAGTGAGGCTACGTCTAGACTACAGTCTTCTTCTGGAAGAAGCTTTTTTCGGAAGAGATCTTCCGGAAAAACTTCTTCCGAAAGAGAGCGTCCACCCTGTGAAAGTGCATCGAAAAAGCAATCTGCTTTTTCAAAAGAGAGCATCCAAACTGAATGGACGCTCTCTCGCATATAAGCCGTGACTGCTATACACCAGGGCACCTGTGCTTTTTCCTCTTTCCTCTTCTTCCGAAAGAACTCCCTCTTCCCTGCCCACACACGCCTTTTTGCAAAAAAGCTCTTTCGCAAAAAGGCTTCTTCCTCATAGAAAGAGGATTACCAATGCCGGTAAAGCCCCCTCTGTTCTTTCAATTTACTTTCGGAACAACTCAACTGCAGTGTGGATGTTCCTCGAGCTTTGTCGGAAAAACGGCCGCGTCGACATACCCTGAAAGACAGTCTCTGTTTTAAAGAGCTACATGCGAGACAGAGTGGGAGAAAAGAAGTACCATTACACCCGTGAGCCAGGGGACCTGAGATAATTTGGCCCAAGATTACACAGGACACCACCGAGATCTCTTGTAGTCTAGTCTAGAATCTAAACAGCAGGACTATCCTTCCTCTTACAAGAGGAACTGCTGGAACTGCTGGACTTTGACAAAAGAGATGGCCTGTTTCAGCTGGCTGAAGAGTTACTTTAGGATTTAGACAATCTCATTACTATGTTCTTAATGGCAGGCCAACATCTTCCTCATCTCTGTGCCAAATGTCTTCCCTTCTGCTCCTCACCCTCTCCCGCTACCTCCTGGAGCCGACTTTTCCACGTCTGCAAGAATGACTGGCATCAGCAGAGAGCCGCGAGACATTGATTTTCCCCGGAGGTTAGTGTTACATGTAGGATGAAAATCTCTGTCTCTCTCTGATGCAAATTTTCCCAGGAGAACTTAATTTCCCACCACACCCCTTTCCACCGTGGTGCTAATAGCAATTTGGGCCACTGCCCAGGTATCAACAGCAAAGCGCTACAAACTGTACCCTGTAACTATGGGGAAAGGCGCTAGAAGGAAGAAGATTCAAAATCTTATCTGGACAAGTTGCACTTGGCCATGCCGGTGATTAAATGCTAATCACTGGCCACTTGCCCCCTCATCAGTCTGTCTGATCTCCATTCTGGATGCTAGACAAAACAGAGAGCAGCAGTGTTGGCTGTATACAGTAGCAAATCAGGATTGTATGTTGAGGTAGGAGCAGTTTCCCTCATGAGGGTGGGAGGGAAGGAAGGATGGCAGAAAGGAAGGAAGGAAA
>JANRFK010006697.1:37850422-37861740 GCA_030068395.1 Apalone spinifera | reverse complement strand
GGGGGGGGGGGGGAATGAACAAAAAACCAGTGACAGGCCCCATGATGAAGGTGCTTAAGGCACACAACTGCTGGCATGTGGCTTTTCTTCCCCTGCGAGATGCACTTCTCACTGGCGGCTGGGAATCGGTTGCGAGCGTTTCCATCCGGGAGGGACCATGGGATCCTCTGGCCTGACCTCCTGCACATCATAGGCCAGGGAATTCCAGCCAGGGAGTCCTGTCGAGGGCAGAGTGAAGGCTGCACAAGCAAAATGGGAGGATCTAAAACTCCCCTCCCAATCCCCCCAGCTCTGGAGATTGGTGGCTCCTTCCCACAGGAGCCACCTGGGGTGTTTTATTGTGCATGTCAGTCCCAGAAGCTGACAGCTGGACAGATAAGCAGGTGGAGAGAGGCAGGGCTATGACAAAAGGGACTGTTGTTACGATTTATTTGTACTGTACCAGTGTCCAGGAGTTCCTACAAGGGATCTGGGCCCCGATGTGCTAAGTACTGTACAAACACACCGCTGCCTGAAGGACAGTACAGTCTAAACCAGGGGCAGGCAATAATTTTCACAGGGAGGCCACTTAATTAATTTTACATGGTCATGGGCCAGCTCCACCCCCAGAAGGGGCGGAGCCTGTGGCAGCAGGGGCGGGGCTGGGAACTAACCTCCCCCCCAGAGTGGTCTGGGCCTGGAGGCTTTGACTTAAAAACACAGCAAAGGGCTCCCAGCCCTGCTGCTACCGCATTGCCTAGCAACCACCTGGGGTTGCTGTGGTGTTTTAAAAGGCTCACGGCTCCGGCCCCTGCTAGGGTAGCACTGTGACCTGGAGCCAGGAGCCATTGAAATAGGATCCTGCTGCCTGTGCCACCGCCTGGAAATTCGTTGGCATGGGCAGCAGGATATAAATAGAAAGTGGCCAGATGCAGCCTGTGGGCCAGATCAAAGTGTTAGGTGGGCCGGGTCCAGCCCCTGGGCTGCATCTTGCCCAGCCCTGATCTAAACAGAGAAGGTCAGGCAAGGGATGGGGGAAAACAGAGGCTCAGAGGGAACATGACTTTCCCAGGTGACAAATCAACACGTTTCACTGTGAGCAGCGTGGCAGAGGTGGGTTTTCAAGAGCAGAGAGACTCCCCAGGACAGGGTAGGGAATCTTTTTTGAGTTGGGGGCCGCTGAGTCACAGGAAAATCCATCGGGGATACACACAAGTGAGAAGCAAAAAAAAAAAGCCCCAAAGACTTGGGAAGGAATGAGACTCCCGGGGGGGTGGGTAGGTGGGCAGGCGAGGGGGACCCTTCTCGGGAAGACACAGTGGGAGAATGCTCTGGAACCAATGCGGAGGGTGAGCAAAGGAGGTCTGGTTGGGGTTCAGACCAAACCTAGATGGGTTGATACCAGAGAGCAGGTCACTGGGTGAGGCTGGCAGCTGTGTGCTTTCCCCTAGCGGTGCAGAAGGGTTGGAGGATACATGGCACTGGAGTGGGTGGTGGGCTGGGATATACATGCCGCTCGAGACGATGCCTGTTCCCCCCCTCCCTCTGCCTCACCTTCATTTACCTCCTATGCCGTTCTTCAATTTTTCCATCCCCCACAACCAGTCATCTCTAGATCAGGGGTTAGTGGCTATAGACCTCTCTCATCTCCCCCCCTCCCAGGTATTCACATTTCAAACCATGGCCCAGGTCATGGAACAGGGGCCCGGGAAGGAAGCTCGCTCTCTTCCCAGCATTCCTGTGTGTCACGCCTGTATTGCATGGCGTCAGAAGAAGGGATGGCCGGAGGACAGTTTTGTTTCACAACTGCAGCGGTGTCTCAATTTGTTTCCATTCTACATTGCGCGGGTTTTGGGGGCGGGGGAGAGAGAAAATTAGATTTTCACTCAGTGGAATTGTGTTGAAACAGCCCAAAGTTTCAGTTCAGAAAGGTTAGGTTTTCATTCATCTCTCTTTCTCTCTGGGACTTCAGAAACCTTCCCTTTGAAAACTTCCACAAACTTGATACGTCGCCACAAAATGTTTTGGCCTCGACCAAACAGCATCTTGTGGCAAAAATACTGTTCTGAGTCGCTCTAGTTAGAAGTGAACTCATTCCTTCAGAGAAACAGGGCCAAAGAATGCCTTCCTCCTAGAGCAAATCCAGTACAGATTGAACCTTTCTAGTCAGGCACTCTTGGGACTTGACTGTTTGACTGGTGCCGAACCAGAGAATTTGCCAAACCACAAGAGGTCAATATTGTCTAGCAGCATTGCCAATGCTTCCACTGCTTGCTGGGCTCTTAGAAGATATTTAGGGTCAATTAGAGCTAAATAACAGCTCAGAACACTGAGAGCCAGGACTGGGGGCTATAAACAAACATTATGGGACTGCAAGAAACTTGGCCACACCCATGATAGGAGGACATCCAGTTAACTAACACCACGGATGTTGCCGGACCAGAGAGTGCCGGATTAGAGAGGTTCAACCTGTAGAACTCACATATCTCAGAGCTTTACGACCCTGAAGGGCAGTGGTTGCAAGGTAGAGCATGAGTTGAGTCCTACTGCAGAGGTAACTTCATTTAAGCAGTTTTCTTGGTCTATCTCTGACATTATTTCTCAGTCTGTAGACCTCAGACCATGAGTGGTTCATGACACATTTGTTGATGGACCACAGATGGCAGGCTGCACACATATCAGAGGATCCCACTCCTTGCTTCCATATGCTAAATCACATTAAAAGACCAAATCTTTTCCTAAGAATAGTACTTTTCCATGGAAGCTATTGCTGTAGCTTCCAGAAGGATGTTGTATGATCGTGAATAGGAGAGGAGATGACCCATTAAATGTTAGCTGGGAGAAAATGTCTGAACCTCAGTCTATGACATTTGATGATCCACATAGTAGGTATTAGAGCTGGTTGAAACTTTTCAGACTGAACAGGTTTCCATCCGATGATGCACTTTCATCTACCTCAAAATGTTTTGGGGGAATGTGTCAATTTCATCAAAAGGTCTAACAGAAAGAAGTCTAAAGGCTAGGAATTTCGCTGTTACACTCAGAGTCCTCTTGCCAGACTTGAAGAACTGCTTTGTGTGGCTTGAAATGTTGTCTCTTTCGCCACCAGAAGTTGGTGCAATCAAAGATATTCCTACTCTCCAACTTGTCTCTTAACATTCTGGGACCGAAACAGCTATAACAACACTGCATACAAGCATAATTTTAACATGATATATGTACATAATAGGTATGGGTATGTCTACACTAGCTCAGTAGTTCGAGCTAGGTAGGCAAATGAGGGCAACCGGAGTTGCAAATGAAGCCCGGGATATTTAAATCCCGGGCTTCATTTGCATCTTCCTGGGCGCTGCCATTTTTAAATCCCCCTTAGACCGAACTCCGTGCCTGCAGCTACACGTGGCACGGAGTAGGTAGTTTGGATTAGGATCTCTAATTCGAACTACCAGTAAACCTCGTGGAGTTCAGTCTAAGGGGGATTTAAAAATGGCGGCGCCCGGGAAGATGCAAATGAAGCCCGGGATATTTAAATCCCAGGCTTCATTCGCAACTCCGGTTGCCCTCATTTGCCTACCTAGCTCAAGCTACTGAGCTAGTGTAGACATACCCTATTATAGTTCATATCTGATATTTTGTGATATTTTAAAATGCTCCAAATGACACATTTTTACCCTTTCCAAATGAAACGAGTCAACATTTTCAAAATATCTTTTTTTTTTTAATTTTGCTTCACAGAAAATGTTGACATTTTCAGCTTTTTCGTTTAGAGTCAAGATTTTTTTTCCTCGAAATGTTGGA
This sequence comes from Apalone spinifera, assembly GCA_030068395.1. Classification (NCBI taxonomy): domain Eukaryota; kingdom Metazoa; phylum Chordata; order Testudines; family Trionychidae; genus Apalone; species Apalone spinifera. The sequence goes on along the minus strand of JANRFK010006697.1, from coordinate 37,857,963 downwards.
ACAGAAGATTCATTTTCTGAGCCGCTCTCCAAGACATAACTCTACTGAGGTAGAGCTTGCTCCCAAAGGAAAAAAAGAAACACCTTGGCCAAACCCAGAGTCATGGAGAAGAGTATGTCTTAGAAAGGGTTCATCGTTGACCTTATAAATGGTCGAAGCAAGACACATGGCATGCCCCATTGACAGTCAAGGACACTAAAGGATATGACAAAAAGCATGATTACATCCATGCCGGAGCATTGTATCAATCCCTCACAATAGGGTTAAGCTGTGAGAACGTCTCTCTTTGGAAGTACGGGAAGCTGTATTGCTAGGGACTTTAGGGGGAAAGTTTCAGAACCTCTGGTAATACTAATCCTGGCCTAAATTCGCTCCTGATGTGATGCCATTGAGCTTAGTGGAGTGACACTAGGGATGACTTTGAACTGGCAAGAGTTGGAGGGTGACAAATGTTTCATCCGTTTTCCGATCATAATCTGTCCACTAAATGTAGTGGGAGATGGAGTGGAGTGCTATTCTCTTGGGGAGGCTGCATACCACCTCTATGCCAGATAAGCTTTCAAATCTCTCGGGGAATCTGGGTGCCATCTTAGTTTTCAGCTTGGTATTTCCAAAAGCTTAAAGGAGCAGCAAGTGGGTTGGGCCTTGCCAGAGGATGTGGTAAAGACCGCAGGGTTCAAAAAAGAGCTTGATACATTCATGGAGGTTAGGTCTATCAATGGCTATTAGCCAGGATGGGTCGGGATGGTGTCTCTAGACACTGTTTGTCAGAGACTGGGAATAGGTAACAGGGGAGGGTTCACTTGATGATTCCCTGTTGGGTTCACTCCCTCTGGGGCACCTGGTATTGGCCACTGTCGGCAGAAGGACCTTAGGCTAGATGGACCTTTGGTCTGACCCAATATGGCTGTTCTTGTATTCTTATGGGCCCTTCCTGGCAGCAAATAACCTGCCAGAAAGAGTTAAGGCCACTCCTCAAGGCCTCAGGCCTTCACACCAAGCTAGTCATTAACTGACAGAAAATTACCTTCCCATCAATGCTGTGCTGAAAAATCCATTTTAATAAGAGAGTCCATATAATTCTCCAACTTTAACCCAAGTTTTAGAAAAACGAGCAATATTCTGCTGTAACAGATCTCTGTGCCACCATCGCACTGGTATAAACTGTTGTGCCGTTTCTCTGGAAGCGTGTACGTTTTAATAAGCGTGGGTCTTATTAACATTATGAAGGAGCAAGGATACCCTCATAAAAAAATCCCACTGAAATCATCAGCGTTGTAACTCCATGAGGTCACGGCGTCAGGCAATCCAGAGCTGTAAAACGAGCATTATTCCCATTTTATGGGGCTTGACCGATAACCGGTTCCAACCAATGGCTGGGAATGTATTTGGCTTCTCTTGTTAGAATTGAGTCTGTTAACATATGAAACTTTGTGATCTAGGCTTCTTGGGCCAGGACGTCCTAACCCCTGCTAGCTTGACCCCTGAGAAAGCCCTCAGCATCTCCCATTTTGACTTTACTAATCTGCTGTCAACGGATATTTTTTTACTGCCAAGCGTATTGAGTGCCTCAGAGGGAGGATTTGAGGCTCTGGCGTCCTCTGTTTATCGTCATCTGTTTATCGTCCGAACAGGGGAGATGGAGGCTCTGGCAGTTCCAGATTCCCTTAGAGCACCCTACCAACATTCCTCAGCCCTGCCCTGGAGGGACGTCTCAAAGGGAAGGGAAGGGAAGGGAAGGGAAGCTCAGACTCCAACCTTCTGTTCCATGCAGTCCTTGGTTTTTACCATGGCTAACAATTTGTGGGAACTGCGGTGGGGATCCTTGCAAGGTGGGTGCCCCTCCCCTAGGAACTGGACCCCAATCAAAGCCTCATTACAGGCTGAGCCTCTCTAGTTCAGAACTCTCTGGGCTGGAAACATCCGTGGTCCAGCATGATTTGAGTTAGGCGGATGTCCACTTTTCATGGGTGAGGACAATTTTCCTGCGGTCCCATAAAGTTTGTTTACAGCCCCCAGCCCTACTTCTCAGTGTTCTGGGCTGTTATTTAGCTCAAATTTACCCCCTCGATGTACTCTAACAGCCCAGTAAGCTGTGGAAATGTTAGTAATGTTGCTAGACAATATTGACCTCCCGTGATCTGGGAAATTCGCTGGTTCAGAACTGGTCAGGTCCCAATGGGGCCAGATTAGAGAGATTCAGCCCAGGGGAGCAACTTTCAGCTGTGACCAGCATGCCTCTGATGAAAGTCTCTGTATCCCATTGCCAATAGCTTAACCCAGCCCATCTCTCTGATCCAGCCTCATACATAATGCCTCCCCTGGAACTACTGAAGTGTGACAGACCCACCCCGAAACAATCCTGCCACCCAATGCAAAGCCGCTGTGGGCTTTATCTCCACGGCCCTCATTTAAAAAGCAAATGATGGCTGATCTGCTGAAACACCCACTCCAAGCTCTGGAACTTCCCGGTGTTAGCATATCTTACAGCCCCCAGGCGTGAAGGGCTATGCTATTGCTACACAGATGCATATCACATACCAGCACAAGACCTCAGTCACCCTAGTATCTTTCCCAGAAGACTTCAATGAAGGAAATTCTCTGACAACCTTGGAACATGAGATAAAATAAGACATGGAATCTCCCTGGACATGGAAGTACTGTAATGGTGGTTATTCCATTAGCCAGGTAGTTTGAACCACTCCTTAAATCTCCTGGCCCATGAGACTGTCATCAGTCCTCCCAAGTCTCTTTTGGTTTACCACCTTGATTATGTCTTCTCCATAGTGTGAGTCAGTGTGGTGCTCCTGGAAATGAAGGGCTATCCCTTATGCTTATACCGCTTTTAGGCTAATCCTAGAATCCTAGAGTCCTAGAGCTGGAAGAGACCTCAGCAGGCATCAAGTCCAGCCCAACTCAATCATTCCAGCCAGGGCTTTGTCAAGCTGGGATTTAAACACCTCTAGGGATGGAGATTCCACCCCCTCCCTAGGGAACCCATCCCAGCGCTTCCCCACCCACCTAGGGAAATATCCTAATCTCCAACCTAGACCTCCCCCACTGCTACTTGAGACCATTGCTCCTTATTCTGCCATCTGCCAAAATTGAGAACAGCCTCTCTCCACCCTCTTTGGAACCTCCCTTCAGGAACCTGAAGGCTGCTCTCAAATCCCCCCTCACTCTGTTCTTCTGCAGACTAATCTTAAATAGAAACTATCTTCTCCAATCCGAGTGGGGTTTGAACACACATCAAAGGGGAAAGCATGAAGCCTTGGTCCCAACCGATTACCCATGACAGCAGCTTTCAGTTCTTTGCTTTTCTTGCCACCTATTTATGCCCGTCACCTCCCCTTCCTCCCATTACCCAAAGTCCTCCCACACATTGATGGGTTTAGCTTCATGATGAGATATTCAGGTGTAAGCAACCCCCTTTCAGATGCTCACTAGCTTAGCAAGTTGGTGGGTGAAGACATTTGCGGGACATTTCAGAGGTGACCAGTGGTCCCTGTAAGCTGTGCACTTGTGCGGGCCCTCAGGAACAATTCAAGTGCCACCCACCTGATTAGCAGAGTGCCCATCGCTAGCTTGAGTGTGTCTATTGGTGGTGCACATTCACACGTGCTTTGCTGCATAAAAATTTATTCTGCACGGGGATGGAAAAAGTCTGCACCTGGAGGGAAAAGATTAGGGAGTATTGGAGGTGACGCCTGGCCACACAGCTTTGACCACAAGCCCAACCTTCCTCCTCTGGCCTGTATTTATGGCAGCGCCCAGAAAAGCTGCCTGGGAGATGAGTCTGGGCCTCAGTCCTGGTGGCAGGCCCCCATGCAAGCGAGCGTTTGGGTACCTGCTTGTGTCCCAGAGCCAGCACCCTCATTAGCAGTCTTAGCAAAGAAGGCCAGAGCTGACTTGGCATGGGGCTTGCACTACTGTCATGCCGAAGAGAAACAGCCCTTCCGCCGCAGCGCTGAGAGGAGGCCCATGCACAAGGCAAAATCCACCTTGCATCACTCTTTACCTCAGCATCATTTGTTCTGCGAGTCAACCGAGGTCCTTCATAAGACTGTTTGCAGGCGACGGTGCAGGCTTTGTGCGTGCTCTCAGCATCATATATAGACTAGAAGGACACAGGTGTTCAGTCCTCTATTGTTCCCCACCGTTATATGCGTAAATATTTTCTGTCTTTTTATTACACGTTAGGATCCATAATTAGTTAGTTCCAAGCTCCTAGACGCAAGGGCCATGTCTACACTACAGAGGAAGATCGAAGCTGCCATGGTTGATCTTCCAGGGTTTGACGTAGCAGGTCTAGTGAAGAGACGCTACTTCGAACTGAGAGGGCATGCCTGTCAGTGCCGGTAGTCCTGCCCCTACAAAGAGTAAGGAAAGTCGAAAGGAGAGCATGTGCCCATCGACCTCCCACAGTGTGGTCGGCGCCAAAATGCAATTTAAGATACTTCGACTCCCGCTCCGTAATTAACGTAGCTGGAGTTGCATAGCTTAATTTGAATTTATCTCCTAATGTAGACCTGTCCAAGGGGAGTTAGCATGGGTCATTATGCTTGGACACCTGGGTGTTTGTCAGACATCAGGGCAGTTCTGGTTTAACGTTACTGTGGAGTGATGCTCTTTCTGAGGTGTTACAAGTCCCTCAGTGGCGAAGGCGCAATTCTCCTCAGACCCTGTATGAGGCTGTCTAACTCCCAGTTGCTGTCAGCCCCTCATCTAGTATTTCACCTGTTTGGCTTGGCCCCATTATACATAAGAACATAAGGACATCCATACAGGACAGACCAACGGTCCATCTAGCCCAGTGTCCTGTTTGCCGACAGTGGCCAATGCCAGGTGCCCCAGAGGGAGAGAACAGAACAGGGAATGATCCAGTGATCCCTCCCCTGTCATCCATTCCCAGCCCCTGACAAACAGAGGCTAGGGACCCCATCCCTAACCATCCTAGCCAACAGCCACTGATGGACCTAACCTCCATGAATCTGTCTAGCTCTTTGAAAATTAGGCACCTAAATACCATTGGGAATCTAGGCCTGTGTAACCAAGCTTTGGATCTGTGAGCAGGACCAGCTGGCCTGGCATCTTCTCCAGTGGAGGATGGAGCTGTCTGAGCTCTTTTGATTGGTGATTTGGTTGGGCTCAGACCCAACCAAACCGTTGATTGGTTTGGTGGCTTGGCTGTGCCCAGGAGATGCAGGTTTTCCTTTACTCCCCCTTTGCCACCGCTCACTGGGAGCGAAGAACAGAGCTGAGCAAACTGCAGGCAATGTATTCAATTGAGTAAGCCCCCTTTCCTGTTTGCGAATTATTCATGTTTATTGATATTAGTATGGTCATTCAGAAAACAAATTCAGACTCTCAAGGGTTCCCAGATTGTGGTACATGGACCTTTGGGGGGGGGTGAAACAGCTCTGGGGTTATGCGGGAGAAAGTGTGCAATGGGAGCATTTATTTATTCATGATTTTATGCTTTGCGTTTTCATAATACAGGCCGTCCTTGCTATAAGGCCAAGATGCGTACCAAAAAATGTGGACTTACAGCGAAACAACTTAAAGCGGGGAATTTTTTTCCCGCAGTTGACTTCCATTTGCGCAAATTGGTTTGGGGTTTTTTTGCACGACATAAGAGTGGGGAATGGGAGGACTTATAATGCGTCAGTTCCTACAAGCGCCAAAGACGGTAGCACAGAACATGTAAACCGGGGCAACTTATAGTGCGGATGCCCTGTGCTCAGACAAAGCTTTAAAACTTGGTGGGAATTTGTTATATAAAATACAGTGGCTAATTTACTTCAGGCTATACCAGGGTACGTCTACATTACGGGACAAGGTGAAATTAAGATGTGCAACTCCAGCTACATTAATTGCATAGCTGAAGTCGAAATAGTTTAACTCGACTTTTGGTGCTATCCATACTTCAAAAAGTCGAAGGGAAAACACTCTTCCTTCAATATCCCTTACTCCTTGTGAAAAGAAGGGTCACCGGCGTCGACTGGAGCCCCCCTCTCAGCTTGAATCAGCTGTCTTCACTAGATCCGCTAATTCGAACCCTGGAAGATCGACAGCAGCAGCTTCGATCTTCCTCTGTAGTGTAGACATACCCAAAGGGAGAACACAGATACCTTGACAGGCAGATCTCTCACTCCCAATCACAGCATGGGTTCAGTTGCCCAGCAACGAGGACTTAGGGGTGGGCTTTCTTAGTTGTTTTCATCATACTATACCTGTACATAACAATGCTAAGGACAAGGAGAGCTAAGACAAGGAGAGCTAAGTATTTGTGCTGCGAAGGGAAGGGACACATGGGCAGCTAGTTGCTCCGCAAGGGGGTACGCAGTAAGAAAAGTGGGGGAACATCTGAGCTATAGGTCACATGTGATCTATTTACACCAGGGCTAGTACTTTGACATTTCTACATGTCCAGGGCTGTCTGTGACCTCCATCTTCGTCATATCCGCTCAGAAGGAACTTGCTGTTAGCTCATGGGCAGAAGGCACTGAAATAGCATCATTATGGGGACCAGAGGCAGAAGTCAGATGTCAGTGACTGGCAATGGCACATGGGGCGTCGGTGGTTATGCCCAGATCTGAATCCAGATCTCTCAGAGTTCCTCTCCAGTGCCTCACCCACCAAATCATCCTTCTTTGCGTTGGCTAACGGCTCTCTGTGATGGGTCCCCTGAGTCACATGGTATCTTTCCCCCTCCCTCACTGGACGACTCTGAAGCTCACGAAAGCACATTCAAGAATGCTAAAGACCTTTCCGAGTTTGGGATCGGCTCCATCGTGACTATTCCGCCCCAGGGCTATTTGCACAAGCGTTTGTCAAACTTCCCAAAAGTAGCTTTGTGAGCCTGACGTCTGGAGAAAGGTCATCTGTATCGGCCACGCATACCAGAAAGGTGATTTCTCTGTTTCCTGCGAAGGATGAGTCACACACCCTTTATTTCAATATCTGGCCAGCTCTTTCGTTGTTATTTTACTAGAGTCGCAGGCTGGGCCCTGTTGTGCTCGCTTCTATTTGCCCACGCAATGTGACAACAGGTTTGGCCCCAATAGCTGACAATTCCTACTAGAACGGAAGTGGAAGGATGCTGCTCATGTCCACATAGGCAACTGGTGTTTGCGGGGGGCAGGACATGCAGGGAGGGCCACGCAGAAGGACATGGAGGGGGCAGGCGGGGGCATTGCATTTTGTCATTCAAATTTTGGCAGAGGCATACGGGAGCAGTGCACCTCCTGAGAGCCACAACGAGTCACCTGTGCCTGTCCAGCACCAACACTGATTGAAACTGCTTTTCAACAGCATCCCCAAAGAGACATGAACCAGAGTAGAGAACCCAGATTCATAGATTGTAAGGCCAGGATGTTCATCTACTCTGGCCCCCAGCACGACACAAGTTCTCCAGTTTCTCTCAGAGCATCTTTCTGAAGAGCACCCAGTAAGACTACTGAAATACTAAATGCCATGGAAACCTTCCCCCCCCCGATTCATTTAACCTTCCCCCTGACACGTTTAACCTTCCCCCTGAC
>JANRFK010006697.1:37814728-37826330 GCA_030068395.1 Apalone spinifera | reverse complement strand
GTCTTATTTTCTATCCCTTTCTTAATAATTCCTAACAGCCTATTTGCCTTTTTGGCCGCTGCAGCACACTGTGTGGATGTTTTCAGAGAACTATCCACGATAACTCCACGATAACTCCAAGGTTTCACGACATCTTTCCTTTCCACCTTTATTTATTCTGTAAGCCCCCCCCCCCCCCCCCCCCCCCCCCCCCCCCCCCCGGTAGATCAAAAAGCATGGCATTTTTCATCTCACACCAGGAAATATGAACTGTCCCACAACCCCTGAATAAAAAGCCGTGATCTCCCTTGCTTTCTTGCGTGTGGCCAAATGTATCTTGGGAGCAGACAGCACCTACCGTGAGGGTCTGGTTGACCATAACAGAAGGGGAAAGAGATATAAGAACATAAGTACGGCCATACTGGGTCAGACTGACAGGCAGGATACTGGGTCCAGTATCGTGCCTGCCAACAGTGGCCAATACCAGATGCCCCAGAGGGAGGGAACACAACAGGGAATCCTCACGTGATCCCTCCCCATCACCCACCTCCAGAGAAACAGAGGCTAGGGACACCATTCCTACCCATCCTGGCTAATAGCTGTTGATGGACCTAACCTCGATGAATCTATCTAGCTCTTTTTTTAACCCTGTTAAAGTCCTGGCCTTCGCCACTTCCTCTGGCAAGGAGTTCCACAAGTTGAATGTGCGCTGAGTGAAGAAAAACTTCCTTTTGTTTGTTTTAAACCTGCTGCCTGTTAATTTCATTTGTTCCCACAATATAAGAACTAGACTTCCTAGTTCTTATATTGTGGGAACAAGTAAATAACTTTTCCTTATTCACACCAGTCATGATTTTATACTCCACTATAATATCCCCCATTAGACTCCTCTTTTCTAAACTGAAAAGTCCAAGTCTTTTTAATCATGAAGCCAAGAAACACAGCTATATAAAAAAAATAAGTAAACAAAACAAAATCATATGCCTCTTCTTAAATGCTGCTAGCCCATATCTACACTTGCTATATACCCAGCTCTGCTGGGTCACAATGATCCCTGGAGACAACTCCAGGGAAGAATTTGGCCTTATTTTGTTTTCTTTCTATGAAAGAAATTGGGTCATTTTGTTCTGGTTGGTTGTTGCATTTTGTTTTTTGACTTAGGGGGTGTTTCTTTTAGGGTCAGAATAAAAAGCAAAAAGTGGGGGAAAGGTGGGAAGTTTTCTGCCAACCTTCCCCCCCCCCCCCCCCCCCCCCCCCCCCCCCCCCCCCCCCCCCCCCCCACACACTTCCCGGAGGTGCCTGTTCATGGCTTAGATGGGGCGTGTAATGTCAGAGACTTTGAGTCTGATCCGAAGCATATTGAAGGCAATGGGAAACTTTTCACTCATTTCAATGGGCTTTGCATCTAGTTTTATGGCAGTCGGGGCCAAAGCCTGAGAGAAGACCGAGTATAACCCACTTTTCAAGTGTATATGAGGTGTCCCCCTCTGGTGGCGAGTCCACAGACAGGAGAACAACCTACTACTGTAGCCAGCGATGTCACTCCTGGTGCTGAACGGGCTAGGTTCAAACTTCCTGACAACGAGCAACGGGAGAGGGTGGTCACAGCTGCAGTCCCTAATGGGTGGCATAGGTGCTCACCCGAGCATCCATTCCTATTGGGAGCTACCATCAGCTTCTCTTGACACCTTTACTACAGTGCTGGGAAGAACTGTATTAGAAAACAGGAAGACACCCACACACAAATCACCTAGTTGGGCTCCTAGCATAGGGACACCCTGGCTTCCAGCCTCCCCTGAGCCGTTCCTCTTTCTGAGCTGAAACCACCAAGCGGGAAAGGCCTTCCAGACAGAGAAGTACCCAGAAAAACGGGCTAGGTGGCCAGGTGGGAGTTGCCTCTCTTGCTGAACATCCAGGCAGCGATTTGTAAAAGGGGCAGTACGGAGGTGGCAGGGCAGGCTGGTTGGGGGGTGGCGGATGCCCCGTTTGTATTTCAGTCGCTCTAATTCCCTCATTCATTAATTCTCTTCCGGCTAGCAGCTAAATGACGGCTCTGCTATAGACACATTGGTGCCCGTCTCTCCTGGGCCGCAGTGAGGCCTGGTTTGCTCTCTCTGGGTTGATTTTCCTGACAGCTTGGGCTTCCCTGGCCAGGCCCCAACCTCTGTGGCTTCCTCGCTCTCTTGTGCCCCAAGCAGAACTCATGTTTTTTGTTTCCTGGGTGTTCCAGTGCTGAGCATGGGACCAGAGGCTGTGAACCTGGGCGTTCCCTGCCCACCCCAGGAGATGAAACACTCCATGCGCCACGGAAGATGGGTGCGATTAGTGGCCTAAACCTTGGTAGAGGCACAAGGACCCAATTCCTGATTCTGACACTGCTTCACTTTGCATCCGTGGGAAAGTCAATTCCAACAGCCTCTTGCCTCAGTTTCCCCATTTGTCAAGCAGGGATAATGCTCCTTCTCCCTCATTGGCCCAGGGGGAAGATTGTCAAAGATACCAATGGGAGGTAGATGCTCAACCCCTGATGAGAACTGTCTGCGTAGGCCCGCCCACCTTCTCCTCCCCCCCCCCCCCCCCCCCCCCACCTTGCTCCCCTAGCAAAGCTTCCCTCTGTGACCTTAGGATGGAAACTTCTATCCAGGCCTCATTTGGCTCTCACCTGGACTGGGGTGTGAGGCCATAGGGAGGCACCGATACCATGCAAACAATCACCTGAGTCTACATTAGTGATGGCTGCCAAATTTGGCTGGGGGAGGCGGGGCAAACGCTCTGCTATTTCTCCTGGTGGGTACACAGTGAAAGTGGGAGGAAAATCTGACCCCATCCAGCTAAATCCTGATGCTTTGGGAATATAATCCAGGCAGGGGCTCTTCCCCCATTGCAAGGGACATAAGATTTTTTTCCACCACCTCCTTTCTCTCTTCCTCTCTCCCTCAGCTTCTCTCTCCTTCCAGGGTGGCTGGTGCAGTGAACACCTCAGGCGGCCATGTGTGGGAGGCAGCGGGGACCTGATGGGAAGCTTTCCCATTTTTTCCTTTCCCTTTGCCAGGTTTCTTCACCTTTATTTATTAATATTTATTTATTTCTCAACACGCAGCCCTCTCCACCAAACAGCCCAAGGCCATGGCGGCACTTAACCTATGCTAATATGCAGCTGCACGGGGCTCTCTGGTTTTGGGGGAGGCACCTAGTTTTGTCAGGACCCCTCCCTGGCATGTACCGGTCAACTGCCACCGCCACGCGAGACCCAAACTTGTCCAATTCAGGAGCCAAAACCTTCCCAGGGCTTTATCCCACTTGGCAAAACCTTCCTTTTGACCAATTGCCAAAACCATCCTATATTACGAGCCACCCCAATACATCCAGCTTCCAAGCCCTGCCACCCAGAAACAGGCCACAATTCAGCCTTAGGCTTCTCCACGTCCCACTTTGCATGGCCCCAAACTGGCCCACTGTATTCCCGTAGTATCCGTCGCTGTGGTTACTAGCGCCAACCCTGCATATGCAAGGCCTCGCTTTGCTTGGGACCATCTGAGGAGCCAGCAGCTGTGTGAAAGCCATGAAATGCAGCCCCATTGGGGCTTCCCGCAGAGTACAAAACCTCGAGCCGCTGTGTTGGTAACTTCTTGTGAGCAAGCGTCGTCCTCGCCACATCCCTACCACTCACAGGCAGCCCTGCTTACGTCGCCATCTTCAAAACCGCGTCACTGCCTCTAGCCCCTCCCTCTCCACTGCCCTTCGTACAGCGTGCACGTGTTCTAAAAACCTGAAATTCCAAAGCTATTGTACAAAGTAGAGTTGTCACCTTTTTTTTTTTTTTTTGGTACTTTGTTAAGTCTGATAATTTTTTTATGATTATTTATTTTATGAATAAATGTATATATTAGCAAGAGTATATATTTGCAGAAATAACCCTCAGAGTGCGGTCGCTCAGCAGTTATGCGTGTGACCCCTTTGTCTTTTACCCCGTTCTCTACTGACAGCACACTAGCAGTGTCTTGGAACTGTTTTTGTTATTGGTTAAGTTTGATAGATGTGTTAACTTTATAATGAAAATTAAAAAAAAATTGTATTAATTTTAACCTGTCTGTTTTAGATGGTTTTTTCCCCCATGTAATTGGTCTCCTGGTCTATATTGTTCCTTGCAACAGAGCAGGGGGTTAAGTTAATAGAACCACGATTATAAAACCAAAAAGGCACAGTGTGATCACATATAATAATTGATTCTAAATCCAGAAGATAATACTTTGTTCTCCGGCATAACTTCCCTGAATTAATTCCTGTTTGAAGTAGAGTAGATCTTTGGGGGAGGGGGGGGAAGCATCCAATCTCGATTTTAAAATATTTAGTAATAGAGGATTCACCACCAACCTTTGTTAAATTGCCCCACTGGTTAGTTAACCTCATTATTAACGAATGTCCACCTTATAGCTAGTCTGAAGTTGTCTAAATTCAGCATCCTGTCATTGGATGTTGTTATACTTTTGTCTGCTAGATGGAAGAGTTCGTTAACACATTACTGTTTAGACAAAGTTGTAGGTAACATAACTGGTGTCTAAAATGTAGGGTAACAGTAAAGGCTGCTTTGTCCTGCACAACTAAAACTGTGATGATTTTAATTTCAAATGTCTTCCTCAGGATGGTCAACAACTTGTAGTACAAAATTGGAAACATTTCCACTTCTAAATCCTAGTCCTTACACAAACATTTGATTAAATATTGTTCTAATGGACATGCAAATAAAATTTAGACTAGATGTGGTATAATTATTTTGAATGTCATATTCAGTGTCGCATGAGCTGTGCTGTACAAAAATAATCTAATCTAACGACCAGTCTGAGGTTTGCACATCTAATTTATTTAATGGAACACTGTAGGTTAGTGAGCCAACAAGCTAGGACCCTGGTCTCCTAAATCCAATCTTGATTTTAAAATATTTAGCGATAGAGGATTCACCGCAACCTTTGTTAAATTGTCCCGCTGGTTAATTGACTTGGCTAACAGAGGAGATACCCTGCTAGTTCTTGGCTGCCTAGAAGACACTGCTCACTCAGTAGCAGTCTTTTCCATTGAGTCTCGTGAGTTTGCAGGAGTCCAGAGTTTCCAGCAGGACACAGTTTGTGAAGAATTGGAGGCAAGTTTTCAGAGAAGTTCCGTAGGTTGAGTTGGGGGGATATTAGATGTCCGGCTGTGTTGAAAAATCTGTCCCTAAAAGAGAAGGTTCACAAGGCCTCCCAAAGCACCACTGACTTTTAACATGGTTGGCACTTTTTAAGCTAAGCTGGTTCTGTGAGATGGGACGGTCCATTGTCCTCCATTGTCACGGCCTCCACTTATCTCCTCAGAACAATACCTCACAGGAAATTCCCCTTTGGCACTGCCCCCACCAGGAAATGGTGGGTGAAGAGGCATCTTTGAAGGGGCACCACTGAGCATTCTGAAGGCGGCTGACCCTTTGGCCAAGGCCAACTCCCCGTGTGACTTCGAGCAGGTCATTTAGACCCATGTCCCCCCCAAGCTATTTCAGTGCCTCAAAGAATCTTGGCTTTATTCTCTCTGAGCCTCAGGCCCTCGTAGGTAAAGTGGGGATCATTAAACTTGGACACGTTGGCGTCAGCTGGCCAGCTACAAGACTCATAAAAATGCCTGTGAAGGAGGGGAGCGTGTTTTCTGCCTTTGGCACGGACCCATGGGCCAGTGTGTTCAAAATATCTCTATCACGGATGGGCTGCTCCAGCGAAATATTCCAGCCACCCACCACTCGAGCACCATGCTGGGTTATCAGACTCCGCATATTTTCCATCAAGACATTATAAATATTCTCAGCAAAGGACCCTTGAGATAAGGCTATTTACCAAGCACTGTGGCCCGCTTAGACGGAGAGGGGAAAGCATTTTTTTTTAATTGGACAGAACAAAAGCATAGATTCCACCCACCTTCCTGCTCCCGTCACCTGCTTTCTAAAAAAACATATGTTCTTGGGGGCGGGGAGGGTTAATCTCAGGTTAAGGGGAAAATTCAGGGAAGGGAAGACTGATTATAAAATAGATAACAGCATCTGGACCAGGAGTGACTACCTAGAGGGGAAATATGCAGTTCTGTCTCCTCCAGGGCAGTTCTAGCTGCCTCTTGGATGAGAAACAGCAACAAAAGCCATTGCCCATATACAGTTATGATAAGGGGTTGCGTGTGTGGACAGGTGTTCACGGGCAGCTGGCCAAAGAGCACCAATATAAGTCACCCTCTGGCCATCAGAGAGCAGCTACGCATGGCAACTATGGTTTCGGGCCAAAGATGGGGCAAAATGCCCTGTGCTCTCAGTTCCTATCAAAGGCCACAGGAGTTGCAGCCACTTAGCACTTTGTCTTCACTTTCCTGGAGATTGACACGCTGGAGATTGACCTCCCAGGGTTTGATTTAGAGGGTCTAGTACAGACCTGATAAATAGAATGCTGATAGCGCCTCCCTCAACTCTGGCACTTCACTGGGTCGTGAGGAGTAAGGGAAGCTCACGGATGAGTTCCTCTTGTTGACCTTAGAACACCACAGAAATTTGACTTCAAGGTAGGATATTCTCGTAGCTTGAGTTGTGTGTCTTAGGTCAACATTCTTACGTGTAAACCTGGCTTCAGCCTCTGGTTCCTTGACTACAGTCCCGTTCTGGGCTGATGAGCCACTTCCTCCTTAATCGTAGGTTTGTAGATTCCCAGGCCAGAAGGGATCTCTTTAATCTGAGTTCCTCTATCACACCGGCCATAGAACCTCCCCCAAATTATTCCTGGAGCAGCTCGTTTTGGAAAAGATCCCAGCATGATTTAAAAATTGTCAGTGATGGAGAACCCACTGCGACCCTTGGCAAACTGCTCCTGTGGTAAATAATCCTCCCTGTTGAAAACGCATGCTTTCTTTCCAGCCTGAATGTGTCGAGCTTCATCTTTCAGCCATTGGATCACTCTCAACAAGTCCGGATCCATGCCCAGTGTGATTTGGAGGTGTTGTCACCCATTTCTCCCTTGCCTCGCTTTGGAATTTGCTTACTGTACCCTTTTATTTGCAGGTGGGGATTTTTTTTTTCTTTCATGGTATAAGCATTCGGTGGCACCTAGCCAGGATTGCATTCCACAGGGCTACAATCCAGTCTGGGATTTACTTGCGAGTGTCAACAGGTGAAAAGTGTTAACTAATGAACTTGGTGCTAGTGTTACAGAGAGGTCAACTCAGTGTGTCTGTCAGATGGCTTGGGGCAAGGACAGCAGGATTAAATAGATTTCTACATCCACCTCGAATGAGAAAAACATGCCTATGAGACAGCTCTACTAATTTAAATCTCATTCTGCTGCTTGGTCCATTCAAATGTTGGTTGATCACACAGCAATTCTTTTCATCTCCAGAGGTTGTGGGTTTATCCACTAAACAAGCACAACATGAGCAAGTGGCAAGAATATAAGAACATAAGATCAGCCATATAGGGTCAGACCAAAGGTCCATCTAGCCCAGTGTCCTGTCTGCCGACAACGCCGATACCAGATACCCCAGAGGGAGGGAAATCCTCACGTAATCCCTCTTCTGTCCCAAACTTCCTTCACACCGCACCCCATCATGAGTAATGTGCCTGAATTCAGAGCACCCCTCAGAATAAAGAGCTGTTCTGAATCTATTCAGACCTCAGTGTCTTCTACAGACCTGTCCCTGCGGAGTGGGCTGAGGTCAAACATTGCTTCAACTAGATCAGTGGTGTGCAACCCATGGGTCGCAACCCCCTTGGGTGTCTTCCTGGGGGGGGTGTCGCGGCCCGCAGCCACCAATGGCCAGGCCCAGCCCCCGGCCGCCCGGATATAAGCGCTATGCCGTGCAGCTGCCAACAGCCGGGCCCAGCGGTTGAAAAAAGGTTGCACACCACTGATCTAGACCACTGAATGGCCATCAGATGGTTTGGTATTTCAGAGACCTGAGATCCACATAACACAAGATTGAGCTCAGTCATATCAGAAGAACACCTTGGTTTCCATAACGGTCATCTGGGCCAGGAAAGTGTTGCAATTACTTGTAGCGGGTGAGACAAATAAACAGAGCTCCAGTGTGTATCTGTGACTTCGGCTGCTGTTAATACCTAAATCAGAAACGACTTTTACTCCCTGTAGGCTGGGAATCTGATCCCACCAGCCTTCCGTCCCCAGATGACAACATGCGGAAGGCTTGCAGATATGGCCGTTAGGAATGGTACTGAACAGTAAATCGTTAGCATTTCAGGTGCCCACTGATTCAGGGAAAACAACATTGTTTTCAAAAAACTTTTTGATATCCAAATCAGTTTGGGCAGTTCACCCTAGGGTTAGCACCCTATTGTGTCTCTGATCACTCCCTCGGCATAACAATTTGCAGCCCAAAACCACATTTCCTGTGGATTATGTAAGGCAGTGTTTCTCAACCAATGGTATGAGTATCCTTAGGGGTACTCGAGAGACATCTGGGGGGTATGTCAACACCACTGAAATTTGGAGCAAACTGAATTTTTGTTTTAAGTTTTATAGCGCTTTATTATTTTTGTACTTTTTACACCCAAAAATTTCATTGCCCGCCCAGCAACGATTAAGTTGTTTAGACAAATGTGTTGCAAAGGTAGAAAAAAAATGTGTGTCTGAAAACTGTAGGAATTGAGGATATATATAATTTTTTTTAAAGGGGTACTTTATAAAAAAAGGTTGCGAAACACTGATGTAAGGGTTGCAAAATTTTTCATTGTAACAGGACACTACGACCATACGCTAAAAGGTATGCTGCCGGCTCTGAATAGTGGAGCCATATTTTGCCTCAGACAAAAGTTGTCGCTAAACTAACCAAGAAAAACTCTGTTCCGATAAAAACACCAAGGCTATGTCTACACTGGTGGCTTCTTGCGCAAGAATATCTTGTGCAAGGGTTCTTGTGCAAGAAGTCTTGCGCAAGAAAACAGCCACACTGATATGTGCGAGCTGTGCTTTTGCACAAGAGCACCTATGGCTGTGTGGACACTCTCTTGCACAAGAAAGCTCTGATGGCCATTTTAGCCATAGGGCTTTCTTGCGCAAGAAATCCCTGCCGAGCGTCCACACTGCCCTCTTGTGCAAGAGCTCCTGCGCAAGAGGGTTTACACCTGTTAAAAAAGAGCGCAGCTCCTGTGCAAGAAGCCCTCTCTTACCACGCCGGACTGTAAATTTCCTTGCACAAGAGCGGGCGGGCAGTGTGGACGCTCTGAGGATTCTTGTGCAAGAACAGCCGTACTTGCACAAGAAGCCGCGAGTGTAGACATAGCCCAAGGGATGTTTCACATCATCCAAAATATCCCTAGTGCAATCAACGGCACACATGGCCACTGACTTACAGAGGAAGCACAAAGTGCTGAGTTGAATCTCTGGTTGCAAGGAGTCTAGGTTTTTCAGACCCGGTGCGTATGTCCAGCAGTGAAAGTAACTTAACATTTCTTACAGGTACTGTCCTATTACAACCTGCCAGCTCTTTAAATAGCTCCCTGCTGGCTTTTGCCACAGCTCAGCCAGCTTGAGCTGCGCGCTAGGGAGCGCCCGCTTACTTTCACCTCTCCGTATGTCACTAGCCATCCCCTCCAAAGGAGTTTGCCAATGACGGAAAGTGGAGTTCCCTCTCGGTCCCAAAGTCACAAGAATCCCGTTGTCTTTTCATTCCCACAAGAGAAGGGGTTCTTGTCAGATCCTGATGCTGCTTGTAAATCCGATTTGGGGACAATTTTGAAGACTAAATTTAAGAGGGCAGTAATTTTGTGAGTGCCACAAATGCGGCTTTTCCTGGGGTTTGAAAAAAGAACACTAATGCACCGTGGAAAGAGAGAGAAAACGTGTTGGGACATTCCATTCCTCACGTTCTGTAGACTGACTACTAAGCAGAGCGAGACAATGTATTCCCTTGGGAACTGAAGTCGATCACCCATCTGTGAGGATGTCGGAAGTTGCGCTTATTTCCCGCCAGGTCTCCACTCTCTTCGTGTCGGAAATGTGTAACTTCCCTGTCCATTCAGAGTGTTCCACAATGTCCTGCGGACAAGACGTGCTCTGTCATCATGAATGTCTCCAAAATAAATACGAGGGAGAAGTGCTGCGGACTCCAAATTGTTGGATTATGCAGTCCGTGTAGAACTAAAAGCCTCGCATGCCAGCAGAGGGGAAAGCTGAATGTTTAGGAAAATGAGTCTCTCTCTTTCCCTCACTTCCTGAGATCAGAATTTATAGTTGGCTGATCCACCATGAAAATGTCCACACCAGGTCTGAGACTGTAAGTAATAATAAAACTAATCCTTTGCACTTCTATAACCCCTTTCATACCTCCTTACAGACATTGCCCTGTGCCACCAAGCAAACTTGGCAGTCCTTTTCCAAACGCCACCTTAGAAAGCTAACATTTCCTGCTTCCAATTTCTTTGATGTCCATAGCTCCTGTTTTTCATACCCCATCTTTTATCATCACTATTGTGCCTGTTTAAACTACACTCGGCCTGTAACCATGGATGGGATCTTTGGCTTTTCTCCCTAGGGCCCCCTAAAGCCCATATTATGCCAATCTAATTAACTGGAAGGCACCCATAATACAGTGATGTGCTTCAGTACATAGCCCTAAAATAGATTATCTATTGTTACGACATTTGGACTCACTGTACACTGTAAACGAGAAGTGCTCAATACAGAAGACAGCTACAAATCATACACACGAATGAACAATCTTCCACACAGCTTGAGTTCCAGGTTTGTCTCCCTTGTTTACCAGGAACAAAACCCTCATTGTAGTGCTAAACAACACAAAGAAAAACTTTTTGGCTAAATAATATTCTATAAATAAATGTATAATAAAAGTCATGTCATCAGTTATTGTAGGAGGAACACAAAATTTAAAAATGTGTGTCTTAGCAGAGTTTCAAATCACTCTGAGGAATATTCATGCATCGGCAAATCCTGGTCCCTATGAAGCAAATGGCAAAACTGCCATTAATTTTGATGGGTCCAAAACTTGCCATAAAGTATGGCCAATCAGATATCAGCTCTACAGGGTTAAATTACTCAAATCATTGACGTTAGTAAATATGTTTGATAAAATATCTTTTCTCACACTGAAATGAATCATAAAAACATAAGAACAGCCAGACTGGGTCAGACCAAAGGTCCATCTAACCCAGTATCCTGTCTGCTGACAGTGGCCAATTCCAGATGCCCTAGAGGCAGGCATCAGATTTAGCACTTGCCTCTTTCACCCGCTGAAGTCAATGACAGACTAGAAGCTGATGCAAGCTCTTAATATTTACATTAATTATATCTGGCAACCGTTTTATTTAAAGCCGTTCACTGCCCCTCCCACTGGCACTAAAGGAGCAATAGCTATGGGCAATATAGGGCCTATGATACACGCTTGAGCAATTCTGATTCTCTCCACTAGGGGGCAATAACACATGTACACACTTTAGCCATAACATGGCAATGCTGTAACTATGGTCATTATTTTACACTTATTTTGCTGCAGCGCTGAAAAACAACTACCAGATTGTGTGTCATTCTGCCAGGAATGGGCAATAATTTTCCCAGAGGGGGCCACTTCATGAATTTTGGTATGCGGTCACAGG
>JANRFK010006697.1:37788886-37810890 GCA_030068395.1 Apalone spinifera | reverse complement strand
AGTTTTTGCGGAAAAGCGGCTGATTTTCCGCAAAAACTGGCCAGTCTAGACACACCCTTGAACTGGGAGGGACCTTGAGAGGGCATCAAATCCAGTCCCCTGTCCTCACGGCAGGACCAAGCACCATCTACCCCAGTGGGGGAGGGATAGCTCAGTGGTTTGAGCATTAGCCTGCTAAACCCAGCATTGTGAGCTCAGTCCTTGAAAAGGCCATTTAGGGATCTGGGGCAAAAATTTGTCAGGGATGGTCCTGCTGTGAAGGCAGGAGACTAGACTCTTTGACCTTTCAAAGTCCCTTCTAGTTCTAGGAGATAGGCAATCTCCATTAATTTAATTTTATTTATCCTGACAGATGTCTAGCCAATCTGCTCTTAAATATCTCCAGAGATGAAGATTTCACAACCTCCCTAGGCAATTTATTCCAGTGTTTAAACACCTTGACAGGAAGTTTTTCCTAATGTCCAACCTCAACTTCCCTTGCTGCAATTTAAGCCCATTGCTTCTTGTCCATCCATGAATCGCCAATCAAATGGATTTAGCCATTGTCCAGTCAAATTACCTTCTCCAGGGAAACTATTGCTAGCTTAAATCTTCAGACCAGTGCCACAAAAAAACCCTTCTATCACTTTTGGATGCTGCCTTTGTACCTGGTATCAGTAATGAAGCTGAGAGTTCCACGTCCGCTGCATGTAGGGTAAATGTCTCCTCATTTCACTGGCCAGCCATAACTCGACTGCAGATGCCAGTTCCTTGGCTGGAGCTGATGGCCCGTTGATCCGTTGGAACATGACCGAAGTCCATCACAGACCCATGGGAGCTGAAGCACACAAAAGACACCCCTCAGCAAGAGGCACTGGTGTGGGGAAATGAATGAATGAGGGAGAATGCCTGAGAAGCAAGGATGAAGAACCAAACCCAGGTGAAAAAGACTTCCAGGCCCATGGAAATGCTGGTATTTTGCACCTCATTTAAAAAGCCTTCTGCTGCCAATGGAATTACCATCAATACAGCGATACGTATCACAGTCGGACTTATCCGCTAAAACAAATCCATCGTCGGTAAAGAGTGGGAGAGGAAGAGACTTTCACAGCTCTCCAGACCCATTCACCTGAAGATCCTTACAGACATTAGCATTAGCATTTCCAGATGGGGAACTGAGGCACTGAGTGGTTATAGGATTTGCCCAAGGTCACACAGGAAGTCAGTGGCAGAGCACAATGGTTCTGGTCCTCAGATCCAAATCCTCAACCCCAGAAGATCTGGAGCACCAATTCAACACCTTCCACAGGATGCACTCGAGTTTTTGGGGTTTCGGAGGCAGAACAGAAATGCTGTTGGTGTGGTAATAGAAGCATGTACTTTTAATTCCCTCCAAAGTCAGTCTGGAAGGGTCCTCCTACCCCACTTGCAGAATCCTTTGGTGTTTTGGAATCCCTTTGAGTCCATTAGAGTTTTGCTTTTGATTTCAACTGGACCAAAATTTCATGTCTGCTTTCCATGTCCCCCAAACATTACACCTTTGCACACTTCAGAGAGTATTTGGGGGCTATTTTAATCTTAGACACTCAACATCTTCTCTTGCCAACACTCCCATTGTCTGGCTGGGCTTCCTGGTAGGAAATTCTTCATGAGATCTAATCCAACCTTGGCCTATTAGTCAAAACAAGCCACATCTTCCTGTCATCGTTGCGTGGTTCGTCAATGAAACGTCCACGTTTCCAGAAAAGCGTTGGAACAAATCTATCCGACGTCTGCCTTTTGATGAATTCTCTTCCCTGGGTAGACTGATAGTGAAGTTCCTTTGGCGCAGGGACTGTCCGGTTTGGCGATTGGACATGGCAGAGGGGCGTTGCTGGCACTTGCTGGCATAGATCACATTAGAGAATATGCAGATGGATAAGCCCCTGAGATTATGGCTGATGTGGTCCGGTCCCAGAATGGTGTCGCCAGGGGACATAGCCAGTCCCCGTATTATGATGTTCCGCTTCAGTGAGTCTGTGGCTGTCTTTCCTTTGGTAAAGCAAGGCTGCTGTGAGGTTTATGGTTGCCAACGTGGCCACGGACCAGTAAGACAATAAAAGACCAGTTTAACAAAGACAAGGGATCGTCTCTAACTACGTGCTCCCTGCAGTGCATGGAGGCGCCAGAGGCAGAGGCAGAAAAATTACCTAGGAGGCTGTGGTATAAAAACAGGGGAGTCAAACACCTGTCAGGTGAACCCTGACCCAGCATGGGGGGCATGGACTAGAGCAGTGGTCACCAATCAGTAGATTGGGATCTACTGGTAGATCTTGGCGCCTCTGATGGGGGATCCTGACTGGTTTGGCCAAGAGGCTGTCAAGTGCCGGCACTTCAGCTGTCCCTCCCCACACTGCTGCACATCTCCTGCCCTTCGCCTTGGAGGTGCCTCCTCAGGAGCCCCCTGCTTTCTGTTCGGGACAGGGGAGGGAGAAGTAGGGGCGCTGATGTCGGGGTGCCCCCTCTCCCACCCTGTATCCTATTTCCACAGAGCAGAGAGGGGGCACAACAGGGCTTGGGATGTAGTTTGCTGGCTGCCTTTGGGAGTGGGCCAGAGCAGGGGTGAGCCTGCCTTAGCCCCACTGCACCACCACCCAGGAGCCACCTGAGGTAAGCAGTGACCTGCTGGAGCCAGCGCCGATCCTCTGCCCAAGGCGTGAACCCCCTCCTGCACCCCAAGCCTCTGTCTCAGGCTCAGCTCAGAGCCCCTCTCACACTCCAAATCCCTTAGCCCAAGACCAGAGCCTGCATCCCAAACCTCTGCCCCAGCCTGGTGAAAGTGAGGGAGGATGGGGGAGGGAGGGAGGATGAAGTAAGCAGGGACAGGGCTTTGGAGAAGGGACACAAAGGAGGCGGGACCAGCAGGTTTGGGTGTGAGGTAGATTTTGGATTGCATTCAATTCACAAAGTGATCGTGTGCTTAAAAAGCTTGGAGACCCTGGGTCCAGTGGGGCCTTGTGGCCTCACCATTCTCTGACTCCACAGAACAGCCCTGACGAAGGCGGAAGTAGACACACTGCGTGCCAGAGCTTTCCTGAACACTGGCCATGGGTCAGCCTCGGCGGAGCTGTTCTGAGGAATATTTCTAGTCTCGCCGGGTTCCGGTGCTGCCCCCATTGCCGTGGTATGGCAGCGCTTCATGTAGCGGCAGTTGCTTTTCAATAAACACGGTGTTTGTGGCTTGGCCTTATACCCTCCAATTGGT
The DNA here is from genome assembly GCA_030068395.1 of Apalone spinifera. Lineage (NCBI taxonomy): Eukaryota > Metazoa > Chordata > Testudines > Trionychidae > Apalone > Apalone spinifera. Next base: position 37,807,667 of record JANRFK010006697.1, on the reverse strand, counting down.
GTGTGCTCCTCCAAGACATTTGGGGGGGAGTCACGGCCATGCCTCTGAGAGCAGAAAAGAAGCCAGGCAGCACCTGGCCCGCTTCCTCAAGCACGCCAGAAACAAACCCTGCCCTGTCTCCCTTCAGAGCAGCTGCAAAAATCCACCCTACCCACTCCTTGCTGATAACTAAGTTGCTCTTCTACTTTCTAATTGACGTCTGGCTACCCCTCGGCTTTGACACCCGCCTGTCCCCCCCTCTGAGTTGTCATTCTTCCACTCTCCTCTGCGCTGGTTAGGCCTCAGTTGGAGTCTTTATGTCCAGTTCTGGGCACCGCATTTCAAGAAAGATGTGGAGAAATTGGAGAAGGTCCAGAGAAGTGCAACAAGAATGATGAAAGGTCGAGAGAACATGACCTATGAAGGAAGACTGAAAGAATTGGGTTTGTTTAGTTTGGAAAAGAGAAGATTGAGGGGGGGACATGATAGCAGTTTTCAGGTATCTAAAAGGGTGTCATAAGGAGGAGGGAGAAAACTTGTTCATCTTGACCTCTGAGGATAGAACAAGAAGCAATGGGCTTAAACTGCAGCAAGGGAGGTTCAGGTTGGACATTAGGAAAAAGTTCCTCACTGTCGGGGTGGTTAAACACTGGAATAAATTGCCCAGGGAGGTTGTGGAATCTCCATCTCTGGAGATATTTAAGAGTAGGCTAGATAAATGCCTATCAGGGATGGTTTAGACAGTACTAGGTCCTGACATGAGGGCAGAGGACTGGACTCGATGACCTCTCAAGGTCCCTTCCAGTCCTAGTATTCTATGATTCTATAAAAACGCTGCTGCACAAAGCTAGGGCAGGTTTCCTTCGTTCAAACCTTTTCCTGGCTTCCCATTACTCCGCGGGTCACATTCATGCTTCCTGTTCACATCGCCAGCGCATTTCACTACTGAGCTAGTGAGCAAGTCCTACCTGGCCTCTTTCCACACCTTCTCTGCTAGGCCATTGTCACAGAATCAGAGATTTGGAAGAGATCTCAGGAGGTCATCCCATCCAACTCCCTGGTGTCAGCCTCAATCTACCCTTCGGCTCCATCTACCAAACATGCCCTGGTGCTTTCTTCCACTCGGCTCCCTATAGGAGGAACACCCAACCCATACAGATTCCTCCAACCCTCATCCTCCAGCTACAATTAAAAGTGGGTGCTTCCTCCAAACACCTGAAGCTGTTAAACTTCAGAGCCCAGGGAGGGGAAATCCATGTGGTACCCGGACACCTCTCCCGGTGCCCATAGTGCCCGCTTCAGTGGCCAAATGTCTAAGGCTGAGAGAAGCAGCAAATGAAACATGTTTTTCCTTTGTGATATGAGAACAAGACGCAACAGCTGAGAACTGTGAGAACCTCTGGCAGGGGAGGAGTCAATAGCAAGGCATCTTGATTAGGGGAAGTCTCCATTCTGGAATAAATGCCACTTTAGTTCCATAATAATGAATGCATTATTGATGCATTGCCATCTTGATGAAGTGAGTTGCAACTCACAAAGGCTTATGCCATAATACAGTTGTTAGTCTTTAAGGTGCCAATGGCCTCATAAGAGCAGCCAGACTGGGTCAGAGCAAAGGTCCATCTAGCCCAGTGTCCTGTCTGCCGACAGTGGCCAATGCCAGGTGCCCCAGAGGGAAGGAAGACAACAGGAAATCATCAAGTAATCCCTCCCCTGTCATCCATTCCCAGCCTCTGACAAACAGAGGGTAGAGCCACCCTTCCTACCCAGCCTGGCTAAAAAGTATTGATGGAGCTAACCTCCATGAATTAATCTTTAAAAAAAAAAAAGTGAATGGAGACATACCTAGCTCCTAGAACCAGAAGGGACTTTGAAAGGTCATTGAGTCCACTTGCCTGCCTTCACAGCAGGACCAAGTACCACCCCTGACACACTTGCCCTAGAGGGCCTCCTCAAGGATTAAACTCATAACCTTGGATTTAGCAGGCCAGTGCTCAAACCACTGAGCTGTCCCTCTCCTCCAGTTCTTCTCTGAAGCCTGTTAAAGTCCTGGCCTTCATAACCTCCTCTAGCAAGGAGTTCCACAGGTTGACTGCGTGCTGCATGCAGAAAAACTTCCTTTTGTTGGCTTTAAACCTGCTACTCCTTGTTGTTTTTGTTAAAACAGATTAACGTGGCTGCCTTTGAAACCTGCCTCTCTGGACTAATATAAGTTTTATTCCAGAATAGTGTCTCCATGAGGAACTATTCCAGATTAGCTGCTGCAGAATATTTTGCTCCACAATAGTTAGTCCAGTCAGTTTCTCCATGTAGACAAGTCTTAAGAATATTTAAAACGATCACTGCGGTACTTTCTGGAATATCCCTTGCCGTGAAGTAAGCTGTTGTTTGGTGGCATGCTTCATGTGGATGCCATAAGAGACAACAAAATCCTGCATCTTGAAGGGGTTAGATTAGATGACCTCCTAACCCTATGGTTGTGTCTACACTGGCACGATCTTGCGCAAAACTTGCTGCCTGTCTACACTGGCCGCATGTTCTTGCGCAAGTAAACTGATGTTCTAATGTATGAAATCAGGGCTTCTTGCGCCAGAACTCTGACGCTCCCACTCAGGAATAAGCCCTTTTGTGCAACTGTTCTTGTGCAAGAGACCAGTGTAGACAGGCAACATGAATTTCTTGCGCAAGAAAGCCCTATGGTTAAAATGGCCATCAGAGCTTTCTTGCACAAGAGAGCGTCTACATTGGCATGGATGTTCTTGCGCAAAAGCACGTGCCAGCGTAGACGCTCTCTTCTGGAAAAGTTCTTGCGCAAGAAGCTGCCAGTGTAGATGTAGGCTAAGAGTCTATGATTATATGCTGCTATGACCAACGTCCCCTGAATACAGTGAAAGGGGAAAGTTCCACCATATTGGCACGTTTTGAGAGAGGGCTGGAGTCTTTTCAGGGGAAAGAATTTAAATTATTTCCCTATAAGCAAGGGAGGCATTCACGCACACAAAAATCACAGCATTGCCAACCACTAAGCATTCAGAAGTCATCTGCCAAGTCATCTCTAAAACGACGTGATTGATTTACAAATCATGGGATTTTAAAAATTGTCATTGTTGGGTTCTTTTGCATTGCCTTCTCTTTTCTGAGTCCCGAGGGCTCACATCTTCAAGCCCAATCATGAGTTCTAGAAATTTAGGATTAAAAAAAAAATAAATTCTGAGATTTTCACGTAACCCAGCACTGGAACTTTTAGCAAAACTATTACAAGACACAGCAAAATTGGGAAAGTTGACACCACTGAAAAGCAAAACAAAAAGCATTCTCATCATCCAGAATCCACATGAGACTAAGGCATATTTCATAGTTAGAGCCAAGGGAATTCTGCGGACAAAACAGATCTGCGAAGACTTAAGGAAAACCCACAAATTTGTTCTGATAGTGTTAGCTTTACACAAAGATCGTGCACAGTTTGGTTCACGTGACTGCGGTAGATAGTCTCCAGTTCTCACAAGGACACGTAGTCATGCTACTTGATTTCAGCAAAAATAACAAGGAATCTGATAGCACCTGAAGCTGTGTCAGAACTACAAAGAAAAGTTGGAAAAAGACATGCAAATTGCAAACCACAATTTGCATCTCTTTTTCCGCTTTTCTACACGGTGCCACATTTTGGAAAAACCACCTCTTTCATCACAGGCCTCTTTCCTTGTACAACGAGGATTACAGGGATGGCGAAAGAACGCATCCGCATTTCTGAATTTTTTTTCGGAAAAGCAGACACGTTCCTGGGACGTGGCATAGCTTTTCCGGGATACTTCTGGTATTCTGGAAAAGAGCTGCAGTCTAGACGTAGCCTGAAAGACCAACAATTTTATTGTGGCATAAGCTTTTATGAGTGAGCTGCAACTCATAAACGCTGCTGCCACAATAAAATGGTTTGTCTTGCAGATGCCACCAGACTCCTTGTTAATTCTCACAATATTATACAGGAAAATCTTTAAAAAACAATGAATGATCTAGCAACACCTTAGAGACGAACAAAACATCTCAATGGGATCATGAGCATTCATGGTTGCAACCCACTGCTTCAGATGGCTACCGCCCCCTCTGAAGCTTTTGAATATTATATAGACGCATTAGTCATTTTCAAAGCGGGTGGCAAGAGAGAGAGAGAGAAAGAGTGATTTGGAGTTATCCAATCAGGAAACAGGAACAGTATCATGTGACTTATGTAACCCATCATGCAGCACAAAGAGTGAATGGTGAATAGGCCAGGTAAAATTCTCCTCCCATTCATTGGGTGAAACATGTTTGCATGAACCACTTGGGGGATGCTTTCAAACAGAAAAGAAATTCAGTAGGATCTGCTGGCAGGTATTGCGCTCACAGAAAAGAAGAACCGGGAATTGCTCGGCCCTCAGCTGTGCTCAGGTCTTTCAGTGTCGTTTTACTGTTCTCTCCATATAATTTCCCCCACCATATCTGTCGGCCCTTGCAGACACCTCCAGATCGGAACCTGTCATTCCGAAATTGCCCTTGCAGGGACATGCAAACCAATAGATCATGGGTTCCCAAGCTGGGGAGGCGTGCCCCCCTGGGGGGGGCGTGAAGAAATTCCAGGGGGGGGTCATGAGGCAACCAGCCCCCCCTTTAAATACCCCTTTAAGTTTTGCTGCTATTTTTTCCACCCCAGGTGGGGGGGGGGATGAGGGTCTCTCAAAAATCAGGAGTGATGCCAAAAAGTTTGGGAACCACTGCAATAGATGCTGTGACCAACAGACTTAACTGGGAGATTGGATCCTTCCCATTCAGTCTGGTTTTGCCCATTCCAGCGCCTAGGTTATCTTATTTCCCAAAGTTAGGCAACCTTGAGACGCAGCGCCAACACCATCCTCCATGCCAGCCACCAACGGCGTCAAACGGCAGTGAGCAATCTCAAGGTTGTGAGCCAACACCAGAGGACACATGCCACCAATAGAGGGGGACTTTGTGGAGAAGAGGAGTTCTTCTACAGTTTCCTTCTTCCCACTATCGTCCCCTCAGCCTTCGCTGGATTCAAATTCCAGGCAACTGCTCTCCACCCAGGTCTGATCTCAAATAGACATTGGGGGCTCCGTTCAATGGCTCAGTAAAGGAGAGTGGTTGTCCCTGAGGAGCAGGGGTCTGGAAAGCAACAGACAGGTCCCAGCAGGGAGAGACCTGTTGGCAGGAGATGGTTGCCCACCAGGCCAATGTCACCCATCTCTGTACCATATCCTGATGTCTGCCTGAGAGGGGTCTAGATAGTGGCAGCTGAGAGTGGGAAGGCGGGTGTAACCCACACACCTAGGTTATGTCTACACTGGCGGGTTGTTGCACCAGAAGTATGCAAATGAGGCTAAGCGTGGAATATCGCCGAGCCTCATTTGCATACCTAATGAGCTGCCATTTTTGCAGAAGAGGCTCTTGTGCTAGAAGGAGCTGTCTACAATGGCCCTTCTTGCACAGGAAAAACCCTCTTGCGCAATGCTGCTACGCTGATTATTTTCAGGAATAACGGCTTTGCGCAAGAGGGTTTTTCTTGCGCAAGAAGAGGCAGTGTAGACAGCTCCTTCTAGCGCAAGAGCCTCTTCCGCAAAAAAGGCGGCTCATTAGGTATGCAAATGAGGCTCGGCGATATTCCACACAGCCTCATTTGCATACTTCTGGCGCAACAACCCACCAGTGTAGACATAGCCCTAGTGTGACTCACTGTCCCACACAGTGGCATTAGACCAGTTACAGAGAGAGATAAGAACAAGAAAGCTCTACAGCCAAAGCTGAGAGCCGGCTGGCTTTATTGCTCCAGCTGTAGCATAGAGGCTCCTACACTAAGCTCCAGAAGTTCAAATCTCCCTGGTGATGGTTGCACAGGCATTGGGTGGCAGGTTGTAGCGGTTCTAGGGGTGAGTAATGGTTTCTTTAGCACTGGTCAGGCTGGTGCATGTTTTAGGGTGGCTAGTAGACTTCTCTCAACAATGGAGTGCGGGAAAGTCCAGACATAGGTGTTTTTTACTGTCCTTTCCCATGTGGGAAGAGCCGGGGACTGTAACAGATGATGCTACTGGGCCTCTACATCCACTTCAAATGCCATTGGGCCAAGTTTTCAGAAGGAAGGAGACGCATCTCTAGTCCTGCTCTTGGCTGTTGTTTCTGCCCTAGCTGCATGTGATCTCACAGGGACAGCATTACTCCAGGGGTCCAAAGATACTTTATATTTTGGGTCTTTGGCTCATCATCACCTGATGTTTCCATTGGCTTTGGCCTCCAGTTGTGAGTTCAAACTCCAACCCACGCCTGTGGCAAACACACGTTGTTGCCATGACAACTGGCTGTCTCAGCAGAGAGGCCAAATACTGACCCAAACCACGGAGTCCTCTCTGGCCCCCTGCAGGTGATCCGGGAAGGACGAAGCACCACGAAGGGGGTGGCATGGTGGTAGACTTTCCTCGCTGTCCTCATTCCATGGGTCAAGTGGGAAGGGTCATTCCCTGTGGCTGCCCAAACAGGCATCCGGACTCATCCCGCTTTACAAGTAAATAAATAAATAAAAACCAGACGTAGCCCGTCTCGTCTTGAACGCGCTGGCAAAGCAGCCCAGGGTGCCCTTCCCACCCCCACTCCGAGATATTCCTGCCTTCCTACACTGAACTTGGCTGGGCACTAAAAACATGAATAAGCTTCCCCTGAACAAAAGCCAACTGGCAAGGCGCGCGCTGGATGGAACGCTCCATCTGTGACGAGGAAAATGGCCGGCCCAGTTCCCCTTGTTAAGCAGCGCGCTGCCCGTTGGGAAATAAAGACAGAAGGTCTGTTTGTAACACTGAACACACAATCCTTTCCAGGCTGAAAGACACTGAGGCTGCAGAAAATCTACCCTATTCACCAGCCTGACCTAGTTCCGTTGTCAATAGGTTAGAGCGGGCCAAAGTTGAAGGAATATCCTGATTAGAGGCTCCCCTACAAGGGTACAGTGAGTTTCTTTGGGGGGGGGGTTTCTTCCCCCCTGCCTGAGTACCAGACTTGATACCGTTTCATTCCGCTTCAAGATACATCCTCGTCCGGTTTACTTCAACATATCCGTTAGCTTCAAAGAAGCGGCAACAGTTTACACCAGATGAGGTTCCGGCCTTGCCTTTTGTGCCCATGGCACAGACCAATTGGTACTGGAAATGTTTCGTCCATGAGCATGCCATGAAGAGGTGTCAGGTTCTTCACAAAGGAGCTGGGTTGACGGGTTGTTATCATCCGGCCCAATTTGCCTTAATTTGCAACCTGGTGCGCTCCAGCTGAATCACGGAAGGACTCGTATTCTCCAAGTGCCAAGATCAATAGACGCATGGCAGATGAAGAAAACTTCCCCTGAACACAGGGCTAATTGCAACTGTTTGGGAAGCGACGTATTAACGTTGGTATAAACAACACAGAGAGATGGTCAGTTAGAGGCACCAATTAAGATTCGAAAGGCACATCATTTCTTAAGAAAGAAAGAAAGAAAGAAACTTCTTTGGTCACATTCTATATTAAAGTTCCACTCATAAATAGTTATTTACTAATGTTAGAAACACGCTACATTCAAGAAGGTTATAATGAGTCCATTGATCGGTTGGACTTGATCACAATTAAAACATCTACTAATCATTTACTAACCCTTTTTATATGGATAAAAGGAGCCTCGGTATAAAAGTGTGGCCACTTCTCCCTCTCCCCTGCTTGTGGCAGTTGCTAGTCACTGATTTAATTGTCCATTTTACATCCCAATTAACAAGAAGGACTTTCCCGATAACAGATGCCCCTCTGGCCAACCGGCTATGAAAGAAGAATGTGTATAAATCTCTTTGGGAGGCTAGCCAACAAAACGAAAGAGAGAGAGAGAGAGAAAGTGAGTGAGTGAGAGAGAAAGAGGAGGAGGAGAAATAAAAAAAAAAAACCTTAAAGGATTAGAAATGAAAAAGAAGGTATTTTGTGCTAAGCTAAATATTATTTTGTTTCCATTGAAAGGGTTAAGAAAACAAAGACGGAGTTGACAATTTCTCCCCACTGGAAGCTGGGAATGGCCCACAGTGGTACAATGCTATCATTATTGCTTGGGCCCATTCTCACTGGATTTTCCACAAAATCTTTAATAATTTGATTCTTTTCAGCCCCAGCAGCCAGCTGAGCTCTTTAAGAAACAGTAACAAAACCCAGAGAAAAACCCACTACTGAGAGAGAAGCTTTGGCACAGAGTGGAGCTGAAGCCGATTAGGTCTGGCCTGAATAGAGCCAGCCAGGGCCTAGAGCCGTAGCTCCGCCTGATGTCCTCTGTTTCATTCATCCCAGTACAATATCACCACCAGAGGCCGGGCCTAGACACTAAATTACACTATTATAGAGCTAGATTGATACACAACTTTCCCTCCCGGGCGGAGAGGGACTTTTAAACATTGTTGTGGTGCTGGGGCTGCCTCTATTCAGGCATTTTGAAGTATTCCATTCATATTAAGCATATCAATTCTTAATTGTGCCACACACACAAATTACAAACCCGGGGAGACAATCAGCTGAATTCCTGGGGGGAGGGTGGTAACAGCTCATTAGAAACGTGTACGGTTTTGTCAAGGTGATTTCCCAGAAGCCTCGGCGGGGGAAACGCTTTCATAACTGCAAGCCATCCTGCATTGTCCCTGGATGATCCACTCTGGAGCAACAGCGGGTCTCATGGTTTAAGTGTGCTACACAGACATTTGACCCCCCGTGTGATGTTTATGCCGGTTGCCCCACATCCTTGCATCTCTCACTAAAATCCCTGATCCCGTTGGTCCATACATTATACCAGCACAGGCCACATGGAAGGAAAAGACGCCCTTTGCATTCGTTTTTGGTGGAAGAGTGGAGAAAAATGTGAAGGCTTTTGATTGCCATTCCGAATGCTTATTTTTAAAGGGCTTTTTTAAATGGTTCTTTCTTATTTTCCAGACAATCTTACCTGTCTAGTCTCTGTCCAAGGGATCACTTCTGAGCTAAGAACTGCGAAAGTCACTTTGGGACTGGTTGGGCAAGAGGGAAGTCTTCTAAGAGTGTGAAACCAAAACCACTAGAGATGGACACAGACCGTTCGGTCATTTAGTCCACATCCCTGCCCGTATAAAAATACATCGAGAAAACAATAGCAGTACATTCACACTCTGTGTGTGTGTGTGTGTGTGTGTGTGTGTGTGTGTGTGTGTGTGTGTGTGTGTGCAGGCATGCATGCATTTAGGTATATGCATGTGAGAGGATGTTTAAGATGTGTAACACAACTGCATTCTGCACACTGATGTATCTGTAGCTCTATATGTAACTGCACCCATCAGTGCTTTTGTTGCCACTGTTTTAATTCCTTTTATTAAGGCACCTGCGCTTACAACATAAAAATATAAGGTGGTTCACCTATTTTGACATAGGGCACATCTACACAGTCATGTGTTGCTCGAAATAAGCAACGCAATTTGAGCTACGCAAATTGCATCGCTTTTCGAGATAGCCCATTTCAAAATTTGGCACTGTCTACACAGCACGACATTTCGAAATAGAGCGCTATGCCGGCGTCTTCCTTATTCCTCGTGCAACGAGTTTTACAAGAAGCCAGAAAAAGATGCCCGTTATTTCAATATATTTCCAACTAACGGGCGGGCTGTTAAGATGCTCACAAAACTACTTCGGGATAATGGACATTACCCCGAAGTAGCACTGATGTGGCGATGTAGCCTTAGGAGCAGAACTAAAAAAACCGCTCCTCATGCTGTCATCCCACAAAATTACAGAAATGCTACATGTTGTATCTTCTTCTGCACTGTCTCTTTTCAAAAAGCAGCAGTTGTCACAAAAACCAGCCAGCTTTCATCCCCGGCACCGTCCCACTCCAAATGTCAGAAAATATTACATACCACAGAAAGGCTACATCCACACTGCAGCCTTCTTATGCAAGAACTGTTTTGCGGAAGAGTTCTTGTGTAAAAGGTCTTCCACAAGAGCACATCTACACTGCCATGTGCTTTTGCGCAAGAGCATCCATGGCAGTGTGGATGCTCTCTTGCACAAGAAAGCTCTGATGGCTATTTTAGCCATAGGGGTTTCTTGCGCAAGAAATTCATGTTGCCCGTCTACACTGCCTTTTTGTGGAAGAGCGCGTGCGCAAGAGGGCTTACTCCCCGTGGGGAGAGGAATAACCCCTCTGAAAGAAGCCCTGTTTTCCGACGCTGTACTGTAAATTTACTTGCACAAGAACATGTGTGCAGTGTAGATGCTCTGCAAGTTTTTGCACAAGAACAGGCATTCTTGCGCAAAAAGCCTGCAGTATAGATGTAACCAAAGAGTTCAATAGGCACAGACATAAATACTCCATACCACTATACACATCATGCGCACATACAAACAAACAAAACACACACGCAAACAAAAGGGGAAACGTGTATGAGTTACACATTAAGGTGCCTTTTCATATGTTATAGGATTTGGCTTATCTTTCATCACTTGCATGAATGGGCACTAGGGGTACTTCTACCCAGCAGGGCTATTTTGGGATACTAGAAGTATCCCGAAATAGCTACCCTGAGTCTTTTGAACACACCCGCTTTTTCGAGACCTATTTCAACATCCCTGTAAACCTTGTTCCACCAGGGCTAAGGGATGCCTTAAAATAGCGCGTTATTTAGAAATTTGGCACTGTGTAGACGGGCCAAATTTCGAAATACGCTATTTCAAAATTCCATCAAAATAAGACTCGCTATTTGCATAGTGCAAATTGCATCTCTTATTTCAAGTGTAGGGTAAGCATGGATGCACCCTAGTTTGCAAGAACCAGGCCATAAGTGTGATTTCTGACATTACTATGTTTCTCCATGGAGAGAGATTCCAGGTCTTTATTGTAATAACAGAGATGTTGTTAAGCAACGTCTACGTGATGCATTACCCCTCTGGGAGCTAATAATAAGTACAGTATTGTGAAAGTGAGTCATGAGAACTCGTACCTGGCCTTGCTTAAAGGCCTCATTCTGCTGTCAGTTTCCTCTAAATTTACCTTTGTACTGGTATCCGCCCCCACGTGCGACCTTTTCTTGTGTTTGCACACACGTGTGCACCTGGAAGCACGAGTGCAACGGGTGCTAGTGCGGCACGCCTGCACCATTTCATGAAGCTGCCAGAAGCACTAATTAGCACTGCAGCCCACGGAGTGACCCTGAAGCATCAGAACACTGTGATTGCTTGCAGAGAGAAACAAAAGCGCCAAGGAGGCAAGAAAGCAGCAATTAGAAGAGACAGAATGAGCGCTGGTGTCAAGTCACAGATCTGGAAGCCTAGGCAAGCTGGCCTGATTTCTGCTTGCTTTAGAGAGGCAGCAATTAAAGGAGAAGCTACGCGAGGAGGATTGGACGATCCCTCCCCATCCAACCGCCTGATTCCCAGGTGTGTTTGTTCTGGTGTCGGCTCATTGATGTCAACGGAGGTATGCCTGATTTCCTTCAGCTTCAGAGAAGAATCAGGCCCTGTTATCATGTCCAGCTACACGGAAGCACTTGTTTCTCAGCATATCACAGTTGCAAAATGCCTTTAGTTTCACCGCACGTTTCCCTTGCAACACAGGGAAATTAGCCAAGGGAAAGGAGGAAGCAGAAAAATCACAGATTACAAATGAATGAAGCTGGTGTTGGGCAGGGTCACTAGCTCCGAAACCACGGAAGCCACTGTCTGAACTCCGTCACCATGCCAGGTATGAATCACATGCAGAGCGTGATTTCATTGTTCAGATTGGGAACAGACCAGGTCATTTTGTCTGTTACAACCTGGGGCAAAAAAAAAAAAAATTAATAATAATAAAGCAAATTGTATTTGAAAATGAGAGTTCACGCAGTATATCAATCAGAGGAGTGACACGGAGCCCAGCCTGGATGTTCGGGCCAAAAATCAGACCTGCCCAATGGTTTCTCCTGCCCCGGGGCCGTCCTTAGGAATTACAGGGCCCTACTCCGGACTATTAAACTGGTGCCCCTATGCCTGATGGCAGCAGGGGTGAGGTGAGGAGGATGGTTTTTAGAGATGTGATTTTATAATCTTCAGCACCTCGCTAATGAGATCTTTTTAAAGCAAATTTAAACAAAGGCCCTGTCAACTCACACAGTAAATTCAGAAATAGACCGGGGCTGGCAAATGTCTGTTAAATGGCTTCCTTCCCCCTTGAATGGCTCTTCCAAAGGTTCTGCCGAGAAGCCTGGCCAGCTTTTTCACTTTAAAGTTAACTAGCTCCCCTCCAGAAGCAGAGGCACAGCACAGGGATAGGGAGGGTGGGTGGACATTAAGACCCAGCTGGTGCCCTAGATTTTTGGGTGCCCTGTGCCGCTTCATATTCTGCATATGGGTCTGGATGGCCCTGCCCCATCCCCCATATGATGGTTTGGGGGTTATTTTCATTGTCACTGGCCTCACCACTTTGCAGGCAGGAAATGGAGGCGCCCCAGCATTGCAAGAAAACAAGTCCGTTTGGTATGTCCCAGAACAGCACACAGCCCTGGAAATCTCACAGAAAAAGAAAAAAAACCCACACAAAACCAAATAAACTCATTTTATTTCCCGATGGAGAAGCTCAGATCCAAACCGTATAGATCCTGCCGCCCCTTTGGAGGTTCGTCCATCTCTAACATGCACCAGCAACTTTCTCCACCTTTGCTCATCAAATGTATGTTAGCCTGAAGGGCCTGATCCGATGGCCGGCACCACACTACAGAACCCAGCAGAAATGCGGAAGGTGGAAGGGGAAGATGACGCAGGAGACAAGCGTCACATTCGTCTTTGCACTTTGGAACAGCCAGTGAGGAGCGGGTTTTTCCCGCCAGCTACACTGGCCTGACAGCCAGCTTCTCTTGCAGACTGCCATGCCAAGTGACTGAGAATCATTTGGGTGTCCCAAGACCAGCCGCAGGAGAGGAAGGAGGGCCCAGGGGTTAGAGCCGTGGTCACCAACCGGTAGATCGGAATCTACTGGTAGATCTTGGAGCCTTTGACAGGGGATTCTGACAGGTTTGGCCTGGATGTCTCTCAGCCCTGCTGTGCTGCTCCTGCCCTCTGCCTTGGGGCTGCCCTGCACCCCTGGGAGCCTCTTGCTTGCTGTGCAGGGTGCTGATGTCAGGGTGACCCTCCCCCCACTCTGTACCCCATCTCCACAGAGTGGGGGATGGAGAGAGTTTGCTGGCTGCTTTTGGGAGTAGAGGTGAGCCTGCCTTAGGCCCCTGCACTACTACCCAGAAGCCACCTGTGGTAAGCAGTGCCCTGCTGGAGCCTGCATCCAACCCGGCCCCAGTCCTGGGCCCCTCCTGCACCCCAAACTCCTGCCCTACACCTGAGTCCCCCTGCACCCAAACTCCCTCCCAGAACCCGCACCCTGAACCCCCCTGCTGCTCAACTCCCTCAGCTCAGAACCCTTCCCACACTCCAGCTCCTTTAGCCCAAGAGCAGAGTCCATATTCCCCTCCCCCACACTCCCCGCCCGCCTGATAAGAGTGAGTGAGGGTGAGGGAGGGAGGAAGGGTGGCATGAGCAGGGGCGGGGCCTTGGAGAAGGGGTGGGGCCTCGGAGAAGGGGTGGGAAGGAGGCGGGGCCAGGGTGTTTGGGTTGGAGGTAGATCCTGTCTTGCCCTTCAAGTCAAAAAGTGATCTCATGCTTAAAAAGGCCGGAGACCCCTTGGTTAGAGACCCAGCCCGGGACTCAAGAGATCTGCATTCAGCTCCTTGCTTGGAGGTCGACTTCCTGTGTGGCCTCGGGCAAGTCACTTAGCTGCTCAGTGGCCCCTTTTGTAAACCAGGGATAAGAGCACAGGGGTGTCATGATTACAAAGTCTCAGACTCTCTGGCAAGGGCAGGCACTTAAGCTAGACTATGGAAGTAGGCAAGACTGAAAGTGTCTTCCTGACCATCCGTTTATGCCTTGAAGCATGAGGATTAATGGCTAGTTTTCAGCCTGGCATAACAGCAGTCGCTATGCTTATCCACGTACAGGTCAGTGTTTTTAAAAAATGATGTTGTCCATTGCTGTTTGCAGTGTTATTGTAGCCATGTTGGTCCCGAGATCTTACTGTGACAAGGTGCAAGAAGCAATATCTTGTATTGGACCGACCTCGGTTGGTGAATGGGACAAGCTTTCAGGCCCTGCAGAGCTCTTCATCAGGTCAGAGGAAGAGCTCTGTGGGGCTCAAAAAATGGTTCTTTCACCTTGTCTCTCTCCATTTTGACAATGCATAGTCAGCACGTCACCTCACTGAGATACTGCAGCGATGAGTTCCGCAGATTAATTATAGATTGTGTCCCCAAAAAAGGCAATTCCATTGATGTTACTTTGATTCCTTGCATTTTAATGCTGGATGCCCTTTCTCTCTCATTTTATGGGGTGGGATTAAGGAGATTCCAACCGACCAGTTGTAAATCTGTGCCCAATACCTGTTTTGTGCCTCTTCTCTTCAGAGCCAACAGCCTATACACATCTGGTGTGGAACTCCAACGCAATAGCAAGCCAGATCCTGCCCCGAGTTACATTTCCCACCCCGATGCAGCCCCATTCCAGGGCAGAACCTGTCCTGAGGGTCGCAGACTGCAATCCAGTCCGGCAGAAGCTCCGTCTCAAATCCCTTCCTGCCAGTGACTCACCTGGCGGGGTGCTAGGAGAGAGAGTTTGCCCAGGGCTACATCCCACTGATGCTCCAGACGGTCTCAGCCCTTTTCTTTTCAGCATTTATTTATTTATTTACTTATTGGACACTTTTTTTTTTTCCTTCCTGGCATTTCTCAACGTGTTTTTTCTTGTGTTGCATTTCTCAGGGAAGGCGGTGTGATGAGCAGCAAATCATTATTAATTCCTCTGGTATTCCTTCTAATGGCTTTAACCCTTGTGTACCACAGCCCCCGGCCACTCCTCTGTGAAAGCACGGAAGCCTCTTCATTGAATGCAGCCTTGAGCCAGAATGGGCACCGGCGGGGAGGCCGTAGGCTTCAGAGTAGCAATTGGTCATGACTGACTCGCGGTATTTGTAGTACATTGCTGACTAGAAGCCTCAACAGAGATTAGGGCAGATAGTGCTTGAGGTCATGCATATGTAACCCCCACACCAAGCGTGGGTCACTGTGCCATGCAGTGGCACTGAGACCACTTACAGCGAGAGATAAGAACAAGGGAGCTCTACAGCCTAAGCTGAGCAGCAGCTGGCTTTATAGCACAAGCTGTAGCAGTGCTGACGTTAAAATCCAGAGGTTCCCAGGTTCAAATCTGCCTGTGGTGGTTACACAAATATGATGTGAAAGTTAGTCCTGGAGCTTGAGAGGTCATAGTCTACATAGATGAGAGATACAGGGTTGGAAAACAGAGCATTATTATCTTCACCCCAGCAATGGGAAACTGAGGCACATAGTGATTAAGTGACTTGCCCAAGGTCACCTCTGGTGCCTGTGACAAAGCTCTGACTTGAACCTCATTGGCCTGATTCCCGGCCTGATTCCCAGCCCAAAGGTTTAGTCACATGACCATCTTTCCTGTCAGACGTGAACTAGAGTTTAATTAGAGAGCGTTCTGTCGCCATTTACTACAATGCACAAGGATTCTGTCACCATTTACCGCAATCCCCAATCAAAGGGTCAGCTGGGAAAGCGAGACACACCACATCCAGGTGTGGTTACTAATAAAAGGAACATGCACTGTACAATCTGAACAAAAATACCAGAGGTAACAGGCAACTGGAGTTTTCTCCTGGAAAATATCAACTTTTTGCTGAAATACCAGAAATCAATTTCTTTAATTTGGCAATGTAAACTTTTTCTGCTGAAAACAGAAAAAAAATGCTGATTTCCAGCCAAAAATTTGTCCATGTTTGGTTTTCTAACAAAATTCAGAAAGCCAACACTTCCTAGGAAAAATTTCAGCGAGTCAAAAACCCAAATGTCAATCGGCAAAAATTTCTGAGAATGTCTGAGCCCCAGAGAAACGATTATTCTCAGAGTTACTTTGCCAGCCTCAATTTTGGTGCCCAAACCAAGAAGCCATGTTATCTTCAACTCCATTAAGAACAAGAACAGAGTATGGCGGTCTCAGAATATGCCACAGGGGAAAGAATCAAATGGGCAGGGAGGAACAATCTATGTGCAAAGTGTGGTTCCAAAAATGGGCGGGGAGAGGGCAGGGGGGAGAAGGATGGGGATTAAGAGTTACAAACCTTAATAAAGTGGGACTCCCATTAGCATTTTCCCAGCATACACATGAGAATCATAACAGTCCCTTCTAGCTTGGGAATCTAGGAAGCTGTGTTAGATACAAAACATCACATACCCACAACATGACTTCATTTCTTAGAATGCAACACAAAGGAACTCAAAACAAACAGAGACAAAGGTGTGTCTACACGGCACCGTTAATTCGAGATAACTAGCGTTGTTTCGAAATAACAATGCGAGCGCCTGCACAGCCGTTCCGTTATTTCAAAATAATTTCAAAATAACGGGCGGCTTATTCTGAAATCTGTAAACCTCATTCTACGAGGAAGACGGCCTCTTTTGAAATAGCTATTTCGAAATAAGGCGTGTGTAAACGCTCCACCGCTGCTATTTCAAAATAGTCCCTCACCAGGGCCATTCTAAGTTATTCCTCCTGGAGCTCTAAAACCAGATAGCACATCTACATTAGGGAAGCCTGTCTCGGACTCATTTTGAGGCTTCCTTACTGTGTAGACGTGCTATTTCGAAATAAGCATGCAGCGTAGACGTACCCAAATCAGGCTGCTCTCTAAAACAAGGGTCGATTCATCCCACTTTATCCTAGCCTGGCTCTGCAGAACTGACTCTCTTCACGTGGGTCCCTACCCAGTCCCTTGTACCACTGCTTGAGAAACATTAGGCTAAGTACCCATAGGGGTACTCGGAGAACTCTGGGAGTATGTCACCACAACTGAAATTTGGAGAAAACTGAATTTTTGTTTTACGTTTTATAATGTTTTATTATTTTTGTGCCTTTTACACCCAAAAATGTATTCGCCCACCTGGCTACAATTAAGTTGTTTAAACAAACGTGTTGAAATGGTAGAAAACAATTGTGTGTGTCTGAAAACTGTAGGTACTGGGGGTACTTTAAAAAAAAGGGGGGGAGGTACTTTATAAAAAAAGGTTGAGAAACACTTCCTTAGCCTACATGCAGGACCAGGTACCCCTCCAACTCTTAGGCCTGGTCTACACTACCATGAGCCAAGTCATGCAACTTCAGCTACATGAATAGCGTAACTGAAGTCAGCATACTTAGATCTACTTACCAAAGTATCTTCACCCCAGAAAATCATCGATGACTCTTCTATCGAGGCCACTTGCTCTTTTGGGTTTGGTGGAGAACTGGAGATGAGGGGAGTGCTTGACGGTCAGTGTATCGCATCTAGACCTCTGCTGGATTGATCTTTGCCCATTGGTCTAGCCCGCGGCGAAGACATGCCCAGAGACGGCACGCACTCACGCATCCTATCTAGGGTTGCCAGGTGTCTGGTTTTGAACTGGAGAGTCCAGTATTTGAGCTTTCTGTTCGGGAAACAAATTGAGAAAATATAAATGTCCGGTATTTTCTAAATAAGATGTAATGTCAAGTGTGTCCAGTATTTTTGTTGAAGCCACCTGACAACCCTAATCCTATCAGGTAACTAAGCCTAGTTTACACTAAGTTCCCCCCTCCCCATCTAAGATATGCAACTTCAGCTATGCGAATAACATAGCTGAAGTCGAGGTATTGACCACGGTGTCTTTCATGCAGTAAGAATGGCGGGGGTTGCACTCCCATAGACTCCTGCTACTCTTCTTGCCCTAGTGGAGTTCCTGAGTCAACAGAAGAGTGCTCGGAGGTTGATTTATCGTGGCAGCTTAGACACAATAAATCGACCGCCAGTGGATCAATCACAACAGCGTCAATCCACTGTGTAGTGAAGACAAGCCCAAATACTCTGATATTTTCCATGGCTGCACACATTCTTTTGGAAAGAAATTAGAAGTCGCTTTCCTTAAACCTTTTTCGGAGTGTCTTTTGCAATAGGAATTTTCTTGGGGGCATATTTTGTGTACCGGTGTCAGTAATTTGGAGGGGAGGGGGTGTTTCCTTTACTTGGTGAAAAGAAAGAAGTCCAGTCAAACAAACTTTAGGGAACTGGAGGAGGGGAAAGGAGTTTTAAATAGTTTACGAGTGAGTCATGTCAACACTGCTGAGGAAAATTATTCCAGGAGCCTCTTGAACTTAATCCGCAGTGTTGTCAACTCACCCCAAATCCTGCAATGTTTGGTGACTTTCTAAAGCCCCCGCTCCTGAAGCCATGTGGTTTTGTCCGAGGAGCAGCTTTCATTCACAACAAGAGTAAGTTTCTAGTCCTCAGAATTGCAGAGGACAGCTGGGAAACATCAACCTGACAGCCTCAAAACCAGGAAGGAAATAAAGACCTCAAAAATCTCATGCTCTCGAGTTGGCAATACTGAGTCAATCCACTTACTTGCTGCACCTAATGGCCTTTTGCAAACTTGGGGGGAGAGGGGGCATTTCTGTTTACCACCTCGGCCTCCATCCCTTCCTCCATCGAAAGATCGGCAGAAAACACACAAGGCCCAATTCAACTGCTCTGTTCTTGTGTAACTAGCCAATTAACCCACCATAAAACGGGATTTTCAGGTCTCTCCTCCACTTTGGTCTTCTCTCCCGAGCCTCCTGTCTCTCGCTCCGTCTCTCTCTCTCTCTCTCTCTCTCTCCTCCTACTGCCTCCCCTCCCCTCTCAGCTCTC
>JANRFK010006697.1:37772092-37783293 GCA_030068395.1 Apalone spinifera | reverse complement strand
AAAATCATGCCAGTGTAGACGTAGCCCCGATGTAGACAGCTGGCCAGTTTTTGGCAGAAAAGCAGCTGATTTTCTGCAAAAACTGGCCAGTCTAGACACAGCCAATCTGTCTTGCCTGATGAAGGAGTAAGAAACAGGTCCTGCCCCCACAAAGTTATTGTGTGCACAGGGCTTAAAAAAAATACACAGACATAGGCTGGGACATCTATGCCCTTGTCACACAGCTAAGGTGAAGACCCCACCCAAGGTGGGGTCAGGGTGCCCACCTCACACTTGTATTCGCCCCTTTTCTCCCCAGCCAGTGTCTCTAATCTCACCCACCCAAAGTCCATCTACTCCTTCCCTCTTGTCCCCTGGTCTGAATCTATATCTAGTCCCTATTGGCAGGGTAGTGCAACCCAATGGGCAAAGTCTGTAATTCACCCCTGTTGGCAGGCAGCACCATTCAATAGCCCCCATGCGACCCAATGGTCAGAGTCCATTTAAGGGACAGTAGATAAGGGAAAGGTTTACATCCCCCAGCAGAGGGGTCCAGGCCCTCCCATTCCACTGGACCCCAGCCCAGAGCCCTGTTAGTAACTTGCTCTAGCCAGAGTCAGCAGGGAAATCCCAGCCACCACACGCTGACTCTCCCACCTTGTAGCCGTTGCTGTCCCTGGGCTGCTTCAAATGTCTCTATTCACTGGTGGGTCTCCCGCTCGCCTCCTCCCTCTGGGATCTGGCTACTTGCCCTTGCTTCTGGAACTACAGCAGTCTCCAGATGCATCAGGTCTCCAGCCTGTGTGGTAGCATCTCAGCATTTGGGAAGTTGCTGTGGTTTACCTGGAGCTGGTAAGCCCTCATCCTTTCCCTCCAGCCCCACCTGAGCTGGGCTGCTCTCTTTTATAGCCGAACAGCTTGGGACATGCCCAGTCAGGTTCAGGGGGTGGAGCCTTCTCAGCCCTCAAGGCTGATTTAACCCCTTCCTGCTCAGTGCAGGGAGGGAATGCCCTGTCACAGCCCTACGGTAATATAAACCTATGAATAAAACATTCATAATCCTAAAGGTCACACATTGTCCAGGACTCAGACAGGGGCTCCTCCAATGGTTCAGTAGCTAAGGTCCCTGCCTGGGAAGCAGAAGGTTGAGAGTTTAAGCCCCACCTGCCCTAAGGAAACCCACCACCTTTCTAAGGGGATGGGTTTGGCACCCTTAGAAGGAAGGTATAAGGGGGCCCATGAAGGTACAGAGACTTCTTCCTGATTGGAGTAGATGCAATTATGTGATGGATCCTGATATGGAGTTAAACAGGGAAAGGACCCATGGGGGTCTCTTAGCCCTGCTATAACTACACAATCAGTCCCTGCATCTTCTAGCACTTTGTCCAGACTCATTTGATATCATGGGGTTTCTTTTCACACTCCTTTGGAGACCATGCCATAAGAAGAACACAGAGATTCTAAACTTAACCCAAGCTTCTCCAGTCCCATAATAATACACTAGCCACTAACTGCTGGCAGATTTGGGAAGAGGCATCTCCTACAGACAGGTTGGTCCAGAGTAGAACTGAGGAAAATTTTTCAGATTAAAATTTTCTTTGGTGAAAAATGTGGATTCAACAGCCTCAAAACCGTATAGAAACCAGTGTCAGTTTTGTGTATAATTGTTCATCAGGGAAGAAGAAAAAACATATATAAAAAAAATCAGAATGTTCCAAATTTTAATTTGCTTTGTGTTTTTTTCTAAATGAAACATTTTACTTTTTCTGCCTAAAAACAGTTTTAAATGTTCCCTTAATTTAAAAAAAAAATCAAATTCATTTAAAAAAGTCCAAGTTGAAACAAAAGCTTCATTTTTATCAAAATGAAAAGTTTCATTTTTATTCAAAATGGTTTTTAAACTTTTTGATTTGCTGAAAACTTTGAAACATTGAGCTTTCAATTCATCATTTCAACATTTAAATATGTATGTATTTATTATTTCAACATTATTTACTTATTTAGTTAGTTATTTAAAATGTTTTGACATTTTTGTATTAACATTCTTTCTTTCTTGCGACATTTCGATTTTTATTTATTTATGTGACTGCGATTTGGAATTGCCAGAGAACTATAAAATCTGCCATTCACCTGGCTCTCGTCCAGTATCATCCATTTCTGACACCTTCCTCTGAAGCCTTTGGTACCACCCAATGCTGGAGACAGAATATGGAACAAGACAGACTGCTAAGGTGAGTCTACATGATAAGTCCTATGTTCCTAAACAAAGACTGACGGTAAACTAAAATGGAGGCGCAGATGGGTTCTTAGGTCCTATAGCAGTCAGTATTATATCTCCATCAATGATCTGAAAGAGGGAGTAAATAACACATCAATTAAATGTCCAGATACTACATCAGGATGAGTTGTAAACTTCTGCCAGGATGAAAAAAATAACCCAAATTAGCCTAGAAACAACAGAAACATGGGTAGAAAATAACAAAGGGATATTCCACTTGGAAAATGCCAGCTAATGCATCGGGAGCAAAATAACCTACAAGACAGCTACTCACTGGCAAAAAAAACCCCTAGAAAGTGGCTAATGCTGAAAGGAAAACATGAGAGTTTGGAATATAAGGTGATGGCTAAAAAGGTTACTTGGACTTTGAGGCGGTAAATATGCAGACGGTATGGAGCAGGGACTGTATTGTCCCTTCCCACTCAGGCTGACTGAAAATATTCCATTGATACTGTTTTTCAATGGAATTTTTAAGTATGAATTTTTTCTGGAAAAGTGAAGGCCTTCCAAGGGAAATTTAATTTTGCTGTAAAAAAAACCCCAACCAAAATGCCTGAACATCAAAAGATTTTAATTGGGAAAATTCTGCCATGGTTGACTCAGGTGCAGGTCAATTCAGTCATGTCCCTATTCTCTGTAGACTGATTTCCCTGTCCACACTACCCCTCCCAGGCCTGGTCTACACTACATGGGAAGGTCGAAGTAAGATACGCAATTCCAGCTACATAAATTATGTAGCTGGAGTCGATGGATCTTAAATCCCTGTCCACACAGCGGGAGGTCAATGGCGTAAACACTCCTGTTGGCTTCCCTTAGAGTGTGTCTACATTACAGGGCTTAACTCAAAATAAGCTACGCAAATTGAGCTTATTTTGAAATTGAAATTGAGAGCATCTACAAAAAACGTATTTCAAAATAAAGCACTCCTCCCCCAACTTCCCTTATTCCTTGTACAATGAGGGTTACAGGAGTCCAAGTAAGAGATCCTCCAGCTTGACAGTATTTCAACACTATTTTAAAATAACTGCCCGCTGTGTAGACGCGGACTAAGTTTTTTTGAAATAATGTTGCTGTGTAGACATACCTTTACTCTTTGCGAGGAGCAAGGTACCAGTGCTGACAGGGGCAACCTCTGAGTTCGATCTAGCAGATCTATACTACACCCACTAAATCAAACCCCGGCAGATCAGTTGTGGCAGATTGTCAGATTTCTGTTGATCCATCTTGTGCCTGTCTCCTGTTTGTCTGTTTCTCTCTACCCGGTCTGTTCCACCCATCTGTTTGGAACTTCACAAATACTATCGTATCTAGATGCTAATTTCTGGTATTTCCTGCTCCTAGCTGGGCTTGCAGGAGAAGCATTCTGAGGTGAACAACAGGAAAGAGACACATAAAAAAAACCCCAAAAAATCAGAACCTCTAATGCCACGTGTTCCATTCTCTGTTCTAAAAACGGACAAAATGAGTGGAGAGAGAGTGTGTGTTTCCTGTGAGCAGTGAGCATGTGCAGCCGTGCAAGAGAGATTCAAATGCAGCCCAGCTGATTAGCTGAGCACCCACAGCTAGGTTTGTGTTTCTATTGATGGTGCACATTCACACTCACCTTGTTGCGCATAAAATTTATTCTGCACATGGATGGAAATGCTTAGTGGGAACATGAGAGCGCGCCTCATTTTTTGCTTTCAAACTGTTTCCCCCATTGCTAATTTTGGCTGCAAGCTGGCCCATCTCCTATACACCAAGTCCATCCTCATCTCTACCAACATCCATGCCCTGGACCCGGCTTTGCCCCTTTGAAGCCAACAGTTTTCCCCATCAACTTCAGTGGAATGAGGAGGGAGCGGCTGGGCCAGTTGCAAAGCCTACACAAGGGACTGGAAAGACCTCTGTTAACAACATCAACCTGTGATGTGTTAGATAACAGTCCTATTAGGAAAAAAATTAATTATTTCTCGCCCAGCCTCTGCCCTACCTTGTCCCAACCTATGTGCCAAATATAAAAAGAGCATTCGTAATCTAATTAATCCAACCATTGCCTGTCACGGCTGGAAGGCAATTTGAAAGACTATCTGCCCGTGTTTCACTTAGCTGGAAAGTTAATCTCCTCAAAGCAAAAGGCCTTCCCACCCCTCCAAGCCCCACAACGCTTTATCTTTATTTTTAACCAGGTGTGGGTGAATTTGCCTCTGTAACTGCCCTCCAGAACGTGTAAGATAGGAGGTGGCCCTTCTGCCTCTCCCGCCGCCCAAAGGGAGATCCGTAAAAGAACATGCCCCTCAGCAGACACTGCTCTGCCCATGGAAAGGCCTCGGAGAGAAAGGCTGCGCTCCGGCCTTGCTTTGTGTCCAGCCCACTCTCTCTCCCTCCCCCCTCCCTTTCTTTTTTTAAGATTAAAAGATCATTCCGATGTTCTGGGAAAAGAAAGAGGACTCAGAGGACGGCCACTGTCAGTTACAACCCGGGAGCAAGAGGGGACATAAATTGGTGGAGATTCAAACAACGCCTGGAGAAGGTCACCATGGGGTCTGGACCTTCCCTCTTCCCGCCTGTAGCTCTATTACGCAGGAATTCCTGAGGCAACGTCTCTGGACCCAGTGGCGCTTTTGAGAGCTAATAGACAAGGTGGGGGAGGAGGGAAAGAAAATGAAGACGGGGAAAGAAAAGTCATTGAGAGACTTCAAAGTGGAACAAAGGCCGATCCAGATGTGAATAATTGCTAGGTCACTGCGTTAATCACAGACAAACAGCTGTGCCGCAAACTACCTGTTCACTTCACAGGGGCGAAAAGGGGTGGGGGAAGAGAGACGGCAGAGGAGCAGAAACAAGCCTTTGATAGAAGCCTGAGAAATGTATTTTCCACGTTATTATGTGACTAATGACTCAATCTCTTTTATTAAGGCCTCACAAAGCCTATAATTGGGACTGAACTTCTCTCTGGAGGGCAGTGACGGAGGCTTCTGTCTCCATGCGTGGCCATGTGGTTTGCACACCCTCACCCCAGCACGCTCAACTCACTGCCACGGCCCTGAAGCCAAGCTGACGCTCTAGCTCATGTGTGAATCCCACAAACAAAGGTTTTTTTTGTTTTACAGCATCTATCACCATAATATCTCCTCTCCCCAGAATACTGGTAGGGCGTGGTACTTAGATGCCCTCAGCACCATGCCGTCTGGCACGTTCCAGCAGGGCATGCCACGACATGACCAACACCTGTCGTATGTGGGGCGTTCTCGCCTCCTCTCCTCGGGGAGAGAACTGTGGCTGACACGGAAGTCTTGGTTTTGGTGGCAGTGTGGGCATTTTCTTTAAAATGTGCACTCTGTTCTTTGTTTATATTCAAGAGGGCAGGTCAAAACACGCCATGCACTTGGAGTGGAAAGGAGGGAGGTCCTTAATTCCCAGTAGCCATTCCGCATTCCCCTCCCATCCCCCAAGACAGCTCTATCTCCCCCACAGACGCGCTATCCCTTGAGGTATGAAATTCTATGGTCCCTGAGGAGAAAAAGTGTCACTTGTGGGCTTCGCCCTGGAGTTTTCGGTGATCTATTAGATATGCAGCTCCCAGACCATTAAGCACTCTGAAGTTAATGAAGGAGTCTCAACATCGCTTTCCCCAGCTGAGCAAAAATATAATTAGTTAATAATAATAAATAATTAATAATAACAATAATACACAATTCTGTGGCACTTTTACTTCTAAATTGTTCTCCTTGGCCTCTGAGGATAGGATAAGAAGCAATGGGCTTAAATTGCAGCAAGGAAGGTTGAGGTTGGACATTGGGAAAAACTTCCTACCTGTCAGGGTAGTGAAACACTGGAATAAATTGCCCAGGGAGGTTGTGGAATCTCCATCCCTGGAGATATTTAAGAGCAGGTTGGACAGACACCTGTCAGGGATGATCTAGATGGTGCTTGGTCTTGCCGTGAGGGCAGGGGATTGGACTCGATGACCCTTCGTGTTCTATGATCCTGTGATTCAAGTATCCCAAGATATTTAATACAGATATATTAAGCCTCCTAACATCCCATGTGAGATAAATATTATCATGTCCATTTTGCAGAAGAATAACGGAGGCAGAGTTGACCAAGGTCACAAAGAGAATCAGTTGCAGAGAACAAAATTCATTTCTCATGATGCCTATACTCACTAGGCAAAGACAACTCTGCTGCAGAGAAAAGTTTATTCGTGGATTTGTTGCAAGCCCATACCGCTGTAGGTTAGATAAGCAGACAAAGTGCTGGCCATGTTATGATGTAACATGCCACTGTAACTCACACACTTAGGCTACGGCTACACTGCAGGCTTCTTGCACAAAAACTTGTGGAGCATCTACACTGCACGTGCGTTCTTGCTCAAGTAAATTTACAATAAAGTGTTGGAACAGAGGGCTTCTTGCGCAAGAGTTATTCCTCTCCCCACAAGGAATAAGCCCTCTTGCACAAGAAGGCAGTGTAGATGGGAACAGGGGTTTCTTGCATCACCGCAATAAGGGGTGGAGCCAAGGGACTGTGATGATGGTCTCCTGTCTTGGAATGGAAACAGATTGGATGTTCTCCTATCTCTTTACCCCCATGAAGGTATCTCATTTTGTGAACATGGTGGGCAATGTTTTTCTCCCCTTCGGAGATGTCTATACCTCCACTGGTAACACTTTTGTCAGCCAGGGGTGTGGAAAACACCCTCACCCACCGATGGACATAAATGTCACTGACAGAACCACGGGGATGGTCAGCGCTATTTGGGTGGGAGACGCTCTCCTGCTGACGCTGCTACCGCTGTTCCTTGAGAATGGTTTCGTTATGAGACCTCACTGTGGCACAGCTGCAGCGGTACAGCGGTGCTGTTATAAGGTGTGTTGGGTAGACGTAGCCTGAATATCCACTCCCGTCAATATCCATTCTACCTCCCACCTAGCCTTTTTCGAGGGGGGAGCTAAAAGCACTTAGATCTCCTGATTCGAAAACCAAGTTGCAAAAAGTCTCCGTTGTCAAAATGCAGCAGTAAGATCATGAGAACGGCCAGACTGGGTTAAGACCAAGGGTCCATCTAGCCCAGTGTCCTGTCTGCCGATAGTGGCTAGTGCCAGGTGCCCCAGAAGAAGGAAACACAACAGGGTATCATCACGTGATCCCTCTCCTGTCATCCATTTCCAGACAAACAGAGGCTAGGGACACCATCCCTCTCCATCCTGGCTAACAGCCATTGATGGACCTAACCTCCATTAATCTATCTAGCTCGTTTTTGAATCCTGTTAAAGTCCTGGTCTTCACCACATCCTCTGGCAAGGAGTTCCACAGGTTGACTGTGCACCTTGTGAAGAAAAACTTCCTTTTGTTTGTTTTGAACCTGCTGCCTATTAATTTTATTTGGTGACTTAGTTCTTATATTGTGGGGATAATTAAATAATGCTTCCTTATTCACTTTTTCCACACCAGTCATGATTTTATAGACCTCTCTCCTATCCCCCCTTAGTCTCCTCTTCCCTAAGCTGAAAAGTCCAAGTCTTTTTAATCTCTCTTCATACCGCACCTGTTCCAAATGCCTTACCATTTTTGCTGCCCTTTTCTGAACCTTTTCCAATGCCAAGAGATCTGAGCATCTTGTGATTCTCTCATGTGCAAAGTTTTGAATTTGGGTTGGAAAACAATTTTTCATTTTGCAGTTTTACATGCCGCCATATTAAAAACGGGAAACAAACATTGAAACAACCCCTGTCAAAATGAGTAAAATGAAACCTTTTGATTGACCCAGCCCAGCGAGGGGGAAGGAGAATTGATTTGTGCCATTTCTGAGATTTTGATTTTTATCCCAATCTGAGATGGGATTTTTTTTTTTCAAAATACTTGATACTCTTGTGGAGTGGCGAAAATCATTCCCTCCCTCCCTCCCCGTCCTCACATCTATTGCTGAGTGTCCCTGGGCCTCTCCAAGTCTCATTTGCCTAGGATGCACACACACAGAACTGTCCCAGACAGATAAGGGTGCGATTCTTCCCTCCGCACTCCTGCTCATGGAGAAATGCATTGCACGGTCTGAGGACAGCTGGCAGAATTTAACCCTTCCTCTTCTAGTGCCTGGTGGCCACCAGGCAGCTTGGGGACCAGGCTTACCTCTGTATTGAATATCCAAGGGTATCTTGGCTCAGGTAGCATTGACACAGTAGCTAATGCTGAATTACAGACAGGTTTTGTAACTGCTGCATAGGACGGTCGGCCTAATAGGTAGGCCATTAGACATGGCTTCTGAAGAGCTGAGTTTGAGTCCCAGCTAAGCTCTAAGCTTCCCATGGGACTTCAAGCAGCCCCAGATTTTTCAAAAGGGATTTAGGCATGTAGGAGTCAAAATCCCATTGACAGTACCCTTGAAAATGAGACTAAGTGAGGGTATGTCTACACTACAGAGTTTTGTCGAAAAAACGGCCATTTTTCCGAAAAAACTTCATTTACTCCACATTGCAATCGCGTTCTTTCGAAAGAAAATCAAAAGAACAAAAGGAGGTTTTCCGACATTGGTAATCCTCATTCTATAAGGAAGAAGCCTTTTTCTGAACGAGCTCATTCGGAAAAAGGCGTGCGTGGACGGGGAAGAGGGAGTTCTTTCGAAAGAAGAGGAAAGAGGAAAAAGCACAGGTGCCCTGGTGGCCACTCCGTCCATAACAATCACAGCTGAGATGCGAGAGAGCATCTGTTCAGTGTGGACACTATCTTTCGAAAAAGGAGATCGCTTTTTCAACGCGCTTTGGCAGTGCGGACGCTCTCTTTCGGAAGACGTTTTTTCGGAAGAACTCTTCCAGAAAAACTTCTTCCGAAAGAAGCCTGCCGTCTAGACATACCCTCAGTGAACTTTGAGCACAGCAACATCTAAGTGCCTATAAAAATCTGGGCCTTAGGCTACCCTGGGCCTCAGTTTCCCCTCTGTAAATTAGGCACAGTGCTTCCCTGCTTCCCAGGGGGGTTGGGAGGATAGCTACTTTGGGAGGTGGTGCGGGAATGAGGGCTCTCCAAGTACCTAGAGAGCTACACCAGTTATTTGCCTGCCAGCGGCTCTGTTTCCCCACCTGTGAAAACCAGCACAGAGGTCAGGGCTGTATTTGCCAAGCTCGTGGAGACCAAGGGATGGAAAGCGCCGGTTCTGCTTTCAATCTCTCCGGTGCCCAAATGCCTGCAAAACGCTTGTCAGCAGCAAGGCCGCGAGGGTGCTAAACACCCGACCTGCCCGACTGCCCAATCCTGTCCTTCCCTGTTAGTCTGCTTCCTTCATCGGTTGGGTTTTACTTCAATCCTAAGCTTTTGGGATGGGCCTTTTGCAGCAGTGTTCAGACTTTGTTTTGGCTGTTAGGTTTGGGATAGGAGGTGAGGGGGAGGCTGGGTGGTACTTAATGGCCTGTGATATTGGTCGGCGGTTTTCAGACTTTTTTTTTTCATGACCCAGTTGAAGAAAATTGTCAATGCCGTGACCCAACATCATGTGACCAGAGTGTGGGCTCTGGGGTAGGGCTGAGAATGGAGCTTTGGGGTGTAGGAAGGGGCTCCAGCTTTGTGGGGGCAGGGCTGAGGCAGGAAGGGCTTCCCTTGAGCGGCTCCCGGTCAGCGGTGCAGCAGGGGGCTAAGGCAGCTTCCTGCCTCTCCTGGCCCCACAAACCAGGCTGCACCCCAGAAGTAGCCAGCAGCAGGTTCCCAGCCAATGGGAGTGCAGAGCTAGTGTTTGGGGTAGGGGCAGTGGGCAGAGCTCTGTGCACTCTGCCCCCCGCCCCACCTAGGAGCCGGGCTTGCAGGTCGCCGCGTCTGGGGCGTAGCACAGTCTGTGTTGCCAGGACAGGCAGGGAGCCGCCTTAGCCCCCCTTCCCATTGCTCCCCCTGCGCCCGACATTCCACCCCCCAGTGCTGGGTTCCGACCCCTAATTTGAAACCCCCCTGGTCTTTTGGGTTTGCATTTGTGCAGCCCCTCACACAAGGAGACCCTGAGCCATGACTGCAGCTCCTAGGAGCCACGACACAACAAACCCTAGTATCTGTCCGGCAGGCCTGGGGGACGGGAGGAGCACCCCCTCATGGCTAGCACACTGGTTCAGGGCTCCCTAGCGCTGGCTTCCATTCTACGCTCCGCTTTGCCACCGGGAGACTGTTGGCATGCGGCTTCATTTAGCCGTGCCTCGGTTTCCCCTTCTGTGACCTCCTCTGCAAAGTGCGCTGAGGCCGACGGAGGCAAAGCGCTCACCTAGCACCCAGGGGTGCGTTTTCTCCCTTCTGTTCGGCTTTCATTGCCGGGAGAGCAGAGCATTCCCATCCCAGCCAGCCAACGCGCCTCGACCTCCGCCTGCCAGGCAGGAGGCTCTGCAGTCAGACCCCCTCGATGGCTGCTCTCCCCCCTCCCCCTAGGATTTCTTTTGAAGTCTGCAGGACTGTTCCCAGGACAATAAAGCCCTGCCATTTCCCGGTGAGAAGGTAAAGGCGGTGAATGGAGCCAGCCAGCACCTCCCTGCGAACTGCACTTAGCATCAGGATAATAAATACAAGTGTTGGAAGTGTCCGGGCAGAGGGAAGGACCATACTGCTTGGGAGGTGCCCGATGGGTCTGCCATTAAAGAGACAGGCAGGGCTTAAGGGCTTCCCCTGCATCCTTCCCATGCTGCGAGGTCCGGGAGAGGCTGGGGGGAGAAGGAGGAGAGGGTCTCCATAGGGCACCAGGCTCCAGCCTGATTTCCGGGCGGAGCTGGCTAGTCCCATCCATTGCACGGTTTTGAAACTGCTCTCTCCTCTGGTCTCCAAAGCATCAGTGGCGGATGAGGGCTGGTCTGCATGGAGAAACGAACCAGCGTAGCTGCAGCAATCCCTTCTGGTCCAGACCAGAGCGCCCACCTCGCCAAGGTGCACCCAGATAACCATAGTGACACTGGGGTGGTACTGGCGCAATACGGGCCAGGTTCCTCCCACAGCCAAGGCA
>JANRFK010006697.1:37758412-37771992 GCA_030068395.1 Apalone spinifera | reverse complement strand
TGCAAGAGGGCTTACACTTGTTAGAAAAGAGCGTAGCTCTTGCGCAAGAAGCCCGGTCTTCCGACGCCGTACTGTAAATCTTCTTGCGCAAGAGCGGGCGGGCAGTGTGGACGCTCTGCGAGTTCTTGCACAAGAACGGCTGTTCTTGCGCAAGGGCCCGCCAGTGTAGACATAGCCCTAGTGTGGTTCACTGTCCCATGCAGAGGAACCTAAACCACAGCAACAGCTAAAATCAAGAGACCTCTACAGCATGGGCTGGCTTTTAGCTCAGAGGGTAGAGGTGCCTATAGTAAGCTCCAGAGGTCCCAGGTTCAAATCCACCTGGTGGCGGTTACACATGAGTCTACAGAGTCAGGCTTGCGGGGCCCATGCGGCGGCACTACGAATAGCCATGCAGACATTTGGGCTCGGGCAGGGGGATGCTAGGATCTGAAGCCCCACTCTCTTCCTGGGAGCTAGGACCCATGCCCCAGAGGGTATGTCACGCACAGGACCTGAGACTCACTGTTGCTGCCCATGGAGGTGCCCGTTAAAGGCCATGATGTAGTGATTACGTCACCATGTTCCTGGGGCCTGATCCGACTGTCTTCATCCCAGCCATGTTCCCAGGGGCATCCATGGGAGTGTTGTCCCTGGTTCCAGAGCGAAAGGCAATTGCGAAAGGGCTGGCAAGAGACCACAGTTCAGTCTTTGACCTTGTGCCCCCCGGAGGCTCGACTCCGTCCCTCATCGTTAGTATTGCACCTTGCAGCCCCGTTCTGCTGGGCACCGGGCATACCCGTCTGGCACACCGACATCCCTCCAAACTCCCCATCCCAAGCACGCAAGACAGCAGGGGCTCCGACCGTCAGATAGTACCGGGTCACAGTAAACAGACCCTGGGGTAGCCCAGCAAGCGGCAGGCCCAGCACAGTAGCCGCTGCTGCACTTTTCAAAGGCCTTGAGGCAGACCATGCTAAGTAACAATCATACAATTTTGATATAGTTCATCGTCCCCTCCTGGCCATGTGCATGCAGAATTAAACTGGCCAGATCTGGCACCCGCAGCGCCTGGCCTGCGGGTTCAATCTCAGGCCAGGCACTTCAGTTCCTAGCTCTATCACTGTGCTTTTTCCGCACCCCTCGGCCAGTCACTTAACCTCTCCGGGTTGCTGCTCCCCATCTATAAAACAGGGTTAGCGACGCTGTTGCAAAAAAAAGCCAACATGATTCTGGGAGGCAGGAACAGGAATGTTATGAGCAAGACACGGGAAGTCATTCCTCCGCTCTACTCTGCGTTGATTAGGCCTCAGCTGGAGTAATGTACCCAGTTCTGGGTGCCATGTTTCAAGAAAGAGGTGGAGAAATTGGAGAAGGTCCAGAGAAGAGCAAACGAGAACGATGAAAGGTCTAGAGAACATGAGATGTGAGGAAAGGCTGAAAGAATTGGGCTTGTTTCATTTAGAATAGAGAAGACGGAGAGGGGACATGATAGTGGTTTTCAAGTATCTAAAAGGGTGTTACAAGGAGAAGGGGCAAAAACTGTTCTCCGTGGCCTCTGAGGACAGGACAAGAAGCAATGGGCTTAAATTGCAGCAAGGGAGGTTTAGGTTGGACATTAGGAAAAACTTCCTACCTGTCAGCGTGGTTAAACACTGGAATAAATTACCTAGGGAGGTTGTGGAATCTCAATCACTGGAGAGATTTAAGAGCAGGTTGGACAGACTCCTCTCAGGGATGGTCTAGATGGTGCTGGGTCCTTCCGTGAGGGCAGGGGACTGGACTTGATGACTTCTCGAGGTCCCTTCCAGTTCTAGTGTTCTATGATTCTCTGCTCCCTGTATGTAGCTCTGTTTCTCTCATAGACTGTGAGGTCTACAAGGCAGGGTCCATCTCTCATGCATATGTCCTCCTGGGAGGTGTAATTTCAAGCTCGAGGAGACATACCTGTGTGAACACCCTGAAAACAGCAGCAGCATGGGTGGCAGAATGAACTAGCCCCACCAGGAATGCTCCTATCTGAAAACTTAGGCATGTACTTGGGTGGTTAGCCCCTCCCACCCGCCTTGCTGTGGCAGTGACCGTTCTGTTTTTAGCACCCTGGGTCTATCATAGATAACGCAAGTAAGCCTGCCCGCAATGGGAATTGCATAGTTAGACACACCAACCGTGTGCATGTACAGCCCCCAGCACAATGAGAGCACCTCGCCTCCGGCACGGCTGAGGCTTTCAGACGCTGCTGTTTCTACAGACTCCTCTAAGATTTTCTTAGCAAGGCAGGTCTCGCAGGGTGTTACACACCATCCACCAGGAGCTGTTTTCACCCAGCTCATTCTCCTGCTGAGCCGCTGCCGCGGAGAAAACTTTCTCCTCTGTGCTTGCACCTTTCGTCCTGGGTGCTGGTAGCTGCATTGCTCCGAATGATGGATGCTCTTTAAAACAGGGCCCCAGTCAACATAGCATTTGCAAGCTTAGCCTGAGAGTGGATTCATCGTCAGAGAAGCATCTGTCCTTTTTGGTGCGTATCTGGGCCCGGCCTGCAAGAATTCGGAGGCATGAGGCTGTCTCTAGATTCAGAAATTCCCTTCCACAAACACATATCGTACAGAGCATTGGTTCTCGACTTATTTACCCTGGTGGGCCACCTACACAGCTCCCTGGGCATGTCTACAGTGCGGCCAACAAAGAACGCACACGAAAGCACCCCCGCCAGAAAGGCAGGTGCAAACCATGGCCTGTATGCTTATCTGATGAGGATAGGACAATTTAGACCAGCTGAGATTCTAGCCCCAGATCTTACTACCACGCTATTATAGCTATTGGGCAGTGACTGTAGCTCCTTTTTGCAGTAACCAAAAAAACCCCACCAAACACACATCTGAAAGAGCAAAGGGTGTAAACAGGATAGCCAACCCTGCAATCCTCATTCATGCAGGTAGTCGTTATTCAGATGCATAGCTCTCCAAAATCAAAGGGTTACTCCATTGCCATTACTAGGTCAGATTATGCCTTTACGGTGCAGGTCCAAAAAAGTCCCGCCGCTTACACGTGAAATACTTTTGGGGGAAGCCCAGCTGTTGCAGCAGATTGCCAGTTCTGTTTTTCTCAGGGCGTATCTATATGTACCGGGAGATCGGCACTGAAGCAATCGATCTCCCAGGACTCGATTTAGCAGCTCTAGGGATGGTAAGCAGCGGTTACTAAGCTAGTCGAGTAGTCGATGGAGTAGTCGATGGAATGAGAGCTGTGTAGGTGGCCCACCAGGGTAAATAAGTCCAGAACCAATGCTCTGTACGATATGTGTTTGTGGAAGGGAATTTCTGAATCTAGAGACAGCCTCATGCCTCCGAATTCTTGCAGGCCGGGCCCAGATACGCACCAAAAAGGACAGATGCTTCTCTGACGATGAATCCACTCTCAGGCTAAGCCTGCAGATGCTATGTTGACTGGGGCCCTATTTTAAAGAGCATCCATCATTCGGAGCAATGCAGCTACCACCTGGAATGTCCATCGACTACTTGATTAGTCGATAAGGGGGTTCACTGTGACTCTGCGTTTTAAATGTGGTAAGAGCCACAGCGTCTGGGAGTGGGTGTGAGGTGGGACTGCTCAGTCCCATGGCGCCCTGTTTCCCACACTGCACCTCTGCCTCCTCGGCTTCCCCACCCCCAAAAGAGGCAGTGCTGGGGGGAACCAGCTTTTACGCCGGATCCCCCCAGCATGGGCTCCTGCTCCTCTTCTTCCCCCTCCCCACTGCCGTTGACTAGTCACTTCCATCCCTAGTGAAGACCCACTAAAGCAACCGCTGATCATTCTCCTGTCAACTGCAGTGCTCCACCAGAACAAGAAGCACAAAGGAAGTCGATGGGAGCGTTTCTCCTGCCAACCCCTCCACAGTTTCTCCTGCCAACCCCACCCCGCAGCAACTCGCCTTAAGATACATCGACTCTAGCTACACTATCGTAGACCTGAGATCGATATTTCCCAGTAGCGTAGACATGCTCTACAGGTATCAGGGTGAGATCCTGGCCTCAATTCTTCATTAAAAACTGAACTTCTCCTTGTTTTCTTCCTGAATGTCTGTCCAACCAAGGCTCATTCTAAGGAGAGGAGGCAGCCTCTCAATGACACCCATGCAAGCAACAAAATTATCCAACAAAATTGGATAAGCAGCTGGGACGTGGTCTTGGTGGTGAAACCATAAAAAGGGGAGGACTGAGCTTCAGGATACACGGTGCTGCTCTGAGCGGCACAGGAAACCACCTCCGGTCTTCCATGCCCCTTCGGAGCCGTTGCCAGCCCCAGGAGTCCTGTTCTCTTCCTACCTGAAGGGTTATCTGGCCTCCGTGACTGCAAGCAGGGGGGATGCTCTTAGCACATTCCTCCACTTGGCACCTATGCCACGGCCTGTCCAGCCCAAGCACACAGGGCTAATTCCTCCTATCGCCTCCAGTGAGCTTTGCCCCCTGCCCCAGCTCTGACACCTTTCCCATCAACCCAGTCACCCACCCCCCCAACCCGATAGTTTTGTACTTTTGGCAGCATTTTACAGCACAATTTGCTTGTCTGCCAAATGTGACTGGCAATAAAACCATTCGTGTAGGGGAGGGGGAGAAGAGGGCACAGGCTTGGTTCAAGACTTCGGAGGCTTGTGCTAAACCTCTCGGCTCAGTTCAGCTGACCTGGAATTCTTGGGGCTGCGCCTTTCCTTGGGACATTGTGGGTCCAGCCTGGTGGTTTTTGCAACAAGGCAGTGGGAACCCTTCTTTTTGCAAGACTTTGGCGGGTCTAATCAGGACCGGGATCCCCAAGATAAGAAACAATCGGAAATGAGTTTGGAGCGGGGGAAGAGAGTTGCTTGAATTTTTGGAACACCCGGCCACCTCCCAAACAGGGTTTGCATTCTGCTGGGAACTAAGGCTTGGGTGGGGGGCCTGGCCCCTGTTTGACCAAAACGAGGTCAATAAAACCTCCCTTGACGACACTCTGAGATATTTCGTACATATACTACCGTGGCACCTACGGGACCTGTCAGGAGCCGAGCCCCACAGTGCTAGAAGCGGCACCCACGCGTTGGAAGACTGTAAAAAGAACTTAGCGTCTCCAAGCTGGGACAGCTGCCAACCAGAAGCAGTTGTAATTGCTAGTGGGTGGCTCGGAGTTTAGAACACTTCTCTGGGAGATGTCCCAGTGAAGCGGTGTGCCCTATGCTCAACCCAGCAAACAGGAATGTACTTTTCTTTTAGCACATTGGAAAACTCACAAACAGAACTCACCACATGGCCTTAACTCTGCCAGCTATATGGCAGAACCTGTAACGATGAAACATGCATGGCAGGGGCCATAACTTTCCATCCACAGATCACTGCGGAGGAGTGCAATTTCTGCATCACTCTTTGAGGTTTGGCTCGTTCCCCATTTCTGTGGTACCTGCGAGCCTTCATGGGGCAAAAGTAGACCAGGCCCATAGGCAGCACTCCATGGAGGTGACCCCATGGCACAAACTTCCTAGAAAACTGCAGGTTCCTCCTGAAACCTCCTAGGGCTGCATAAAGAACAAGGATCTCTGACAGCAGAGGGCTTTTGACAAAGGTGTGATGCTCCAAAAACTGGACAATGTAGTTAGGCAAATTCAGTCTAGAATTCGGGGTTCATTTTGGAATAGAAGAGGCAACTAGCCATGCAGGGATGTAAAGGATTCTCCAGCATTTACATCTAAAACCAATGCCAAAGGATGATCAGACAGAAGTTATGGGCTTGAGACGAGAACAGGGAGAGGTTCTCTGGCCTGTAATACAGGCCAGACTTTTGATCCTCACAGCTCCTTTTAAACTTTACAATTCTTCATTGCTCCAGCTGCCTGTGGCTTTGAATCTCTGCCATCCAAGAATGAAAAATAAACGCACAGATTTTAGGTGTTGGTTCAGAATAAGAAGAACCGCTCCTCCTCCAACAACCTTAGATAGCCGGTTTCAACTAAAGGTTAGGTTCATAGAACCTGAGCAGGACAGAAAGCAGATATGCCCAACTCTTGTAGGAACATTACAAGCTGATACGCCCAACTCTTGTAGGACCATTACAAGCAGATACGCCCAACTCTTGTAGGAACATTACAAGCTGATACGCCCAACTCTTGTAGGACCATTACAAGCAGATACGCCCAACTCTTGTAGGACCATTACAAGCAGATACACCCAACTCTTGTAGGAACATTACAAGCAGATATGCCCAACTCTTGTAGGAACATTACTGTTTGACCCCTTTCCAACCTGACAGGAAGCAAGTCCCACAAGACATTCTCTTTTCATGAGGTAACTGCCCTATTTTTACATGCTGCGTAGGCTGACATTGGATAAGCACCTGGGACTTGGCCTTGCAGAGCCGTTCTCAGAGGTCCCACAGAAGTCAGTGGACAAAGGGAAGATAAAATTCTCCACTCACTTCCCCGGGTGGCAAATGACCAAACAAGACAATGGAGAATAAGTCTCTTGTTCACCACTATGACGGGTTATTATTGCACACTGAAAACTGGTGGGCATTCAGTCATTGCTACTAATGTAATGCCCTCTTCCCTGCCTGGATTACTCAGGAGCAGGCTACACTCACCTGTGTGCCTGGGCACTGGATGGTTTAACAGACAAGGAGATCCTGAGTACCCCAGCAGGGATGTTGGGTAGTTGGGGATTCCTTATCCACCCCCTTGCTGCAGTCCCTTGCTCCTACAGGAGTATATAATGGTGGTGCCTCCACCTGGCTAGCCCCGAACACACTTAATGCTGTGCCTTGGGAGCCTCCAGGAATCAACTTATCCCAGTACTAATCTGGCTCTAACTCCAAACCAACAATTATAAACAATACATGTAACTGCCAGTAGGTGAATTTGAACCTCAGAAGCTTAGTGTGGGAAGCCTTAGTGCAGGAGTGATAAAGCCAGCTGGCTCTCAGCTCAGGCTGTAGCGCTCCCTTGTCCTTATCTCTCACTGTAAGTGGTCTACGTGCCCCTGCGTGGGACAGTGATCCCCACTAGGCGTGTGGGTTACAGATACATCTAATTGATTACATTAGAATTAACACACCTTTACTTACCCGCTTAAAAACCCCGGGTTTAACGGACTAAAAGTGAGCAAACTCAATTCACAAAGTGCACAGAAATAAAGGAAATCTACGCTGCCCCCATTTATCCCACCCCAGCATGTGCCCTGCTCTGGATCGCAGAGTCCCAGACCCGTGCTGGCGTGGGCACACTTGAAGGGCCGTAGCTGGAGTGGAGACAGCCCTGGGCAGGTTCTGTGTGTGTCAGTCCAAGCTAAGCAGCCAGCTGCAAAATCCCTCGACCACTGGAGCAGGCCCCACCAAATGCCAGCAGCTCTGGCTCCCTGGGCAGATCACTCGGCCTCTCTTCGGACCTACAGTCAGTCTGTTTGCTGGGCTCCGTCCCAGGCAGCACTTTCCCAAACAGCCACAATTACTCACAGCACCTTCTAGGCAGGTTTCTGCAGGCCCTTCCCAGCCACCATCACAGCCAAGGTCTGTCCTCTCCAGGGACAATCCCCAACAGCCCCTGAAGCAGCCAGCTACATCCTAGCCCCAGCAGGCTCTCAGTAACAGGTTCTAGCTTCAACACAGCAGTTCCTGGGCTGGAAAAGGCTCCACAACAACAATCTGGCTCCTTTCCCCAAAATGGAGCCCCCCAACTCTCTCTCTCTCTCTGCCTCTTTCTGATAGAGACATCAAGGGGGAGGGAAGCAACTCGTTGACTAGCATGTCAACTCTCTGATAAGCTTATCGGAGTCGTTCACATCCCTACATAGAACAAAATGTATTCCACCCGTGGATGGAACATTGGTCTTTGGTCCTGGGACAAGGCCTTCGTGGAGTTTAACAGACTGCAAAGAGAGAAGTTATGAGAGTAGAAGTGTGAGTGGCACAGCAAATAGTTCGGTAGGGCTGGGGGGAGGCGGATGAAACTTCCACCTCCCTGTGAACAGAGCAGTAGAAGTAAGGAAATGAGGCCTACAAATACGTGGAGTTTACTGTCAGTGTAAAATAGTGGGTCTGCCCTGTGCCAGAGTACATCATACCCCGGGCACCCACACTGTGCCACATTCGGTACGCCAGCGACTCGGTCGCACAGGGTGGGAACCACCGCTCAGAGACACAGCTAGTAGGGTTACCAGGTAGACCCCCCCAAAATACCGGACACACTTGATCGTGGGCAGCGGGGGAGGGACTGGCCAGGAGGAAGGGGGGCAGGAGGCGGGGCTGGCGGGGCGGGGGCCGGGGAGCTGGCCGGGAGGAAGGGGGGACGGGAAGCAGAGCTGTGGGGGGATCGGGAGCCGGCGGATGCTGGACGGGAGGAGGGGGGGCTGGAGGAAGGGGGGGTGGGAAGCAGAGCTGGCGGGGGGGGGGGGGGGGGGGGTGCAGCCACTGGCCGCAGCCGGAGTCCAACAGGCCGCATCCCCGGCAGGCACTCTCTCTAGTTACTAGTAGAAGCCGGGTGGGGGCGGGGGGGGGTGTGTGGCTGGGAACCTTTCCCCCCAGAGGGTTTCAAATACCCTAGCTACTGAGGCTTACAGTGTTAGGAGCATGTCTGATCTGGGCCTCTGGAGCAGCCCAGCGGTGAGTCCGAGCTCTTCCTAGTGCCGGGGGAGCCCTCTCCAGTGCTGTCTCTGTTCAAGCAAAAGAAGTTGGCAGGTTCCCAGGCTCAGCTCAGTTTGTGTCTCTCATTGGAGCCCCTCTACCCCACGGCTCCTTACCCAGCCAGCGCTGCTCCACCCTAAGCCCCGCACAGACTCGCCACTGGCTATGGCGCAGCCTGGCCCCCATGCCGCATATGGTTGCGGGGGATTGCTCTGGATCTGCCTGTCTCGCTCCATGGCTGTGGCCACCCAACAGAGCGGGGTCACTTCTTGGTTCAGCCACTTACCGAGCCTGGGAGGAGGGATGAGGAATGGGCAGGGGGCCCATGGGAGTTGTAGTCCTGGCGTAGCCACACATGGCATCGAACGGCTACGTACACCAAAGAGTGACATTTTCCCATGCATGTATGTGACTCAGGAACCCAAACTGCATTATTAGAAATTACTTAGCCCTGGTCTACACTGGGGCTTTATTTCAAAATAACCCCCCATCGGTCGAATTAAGGAGCGGAGCAGCCACATGACCAAGCCCGCTATTTCAACATAACGGGCTGGTTATGACTACATCTGGACTCCTGCTTTCCTCGGCGAGTAAGGCTTTTTTCGGAATAGTGTTAGTGTGGATGCTCCCTTGCAACTGTTTCGAAATAACGACTCCCCAGAGTCACTTGAACTAATTCTCCCCGGTGCTTCCTGGGGCTCTAAGTCGAAGTAGCGCATCCACATGAACAGAGCCTGCCTCGGACTCATTTCGAGATTTCCCCATAGGGAGGACACATTAGTTCGGTTTTGTTATTTCAAGAGGCCTTAAATCAATTTTAGTTATTTCGAAATCGTTTCCTAGTGTAGACATGCGCATAGACGCCTACGTTGGATTGAAAACCAACAGGATTTTGACTCCTAATGACAGGGTTTTTTAAGGTAGGCATGTAAAGACGCAGACAAGCATCTCTGAAAATCTCACTCCGCACCTATCTCCACCTTTGGATGCTGAAATGCCTTTTAAAATCTGGTAGCAAATCCCAGATCCTCAAAAGTATCTGGGCTCCTAATTCCCACCGTAATCAATGGAAGTTTGGAACCTAACTATGCATATGGATCTGAGCACAAATCCCTAAAAGAGTTTTGAAAAAGGGATTAAAATTCCCCCTTTCCATAGGTGCTTTTTGAAAACTTTACCCCCAATTTATGTGGGAAAGAAACAATTAAAGAGACATCACTCTGGCTTCCAAAATTCCTCCCGCATCATAAAGGCATCGCTTTCCCAGTCCTGAGCAACAGAGAAATAGCCGTGTTAGTCTGATCTTGGTTAAAAAAAAAAAAACAACAGTCATGTAGCACTTTAAAGACTAACAAGATGGTTTATTAGGTGATGAGCTTTCGTGGGGCAGACCCACTTCCTCAGATCCCGAGCGACAGCTATAAAGGAAAACCCGAACTCCATGGGCACGCAGGATAATGCCTTTCATTTTATGTCATGTCCTCAGGCATGTGATTGAGGTGTTAATTTTTTTTAAAAGACGTGGTATGTTGTGAAGTTCATATACTCGCCGACATTTCGAGGCAAGTCACTAAAAGCCCTGGCCATCCAGATTATGAGAGAAGAGGACTCTGAAATATTTTAATGACGGATCTGGTTTGTCAAGCACAGCGCCCAGTACCTGACTTCACACGGACCTCTCAATCTGAATCCAGCACCCAGCCTGAGCAATGCAGTAAATTGCTGGGTTTCTCAGGAGAAAGGATCAAAGAGCAGCAGCAAATACTAACAAAAGCAATAGGATGGGCAGGTTTGGTTTTGTGAGTGCAGCTCTCCATCCTGCTTGGCACAGAGCACTTCTTAAGAGCCTGTGAAATGCTATCACTTAGGGGGGAGGGGGGCGTGTCAGGATAACCCTGAACCAAACCATCACCACCTCGTTTTGTGATGAGAAATGCAGTGAGGTCACAGGAGCCACATTTGCTCCATCAGGCCCAAACCAACTGGCTTGGGACCGCCTCGTTTGTGGCATCTGCCATCTAGCTTGGAAA
Source organism: Apalone spinifera (assembly GCA_030068395.1). Taxonomy (NCBI): domain Eukaryota; kingdom Metazoa; phylum Chordata; order Testudines; family Trionychidae; genus Apalone; species Apalone spinifera. The sequence continues at coordinate 37,761,343 of JANRFK010006697.1, read as the reverse complement.
AGAGACAACTAAGGGGGGGAGGGGTAGGGTGGAGGTCTATGAAATCATGACTGGTGTGAAGACAGTGAATAAAGAAGAGTTATTTACTCCTTCCCATAACACATGAAGTAGGAGGTCACCAAATGAAACAAATAGGTGGCAGGTTTAAAACAAAAGGGAGTTTTTCTTCACACAATACACCGTCAACCTGTGGAACTCCTTGCCAGAGGATGCTGTGAAGCTGACGACTAAAACAGGGTTAAAAAAGAGCTAGATAAATTCATGGAGGATAGGTCCATCAATGGCTATTAGCCAGGATGGGCAGGGATGGTGTCACTAGCCTCTGTCAGAAGCTGGGAATGGGTGACAGAGAAGAGATTACTTTAGGGCTACTCATCTTTGGAAGCCCCGGGGGCCACAATGATATTCACAGCACACGCCGAGGGCCGCAACTTGTGTGTGGTTGCATATATATGCAAATATATGCGCAAATATATGCAAATCTCTTCTTTCACACTGACGGGCATGAATACAAAGATTAAGGCAAGACTACACAACACACAGGCCCCGTTTAAATCAGTAGTGCTGATATTAATACAATGCAATATTGACCCGATTTCCACCCATATGACAGCACTTTGAATGAGCAATGACAGTCCAGGAATTTAACTACTAAAACGCATCGCAACAGAAGACCAGGCTATTGACTCCTTTTTTGTTTTAGGCTCCCACCCACAGGCCACACACAAATGGGCCGCGGGCCGCATGCAGCTGACGGGCCATGTGTTGAATAGCCCTGGATTACTTGATGGTGACTTGTTCTGTTCATTCCCTCTGGGGCACCTGGCATTGCCCACTGTCGGCAGACAGGAACTGGCCTAGATGGACCTTTGGACTGACCCGGTCTGGCTGTTCTCATGTTCTTAGCTGTGCTGTGAGCACAACCTGCTTTTCCGGCACTGATGCCTAGAGCTTTTATTGTGATACCTTCTCTAGTGGCATTGTTGTATTAGGCTGCGCTGGGCCATCCACTTCGGTTCTGCGTGGGGTTTGCACGGCTTTGCAGAGGCTACGTCTGGGGTTTATCGGTGGGTTTTCAGATGAGCTTGTAAACGCTCTCTCAGTGAGACATTCCAGCGCTGAATCAAGGCACCTCAATAAAATTGACATAAGGCAAGGCCTTTTAATTATCCAATTATTCTGTTTCAAGTGACAGCTGGAGAAAGGTAAAAGGCTTAGTGTTCTGCTTTCGTCTCTGTTGACATCAAATCAAGGATCAAAGCGTCGCAATTTTTGGCCTCTGAGTTTCTCTCCTTGATCTAAGCCCCCCTTTCAGGAGTGCAATGGCCCTGCTGCCCCTCGCCCCACTTGTGCAGTTCGGGGGTGGGGGAGCACAAGCGGCTCGCAGGTTGGTTGGTTGTTTCACTATAGGAACCCGAGTCCACAACGAGAGCCAGGCCCGTTGTGCTGGGCAGACACAGAACAAGAGGCAGTCCCAGCAAGTTTACAGCCTAACCGGACAAAGGGTGAGACTATTATTCCCATTTTACAGATGGGGAAGTGGAGTAACCAAGGATGAGATGTTTTGCCTAATGCAAGGACTCTGGGTTAGAGCTAGGACCAGAACTCAGCTCTCTCGAGGGCCAGACCTGGCCCATAATCATAGAATAATCACACTCATCCAGACCTGCTACTGGGCATACTTGCCTCGACTATATTGACTGCAGTATCAGGCAGCCAATCCCTCGGGAGTCAAAATTTCCAGGATTTCTAGTGATGATGTTCTTCCACGTAAACAAGCAACCCATGCTTTCAACCTCAGTTATCTTGGTTTCTGACACAGGCCACGTCTACACTATCGGTGCTACAGAAGTTTGGCACGACAGGAATGCCATGCAGCCATGTAAGGTAGATGCTTCTTACAGTGAAAGAAGGGATGTTTCTACCCCTGTTAGTAACCCAGATTTCCAAGCAGTGTTGGCTAGCTATGTTCCCTCTAATTTTTTCCATCCGCGTGCAGAATAAATTTTGTTCTGTGCACCCAAGCATGTGCAGATGTGCACCACCAGCAGAAACTGAGCAGCATTTGAATATCTCATGATGGCTGCCCAAGCACTCAGCTTAGAACTGTGGTTCTCAACTGGTGGTCCATGGCCCACTGGTGGTCCATGGTGACTTTTTCGGAGGTCCACAGGTAACTTGTCCAAAGTCACATGGCGTGGGCAGGCACCAAAAATCTGTTAGTAAGAAATAAATTTCAAACCAAAATGTTCATTGTCTGCTCTTTTTTATCATGTCTCAAAAGGGAGGTGATCCACGAAAATTTTTTGATTGGCCTGGTGGTCTGTGGACTGAAACGAGTTGAGAACCACCGCCTTAGAGGGATCCCTGCTAGTTTTAGGTTGAGGTAAGTTTTCCATTGACCTCACTATGATTAAACCAGGAGTTAGGTGGGTGTTACACCCTACGGTTCTGTCGCTATGGCAACTAACCTTTAAGGGTACGTCTACACTAGGAAACATTTCGAAATAACTAAAATCGATTTAATAACTCCCGAAATAACAAAATCAAAATAGCGAAGCCTAGAAATTAGCCCGAGGCAGGCTCTGTTCATGTGGACGCGCTACCTCGACTTAGAGCCCCAGGAAACACAGGGGAGTAATTATTTCGAACGACTCTGGGGAGTCGTTACTTCGAAATAGCGGCACTGGAGTGTCCACACGACCGCTATTTCAAAATAACTATTTCAAAATGAGTGTTATTCCCTGAGGAAAGCAGGAGTCCAGATTTCAAAAGAAGCGGCTTGTTATTTCGAAATAACAGGCTTGGTCGTGTGGACGCTCCGCTTATTCATTCGACCTACGGGAAGGGCTATCATATATATAGTAGCCCAGTGTCTGTACGTCAGCGCCACGGCCCTCCAGACACCCCCCCCACCCGCCAGCGCTGCTT
>JANRFK010006697.1:37722087-37737502 GCA_030068395.1 Apalone spinifera | reverse complement strand
ATGCTATTGCGAAAACGTGTTAAGCGGGCACGTGTTAAACGAGTAATTACTGTACTTTGACCTTCCCATATAGTATAGACCAGGCCCTATTTTTAGCTCATGCCTAATACACCAAGCAATATAGATTGCTCTGATTCAGTGACTTGCCTGCCTTATTTATTACTCCCCAATTCTTGTGTCATCTGAAAACTTTACTAGTGAAATTTTATATTTTCTACCAGGTCCTTGATAAAGATATTTTATAGCACAGGGTCAAGAATGGATCCTGGAAGGATCCAGCTGGAAACAATCCCACAAAATGATGATTCCCTGTTTGTAGTTATTTTGAGACCTACCATTTAACCAGTTTTAAATCCATTGAATGAGTGCCTTGTTAATAGTATAATGTTCTGGCTATTTAATGAAAATGTCCCATGGTTCCAATTCAAACGCCTTACAAAAGCCTAAGTCAACGCTATTATCTTTATCACTCAAACTTGCAATCTCATCAAAAGTTAGTCTGACAGGAACTATTTCTCATAAGCCCATGTTGGCCTCCATTAATTATAGTGCCCTCCTTTAGTTTATATTAATCAAGTCTTGTATCGGCTGCTCCATTATCTTCCCTAGGATTGATGTCAGAATGACAGGCCTATAATTATACGGGTCATCCCATTTACCCTTTTTAAAAATTGGCCCAGTATTAGCTTTCTTCCAGTCTTCTGGGACTTCCCTCGTGGTCCCACTTATTGAAAATCACCACCAAAGGATCATGGTGCTCCTCGGCCAGAGTCTATTGGAACTAGAGCAGATCTTTTAGAAAAACAGCCATTCATGACTTAAGAATTCCTTGAGATGGATAATCCACCACAACCCTGGGCAAGTTCTTTCAATTGTTAATCACGCTCACTGTTAAACAGTTATGCTTTGTTTCTCATCTGAATGCATATAGTTTCCACCTGCAGCTATGTGATCGTGATATACCTTTCTCTGCTCAGTTGAAGAGTCCATTAGCAAATTTTTGTTCCCCATGCACATACTTGGGCCTTGTCTATACTAGCACCCTAGTCTGAAATTCCATCCACCCAGCCACCCCAAGACTGATTTTGTACGTGTGATGCATTCACACTACCAAGCCTGTTATTCTGGAATAAGGAGCCACAGAATTCGAACTCTGTGGTCCTGCTTGTCATGAGGAAAAACATTATTCCCCAACTTGTGAGTCCAACATAACGGTAGCGTGGATGCTCTGGTGCCATTAATTTGAACTAATTGGCCTTTGGGAGGCCTCCCACAGTTCCCCAGTGCTTCCTGGGGCTCTGAGTCCAAGGTAGCGCATCCACATTGACAGAACCTGCCTCATTACATTTGATACTTCCTCATAGTGACGACACGGAAGTTCAAATTTGTAAAATCAAGTGCCCAGAAGTCAAACTTAGTACATTCAAAATAATCTCCTCTTGTAGACAGGGCCTTATAGACTGCAATCAAGTCAGCCCTTAATTGTCCCGGAGTCTATCACTATAAGGCGTGTTTTCCCATGCTCAGAACCCCAGCAAATCAAGGAAGGGCTTTTTGGGAGACAATCAAGAGAAGGCTTACTGGAACAGCCCATAGATATGATGGGCTAATCAGCAGTGCAGAGGGCAGTTTCTCCCTAGTCCTGCTAGGGAGAAGGACTGGCTGCCTAGGAGCACCTCACCATGGGCTGAGCCAGGCCAGGCTGGACAAGACCAGACAAGCAAAGCAAAGCAAAGAGGGGGAGGACTCTAGGCTGACTACCAGACTGAAGCCCTGATACAAAGGGTAGAGAAGGTGCTGGGCTATGGGGGCAGAGGGGAGTTGCCCGGGGAAGGAGGCAGTGGAGAAGAGGTGGAGGAGGTTAGTCAGTGGCTGCAGTCAGAGGCTCCCTGGGTCAGGGCCCAGATTGGTGGGCAGGCCTGGTCCCACGCTCTCCCCTTGCTGATGACGAGGGTAGCTAATCCAGACTGTGGTTTGCCCTTGGAGGAAGGGGCTCGACTGAAGGCTGCAGCAACCCACTGAGCCCCAGAAGGTGAGAGAACCCACAGAGAAGGCACTGCCAAAGGGCCACGGCCTGAAGAGGATGTCACAGTCTGGGAGCAACATGGGTCCAACTGTGACCACAGTGGAGGCGGAGAGAGAGGAGCGGTGAGCAGCACTCACCAAGACACCCTGCAGGAAAGCTACTTCCCAAAGCAGCCAGCAGGAGGTGCCGCTGCGGTGAGCCTGTCACAGGATCTTTTCACCATTCCCACGGCCCTTGTCCGAACCCCTTCCATCTTATCAAGAGCCTTGAATTGTGGACCAGAACTGGACACAGAACTCCCTCCACAGTCACGCCGGTGCCACGTACAGCGGCAGCACAGCCTCCCTACTCACACTCCATAGATCCCTGCTTATGCATCCCAGGATGGTATGAACCCCTCTGGGCACAGCACTGCCCTGGGAGCTCACGATCAGCTGACTAGCCATCCCTTCAAAGTCCTTTTCTGAGTCAGCACTTCCCCGGGTCTAGCCCCGATCCGGGAGCTATAGCCTATGGTCCTAAATGCATATCTTTACATTTAGTCAGACAAAAACACACACTGGTCACTTACACCCAGTTGATTCAGGCCACGTCTTCACTATGCGGAAGATCGACGCTACCGTGGTCGATCTTCTGGAGCTTGATTTAGTGTGTCTAGTAAAGACCCACTTAATCGAACTCAGAGGGTGCCTCCCCGTTGGCGGCCACTGCTCCTGTTCCTGAGAGGAGTAAGGGAAGCCAATGGGAGTGTTTGCTCCCTTCGGCCACCTGCCGTGGGACTGGTGAGGAAACTCGAATCAAGGTACGTCAACCCCAGCTGGAGTTGGGTATCTTGATTTGACCTTCCCCTTTCGTGTAGACCTGGCCTGAGCCAATCAGGTGAGGCTGCATCCAGGACCTGTCCATTCCTCCAATCTTTGCATCCTCTAAAAATTCTATCCAGGTTTTATTTTATGTTTTCTCCCAGATCGTTGATCACCCTGGTGGTGCCCCAGTAGGACAACTCCCGCTCGACACTGATGCTCCATTTACAGTTGCCTTTTGAGACTGCGCAGTTAGCCAGTTTTTAATCCACCCCCCGGGTGCTGATTTTTGTATCATTCCAGTTGCTTCGTCACAAGGCTGCTTGATGTTGTGTTAAACGCCTTGCGTAAGTCAGTCTCTGTTAAGCACAAGACTGGCCTTCCAGCAGCAGCAGAGACTCCCCATGCACCTCCAGCAGGGAGATATGTCGTTGAGGGAGAGATCTTTATTTTATCTCGGGGGGGAAGGGGAGGTTAATGCATTTTAGTCGTTGCCAGACAACCCATTAGAGATCGGAGTGCTCCTTGCTCGGAGGGCTGCAAAGGCCCTCTTGCCAGCCTTTTAATTATGTCTTCAGTGGGATGGGTCTTGCTTTTGGAGCGGGGGGTTAGCAATCTGGGGCCTGAGATCAGACAAAGCTTAACGGGCAGGACCCATCACTCTCCAGATCGCAGCCAAACAGGTTTAGCCAGGTCTAATTAAGGCAATTAATATCCCCCAGCCTGTTATTAAGCTCTTCTGAGGAGCAGTAAAAGAGAGCCTGCCCTTTACCTTGAGTTATTGACTAAAAGGTCTCCAAATGGCTCTATTGAACAGCCTCCCAATGTGGCCCATTGTCTCTGGGCGGCGTAGGGGGAGCTGTGGAGTCTACGTTTGCTGCCTGGAGCTAGGACGAATAGTTCTTCAACTGGCATGGGCCTGAGTTCAAGGAAGTGATAAAACAACAGTCTAGTCTAGGCAGAGATGCCTCCCTTTGTTGGAACAATGAGGAGTCCGGTGGCGCCTTAGGCTTTGTCTACACAGCAAAGTTATCATATAGATAGTAGCCCACTATCTGTGACTCTGTAATGCTGAAATGCTGCCTGTTGCCTCTGGGTGGCGCTGTTGCCTGAGTCACGTCCTTTGCCTCCCACCGTGGCGCTCGGCTGACTTCTGCGCCGCTCAGCCGGGCCGCCGCGGGGGAGCAAGTGGCACAAGCGGCCGTTTGGGCTCCGCAGTTCCCTGAGAGGCAAGAGGGGGAGGAGACGAGAAAGAGAGACGGAGAGAGAGGCAGGATGCGGAGGAGAGCTGAGAGAGAGAGAGGGGGAGGCAGTAGGTGGAGGAAAGAGAGAGATGGACATGGAGGAGAGACCCGAAAATCCCATCTTATGACGGGCTTTTGGCTAGTTTTGAAATAACAGCCGTTATTTTGAAATAACTTTCCTAGCGTCTACACAAGCCAACTGCTATTTCGAAATTAATTCAAAATAGCAGAGGGCTTATTTCGAAATTGGTAAGCCTCATTCCACAAGGAATAGCGTCAATTTCGAAATTGCTGTTTTGAAATGAGCGCTGTGTAGACACTTATTTCGAAATAGGAGGCCTCCAGCACTTCCCAGGGTGCCCTGCTGACCACCCTGGCCACAAGGTAACTTCTGACCTGATGCCCTGCCAAAACCAGTTCCAGCTGGCCTTAAATGCGATTCAGCGTCCAATCAGTGTGGCTATGCTATTTCGAAATAGCAAAAGGCTATTTTGAAATGCATTTTGTGTGTAGATGCATTATTTCGAAATAAGATATTTTGAAATAACTATTTCAAAATTAGATATTTCGAAATAACGCTGTAATGTAGACATACCCTTAGAGATTAATAGATTGATTAGGGTTTCCCCTTCCATGGGTAAAACCCACTTCATCAGATGAATTGGAGTGGAGTTTACAGAGGCGGGGTGTATATATAGACAACAAAAGAAAGAAGATAGTTGTGTAAAGGAGGCTGATGTAGTCAGGATGGAAGCGTCTCATTCACAGCAGCTGATGTGGAAACGTGGCCATCAAGAGAGGGGAAATTCCCTTTGTAGTGCACTAACCAGTTAAGAGCCTTATTCAATCCTAAATTGATACAGGTTGAACCACTCTAGTGCAGCACTCTGATTCTGAACTTGGCTTTGAATTAGGATGCCTGGCCAGCCACATCTCACGAGACCCCAGACTCCCAGGACAGCTGGAAGTCAGTCGTGAAAACAGACAGGCTGTGTCTAGACTGGCCAGTTTTTGCGGAAAATCATCTGCTTTTCCGCAAAAACTGGCCAGCTGTCTACACTGGCCGCTTGAATTTCCGCAAAAGCACTGACTTCCTAATGTATGAAATCAGTGCTTTTTGCGGAAATACTTTGCCCTTCCCGTTCTGGCAAATGTCCCTTTTGCGCAAAACTTTTGCGCAAAAGGGCCAGTGTAGACAGCTGATATTTGTTTTGCGCAAAAAAGCCCTGATGGCTAAAACGGCGATCGGGGCTTTCTTGCGGAAAAGCGCGTCTAGACTGGCACGGACGCTTTTCCGCAAAAAGTGCTTTTGCGCAAAAGCGTCCGTGCCAATCTAGACGCTCTTTTGCGGAAATACTTTTAACAGAAAAACTTTTCCGTTAAAAGTATTTCCGCAAAATCATGCCAGTCTAGACGTAGCCACATTGATTTTGGATTCAGACCCTGTGCTTTTCTGTATTTCAGAAAAGGGCTACTACAAACAAACCTCCCCACTCCAAGTGTAACCACCACCAGGCAGATTTGAACCTGGGACCTCAAGGTAAGAGCCTCTGCACTTTGAGCTATAAAACCAGCTGGCTCTCAGCTTAGGCTGTAGAGCTCCCTTGTTCTTAGCTCTCCCTGCGTGTGGTCTAGGAATGGAAGTGTGAACAAATAGCGTTCCCCTTGCACCTGTCACTGGATGCGCACATGCACATGAAACCCACACACCTTGTGTGGGTCACTGTCCCATGTAGTGGCACGTAGGCTACTTACAGCGAGAGCCATGAACAAGGCTGCCAGTTGGCTTTCTTGCTCCAGCTGTAGGGGCTCTGACACTAAGCTCCAGCCGTCCCAGGTTTGAATCCCCCCATGGTAGCTGCATGTAGAAAGCAGTTGGTCTAAATTCCCTTCCTGATTTTCATTCTCATTAATCACAAGTATAAACTTCAGGCGGCGTCAGCTCCTGAGTGTGGCTGGTTCAAAGGCTGTTGCCTGCCAGGGGAAACCTTTACTCCTGTGCCTCATTTCCTCCGTCTTCGCGGGGCAGCCAGATCCTTTTATAGCCTCGTGTTGGAGTTAACAGGCCTCGACAGGCACCTTTCTTTCATTGGTGGTATCCAAGACCACTGGTATCTGATGGCTCTTGGAGGGCCTTGGCTTGTGTTTGATGGTCTCATCGGGCACCGGGCAGTCCCTTTCTAGGCAGTCTCAGCAGAGAAGACATGATCTGGAGGGGCCCTGGGGGTTTAGCTACCATCCTGTCCCCTAGAGAGGATCAGGTCTGAAGAGTATTGGCAAGGACGTGTGAGAAGGAAACTTTGCACTGCCCGTCACGTGAATGCTCTGTGGGTAAACAGAAGACTTTCCTCCCCACAGCTGTCAAGGCCACACCCTTCCTTGGTATCCAATTCCCCAAATCATAAAGCTATAAACAAATATTAGCAGGTTCAAAGGTTTGAACACAGCTCGGAGAGACTGTCAGGTCAGATAAAACACCTCCAAGTAATGGAAAAGCTCGTTTGAAACTAATAAAAACATTTAACTAGCCATTTAATCTGCCTGTGGCTCATTGCCACAAGGTATCATTAAGGGAAAGAGTCTAACAGGATTCAAACAAGAGGATTAAGTGTGTATATGGCTAATGAGCTCATCCACCATTACAATAGATAGGATTATTTTTAAAAGGGGTTATAAACTTTCATGCTTCAGGGCAGAAGCCAGCCATTACCGGGCAGAGGTCAGGCAGACCCTTCCCCCACCGGCAAGTTATTCTATAGCTGTCCACTTCTAAGATTTTCCTGTTCACAGGGGCTGGTCCAAGCTAGTGGGTCTCCGACTAGGTCTGCAGTGGGCTTGAAACCAACCATTTCTTCCAGCCTGGTAAACAGAAGTTCCCTCTCTTGACATTTCTTGGATCAAGCAAACACTTTGCCCCATGGCAGCGTGCGGGGCTGGAGCTTGGATACATGCTGCTCAAGTGTATTTGACATAGCAGGGGAGGAAGTCCTCTGGATAAGTTCTCCAGGCTTCTATGAAGGAGGGGCGAAAACACTCTTGGAGAAAAAGCAGCTGAAGTAGATAAACATCCTTCCTTATTCCACCCAACCCCTGATAAGAAGAGGGAGACTTGGCAAACGCTTGTGATCCTACTTGGAAAGATTTGTCTTGTCCCGCTGGCCGAAACGCCCCCTGGCTGCGGAAGGACATACTCCCCACGCCGCAGCTCTGCAGTCCCCGCTCACGCCCTATGCCTTCTCTGCAGAGTCGACTCGGGTGAGGGGCATCCGAACCAGGGGCAGCAGCCGCACCACAGAGCCCTCCTGCGTTCACCCCGCTGCTGCTCCCCCTCCTGCGAGGCCTTCCAGGGTCAAACCCCAGGGATCCTCATGAGGCACCGATCTGAGCCACGCTGTGAAGTCCATTCGCAGTGCATTGTGGGAGCACTCGTTCCTCTTTTCTGGCCACCCATCCTTTCGGGACACATTTAGGCCATCATCTCCCGCAGGTAAAATTGGGCTCATAATCCTGCCTTTCTCCCCACTTTGTGGGTCTGGCCCATTCAGATTGCAGGCTCTCGCGATGTGCGTGTACAGCGCCTAGCACGCTAGAGGACTGGTCTCAGTGGGGGCCTACATGTCAGAACCTTAGGTCAGGCAGCCCCCAGGGCTCTGTACATGCCCAGGCAGGGCCTCCCCAGTCTACACGGCTCTCAGCTATGTAGGGTCCTGCCTCCCCACGGCCAGAGCCTTTCTCTGCAGGGTGCAACCACCCAGCCTACCATAAATGTAGACACAGGAGACCGACGTGGACTATCTACAAACCCTTCGGGGCAGGCACCCTCTTTCTGTTCTGTGTTTGTACAGCACCGAGCACAACGGGCCCTAATGGGGCAGCCAACAGACTTCGTTGGGCCCTGGGGAAGGGGGGGCTGGCTTTGAGAGCCCAGAAGGGGTGGGGCTTCGGGTGGAAGGGAGAGGATTGGGGGCTGGCCCGCCCCAGCCAGCCCCTCCAAGGCGCCTGGTGCATGTACCCAGAGCTCCAGCCACTGCCCCGGCTGGCCAGGAGCCCTAGGCCCTATAAAACTGCCAGGTTCCAGGGGAGCAGCCCCCTTAGCCCCCTGCCTGACGGGGAACCCGAGGCAAGAGCGCACAACTTTCCACGCTCAGTCCATCCTGCCGACGCGTCGCGGGTCCAGTGCCCATTGCCCGACTCCCGCTGCTCCGACAGCCCCCGCGCTCCCCCGAAGACCTTTTCATGCTGCGGCGCTGAGCAGCGTGCAAGGTGAGCAACGGTGCCGTTTCGCAAGACTTCCCGAGCCCCGAGCCAGCCAGCTGTCGAAAGCGACGGAGGAGTCATGTACAAATGCCAAATATAGATATTTTTCCAACGGATTAATGAAATTAAACCGATTCATGTCACTTCATGCATTCAGCAACCTGTCATGAAGCGGGGGGAGGGAGGGAGCCCAGCCCAAGCCAACTCCGAGGAAGCCAATTCAAATTATCCACTCTCTGAAACCCAGGCGCCTGCCAGCTGTCCCCGTGCACCCTGCTCATGAAAACGATCTACGGCAAAGAAGCCCATCCAAGCGACTGCCAGGGTAAATGAATGGCTAATTAGGGGTCTGACTCTGAATAGACCACACTGGGTCTGCAGGGATTTTCTTTCTAAATAAATACTATGAGAGAGACAATGCCAAACGATCGGCGGCTGGGCATGCCAAGGGAACAGCCTGCTTGGAGTTCTTCATCTGCCATTGTCAGTGTAGTTTATTCCCTAACAATGGGAACACCACAGAATGGGTATTCATGGGTATTTTATTCCCTAATGGGTATTAATGGGTACCACAGACAATTAAAACAATAATGCTCAGGCACCCTGTCTTAAATCACAGTATCGCCTGCAGAAAACATTCAGATGTCATAAGTCAGCCCCTCTCTTCTCTCCCCTCCCCACAACATGACCACGTGATTGGCTTAAAATGGTGCCATTTTTAAAATCCACATTGGCTGCGTCTTACCTAGTGCTTTCCCTCAGAAGACACCAACCCTCTCCTTTATAAAGGAGACACTCTCTGTCCCCAGAGTACAGTGGGGGAAAATGAGGCACGGAAAATGAGGTTTTGTTTTCTAGTTTTTTTCTGTTTGCACAAGGGCTAGGAACTTACTGGAGTTTTGTTTTGTTTTGGTGGTTTTTTTTTTCCAAAGGGAGGCTTGAGGTTCTCATGAATCACCTGACTCCTGCAGCTGGAGCTTATAAAAAGCCCCATCAAACATCGCGGGCCTGATGATTACAATCCCAAGAGCTGTCACAACAGTGAATTATATTAGCACAGAAACAGAGAGTGGAGAACAAATCAGAGCCAAACATCAGCCCAAAGGCAGCACTCCTGTATTACATGGCAGGGCCAAGAAACACCACACCTGGGCCTTCAGCACAAGATAATCCTCGGGGATACCCTGCCAGCACAAAGGCCAACATGTGAACAGCTGACCAAGCCCACAAGCCTTTCTTTCCTTTATCCGCTATCCGATCCTTTGGAGGTGGAACTGGAATCCCCTTTGCTTGCCCTCTACCTCTTGTGCGGCTCAGCTGAGGCCTTCATTCTCCCCAGCTGTCAATCTGGCACCGACTTAATGTTTTTGGGTGTGTGTGTGTGCGTGTGTGTGTTTTGAAGAGGAATGCTTCTTTCCTGGCAGGAGAGACACATCAAATCAATTACTTAATTCACTCGATCTGCATCTGTAAATTACCCAAGCATATTGGCCAAAGGGGGGAGGGACATCCACACACCACCACCCTGATGTCAAGTCTAAACAAATGGGAATTACTGAAATCATCTATCACCTGCGCTAGAAACAGAATCCTCCTACACCCACTGAACTGGAGACAAATCTAGATGATGCAAGACCACACAGCTGGTGCAAAGAGGAGCCCTGTGTTCTCATTCCTGCGCATAAGCCATGGGGGTACACCGCCCCGGCCAGAGAAAAATAAAGATAGAGATGCTTTAGTGACACGCTGGAATGCAGGCCAGTCATGTAAGCAACTGGACAGGCCTATTTCGACGGTCTTCTCCGGCCCCCGGTGGCCGTAAGGCTCTTCAGTGTTGATACACGGCCTGCTAAAACGGCAGCAGGTGTGAACTTGCACGGTCTCCCCTTCGGAGAGCCATGTCACAGCTCGTTAGCTCTGACGGCTGCGTTCCGAGCCTTCCGCTTTCCGTCGCTTGCAGCAGGAGTGGCAACGGGTGGGCAGTGGGTAGGCAGGCTGCAGAATGGGAACGGGAAGAGGCTCTGGGGCTATTGCCCTTTCCCACACTCTGACTGTGCATTGGGTGTGTCTCAGTAGCCTCTAAAAGGCCCAAATAGTATCTGTCTTAGCCCACATCACCATCCTATTTGAGCACCTGACACCCTTGGAGCTCCCTTGGAGCATTAATAGGCAGCATGTTTAAAACAAACAAAAGGAAGTTTTTCTTCACTCAGCGCACAGTCAACCTGTGGAACTCCTTGCCGGAGAATGTTGTGAAGACCAGGACTTTACCAGGGTTCAAAAAAGTGCTACATAGATTCATGGAGGTTAGGTCCGTCAGTGGCTATTAGCCAGGATGGGTAGGGATGGTGTCCCTAGCCTCTGTTTGTCTGGAAATGGATGACAGGAGAGGGATCGCATGATGTTTCCCTGTTGTGTTCCCTCCCTCTGGGGCACCTGGCATTGGCCACTGTTGGAAGACAGGACACTGGGCTAGATGGACCTTTGGTCTGACCCAGAGTGGCCGTTCTGATGTTCTTATGTTTCTTCAAAGTGTTTAACTCCTGCAACAACCCTCTGTGAGGTAGAGCGGCACTACTCGCGCCATATTACACATGGGGCAACCAAAAGATTAAGGGACTTGCCCAAGGTCACACAGACAGCCAGTGGCAGAGCAAAAAATAGCACCTAGGTCTTCCTACTCCCAGTAAGTGCAGCCCTGGACCATCTTTCCTGCCATTGGGTCTCATTGTGCCAGGCACATAGAGCAAAAAGTTATTCTCTGCCCCAAAGAGCTTGTTATTTAAGCCACAGCCATGGCCCTTTTCAGCTATAAACCATGGTTAGCCAAGACACAAGAGAGTCTCTGGCCCTGTCCTAAAAGGCACAGAGAAGCATGCGACCCAGGCCCCATGGCACCCTCACCCTAACTTTGCCAAGGCCCAGTAGCACCCCAGCCGCAGTGGGAGTGAGAGTTCTGGCTCCCTTGATTCGCGCTGCAGTTGGATACACTTTTCCAGGTCATGCCCTGCGCGGCCCTGTCGCGTTGCCATGTGCCTTTTAACAGCCACATCCCAGAGGTGGCTGCATTGCCGTGGATGGAGACGAGGCTCTGTTGTATTCATGTACATGGACTATATGGCCCAAAGGGGTAAACATAACCCAATCACAGTCTGACACTAAGCGGCGGTAAACAAAATCTGTCCATGTTTGGTAGACACACTACAGTCTACTTAGCACCATGGCAATTTCACCACTGAAAAGCATTTGAGCCTCCAATTAAAAATACAGGAAAGAATTAAAAGCTGTTAAAGCACTGGAAACGTAAAGGATTAAATAATAAAGGCTTCCATTTTAACAAACCTTTTGTCATCAGCATCCCCTCAAATTGTTTCCATGCGTGTGCGGAATACATTTTGTTCTGTGCACTGAGACATGTGCAGAGGTGCACCACCAACAGCCACACAGGCTGCCAGCTGCGGGCGCTCTGCTAATCTTCTGGGCAGTGTTTGAATCCCTCCTGGATGGTTGCCCACATACTCAGTTTACAGGAAACACTCACTGGCCCTTTCCCTGGAGCTGGAGAAAATTTTAGAAAGGAAAAAACTTCTAGTTTGACAGGGTCTAAGGTGGGGCCAAAGATGGTAAAAAAAATGGTCTTTTCCCAGACAACAGAGAACGTTAGTAGAGACAGGCTAGAGCTGCTGCTTTTGCTCTGTTCTCGTTTAGTCTTTGGTGATGTTTGGGGTTCAGCTGGAGCTGGGAGGGATGGCGGAGTTATCTGCATCCCTCTCTCTTTAGCTCCATCTGGCCAGGACATCTCTCGGGGGTCAAGGTGGGAAGGGCTGGCACAATTTGTATCGCAGGGTTGCTGGAAGTCACTGAACCAAACTGTAGACCCAGTACATGATGAAAACCACTTTCAGCTAGTGGATGGAACTGTGTCGCAGCACCCCTCATTCCAGCTCCTATGGGCCTAGGGTCCCAGGACACTGGAGGGGTGCCCTCTCTGAGGACAAAGCATCCTGTGGGTCCTAGCCAGGGAAAGCGTCGTACTCTACCACTTGTCGGTGACCGAACCAGAAAGCCTTCTCTTTGCACCGCGGACTTTCCATTGGACCCGGTGACAAACGGCTAGCTAAGCCAGAGCTCTGCCGCTGTAGCCTGGCTAAAGAGGCTGATAGCAAACAGCTGAGCAAGCCCAGGCCGGAAGGGCTATTAGAAACAGCTGTGGGCCTCACTGGAGCGGGCTAGATAAGGCAGAGGAAGGAAGCTAGGCAGGTGCAAGGAGCCAGGGTGTGGTTGAGTGTGCTCCAGGCAGCTGATGGAATAGACTGTAAGCTCTGTAAATAGACGGTGGTGAGAACTAACAATAAAAGCATGGGTGATTGTGCCAAAAGGCTCTCTGGCTGATTTGTGGACCAGACGGTATCCCAGACCAAGAGACCTGAGTGGGGACTCCACCACAGGCCCTGACAGGGAGAGAGCTCAGAATGCCCTGCAGCCTCAGGAAGTGATGGTACATGCCAGGCTAGCATGCATACTTAGCTGCAGATTTCAAGATCAGACAGACTTGGAACTCCAGCAAAATGTTGAACAGGCCCAAAGAAACAAGCTGGCCAGGGCAGGAAGGATTCTCGAAACTCCTGAAGAAAGATTAAAAAGACTGGGACTTTTCAGCTTAGAAAAGAGCAGATAAAGGGGGGGATAAGATAGAGGTCTATAAAATTGTGACTGGGGTGGAAAAAGTGAATAAGGAAAAGTTATTAATTTGTTCCCATAATATAAGAACTACAGGTCACCAAATGAAATTAGGACCGATTAGGACAGGTGAGGATTTCTACTGCATAAGTGGAATTTGTTGCCATCTCCGATTTGTGATTGTGGCAGTCCACAAACTATGCACCACATTGTTGCAGAATACCCAACACAAAAATGTATTGGCTCACTGGAGGATATCCACAACCTAAGCAGCGATGCTGTTTGCTGGCTGGAGAGTTTGGATGTCCAACTTTGATGAAGAAATACAGTGTTGAACACGACATTCGAAAGAAGAAGAAAAATGAAATTAGCAGGCAGCAAGTTTAAAACAAACAAAAGGAAGTTTTTTCTTCACTCAGCACACACTCAACCGGTGGAACTCCTTGCCAGAGGATATTGCAAAGACCAGGACTTTACCAGGGTTCAAAAAAGTGCTACATAGATTCATGGAGGTTAGGTCCATCAATGGCTATTAGCCAGGATGGGTAGGAATGGTGTCCCTCGCCTCTGTTTGTCTGGAAATGGATGACAGGAGAGGGATCACAGGGGGATTAGTGTTGTGCTCACTCCTCTGAGGCATCTGGTATTAGCCACTGTCAGCAGACAGGACACTGAGCTAGATGGACCTTTGGTCTGACCCAGTTTGGCCATTCCTGTGTTCTTAACTAGGAGGTGGGCCAGAAAGCTTCAAGGGGATAGATGGCTTTGCCAGGCCCCTGGGTGAGGCGGGGGCAAGGGGAAGCTCCATGGTCCTGGAAGGGATGGGGCTACAGGCAGAAGGGGCGGGGCTGGAGCCACCTGCCCTCAGTCACCTGGTGTGTGCTGCACCGGAGTTCCCCAGCCTGAGAGCCGCCTGGAGCATGCAGCACTCCGGCAACTGTTTAAAGGGCCCAGGGTGCCAACTGCCACCACTCCTGCCGGGAGCCCCGGACTCTTTTGACTCACGGGGCCTTAGGGTGACTGCCCCCTTTAGCCTCCCCATCAGCAAAACTCAGCTCTTGAACTAAATTCTCCCCTCCCCCAAATCCCGTGAGAGCCAGCTTTGGCGCATGATACAAGCGTGAGGCCAGCTGTCAACGCTGGAGGCTGAGCCCAACTTCAGGGTCTGGGGATTCCCTGGTCTGGGTTTGGGCTCGTCTCTGGGTGAGACTTGCGTGAGCTGCCAACGGCAGGATGCACACAGCCTTGGCCGGGAGACTGTAATTAATGAATGTTTGCAAAGTACGCACAGGTGCCCGGGTGAAAAGAGCCATGGAGCTGCGGAGTATTCTGAGCCTCCCAAACAAGGCGTTTGTCACTCCGAGGGAAGCGAGGTGAAGAAAGATGGCAGCCTGCCACAGAAATGTTCCTGATGAGCGCATGGCACTCGGGTTCACAAAAGGATTAATAACTCAGGCTTGTTCCAACACAAACACTGAAACCTTGCATGCTTCACATCACTTAACACCACGGGTGGGGGTGGAAAGACCACGGCAGACAGGTGGGTGTTGGGATTCTTTCCAATGGACGTGGCATTGTGGAGAGCTAGTCCAGCCGGCAGGCCAAAGGCGGGCTGGGAAGGGGAATGAACTGCCCCGCCAAAGGGTAGCAGGGGCTCCCTCTGGATCGAGAGTGAGGCATGGAGACAGGCAGTGAGAGGACACGGGGATTGTTCCTATTCCACGCACCTCAGTGACTAACTCTCTCGTGAGCTCGTGAGGCGAAATGGGCACTGCTAGCCCTGAGCGCCACCTTAGGGCTGGGTATCTGGGCCACGAGACCTTTTGTTTACCGTTGCTTGTGCACAGGGTTGCCAGATTCCCCTGGCTTTCATCTGCATCGTTTGGGGGTTTTCTCGACCGGTATTACAGAAGTGACGTGCACTTAAAACAAGGGCACGTGGCATGAGGTGCGTGCAGCTGGCTCACAGCATTGTGAGAGCCGTGTGCTCTGCATCCAAAGCACTGCCACGGTTCACTCGGCACACACGCGCGCCCACACACATACCTGCAAATTCCAGGCACACATGCCCAGTGAGCAAAACTAAACTATCTCTGGAGACCCTCTTGGTTAGGAGAATTTTGTGGCCCACGGAGATGAAAGAGGGCCACTCAGACAGCCCAATTACTAGTCTCAATTGCCCCTTGCAGTGCTGGACTGTTCTGGCTGGCACTGAGCAATAAGAGATATTACAGCGACAACAGGCTGGAATCATAGAATCCCAGGGCAGGCAGAGCCCTCAGGAGTCATGGAGTCCAGCCCCCTGCCCAGGGCAAGACCAACCCCACCTCAATCATCCCAGCCAGGGCTTGGTCAAGCCAAGATTTAAAAACCTCTAGGGATGGAGATTCCACCCCCTCCCTAGG
>JANRFK010006697.1:37657926-37668116 GCA_030068395.1 Apalone spinifera | reverse complement strand
GAGGGTGGGTGGCAGGGAGAGGGACTGGCCAGGGAAGATCCGGAGCAGGAACCAGCCAGCAGGACGCAGAGCTGGCAGAGGGGGTAGGGGAGCGAATCAGCCGGCGGGGAGTAGGACTGACCCGGGCTCTGCAGATCCTAGGACGCTCCCGTCCCGCGCGAGTCAGTCCGGCTCCACCACATGCTTGACCAGCGCGCAGGAGCACGGACCGGGCTGCTCCTCCTCCTCACACGCAACCAGGGCTCCCAGCGCCGATTGCGCCCCGCCTCCCCAGTCACTGGCTCCGCCCCCACCAGGCTTCCATCCGGCGCCCAATCGGAAAACCAGGAAATACCGAACATTGCACGTGTCCAGTATTTTCTGGATTTTTTTACCGGACAGAGGGCCCCAAAACCGGACTGTCCGGTAGAAAACCAGACACCTAGCTCCAGCCAGAACCAGGATATAAAAGGAAGCAGTGCAGCGCAGTGCAGCTCAGTCTGAGCCAACCACAGGAGAGGAAGGAGGTATGTTGCCAGCTCCTGCTAAAGAAATACATGGAGGCCAAAGAGACAGAGTCGACCCAAAGTCCCCAGGCTCGGGGTACCACAGACAAAGGAGAGACCATGGGGACCCAGAGACAGCAAGGACACCTGTGTCCCCTGGAGACACAGGTAGGAGGTGACCTAAGGAAACTTTGCAAGGAGTCGGTTGTAGTAGAACCAGAGACTAGCTTGACCGTTTCAGCAGTCCTGCCACTGACCCGGTCCTGGGGTGGGACCCAATAGAGAGGGAGGGCCCAGGTCTCCCTACCCTGCCTTCCACTCACTCTGGTTGGCGGCCCAGCTCTCTAGCCCTACTGGCTCTGGCCACTAGACTGCACAGCCCTGACCAAAAGGGCAGTTCTATTGTCTCAGATTGCTAGGCCACGCAGCCCTGCTAGGAAGGGCTGTTCTTTTGGTTCTACCCTATGGACTCTTGCCATTAGGTCACCCAGTCCTGTGAGAAAGGAGAACCCTCTGGATGCTGGCCATTAGGCAGCACTGCCAGGCATCCAAACCAAACTGTGGAGCCAGCACACTCTTCCCCCCTCAAGGAGACAAGTGCACCAGCCTCGTAACATGGCAAAACTGCACTTTTGCTAGCATAGCTTATTCCAGTCCAGTCCCTGAGCAAAATAAGCCTCAGGTCGAATCGCTCTACTCCAGCACCCTCAGGACTGACCGGTGCCAAACCAGAGAATTTGCCAAACCACGGGAGGTCAATATTGTCTAGCAGCATCGCCAACACTTCCACTGCTGGCTGGGCCATTTAGGGGTAAATTCGAGCTAAATCACAGCACAGAACACCGAGAGCCAGGCCTGGTGACTGTAAACAAATTGTATGGGATTGCGAGATACTTGGCCACACCCATGAAAAGCGGACACCCAGCTAACTAACATCATGCCGGACCACAGATGTTGCCAGACCAGAAAATGCCGGATGAGAGAGATTCAACCTGCACTGATAACTGCAGCTGCACAAGGGGCTTTCACTGGCATAGCTAAGTCGATCACAAATCCTATCGCATCATATGCTTGGCCAAGACAGCCATGCCAGACAAAGGTTCTCACGCTGAGTCCGTTTTCTCACATGTGCTCCTAGAGCTCAAGCTGTAGCAGCCCCTGGTTTTCAGCTGTGGCACTCCCCCAGTCAGGTCTGAGTGTAGTGCCAGCGGATAGTCTAATATTACAGCCATGCCCAGAATCCCTGATCGGGATTGCGGTCCCACTGTGCTCGATGCAATGCAAGCACAAAATTAGACAGACTGCCCACGGCACTGACAGTCTAGACCAGGGGCGGGGAAACTTTTTCAGGCCGGGGGCCACTGACTCACAGAAAAATCCGTCAGGGGCTGCACACGAGTGAGCAAGTGAGAAAGCAAAACAAAACAAATCCCTCACTGAAGCAGCCCTCAGCCAAGAAGGAGAAAGACACTCCCCACATTCCTCTCCCGTACCAGAGCCTTGGGGGGCCCAGACTAGTGGATTTTGTGTGCTCCAGCCCCATTATGGGGCTGGGGGGGACTGGGCTCGGGGCCAGAGTCTCGGGGGCTGGATCCAGGCAAGCTGGGGGCCACATCCGGACCGCAGGCCTGAAATTCCCCACCCAAGGTATTGGGGGGAGGTCTACCCTAAAATGTTGTACAATGTAGAAATGCATCTTACCAGAGCCAGGAAACCCACCCCTGGCTGGGCACAGCACTACACGATCTTTCCCTGGGTTACCTCTTCCTGACAGCCAGTTGGGCACTGTGGTTCTCTGGTCCTTCCGGTGATTTGCTCTTCTGCCACATTACGTACAGTCCCGCCCACCTGGGTGCTTACCCAGGTGGCTAGGCCATGCTGAAGTCCATACTGCTGCAGCTTCCCTGCTCCTGGGACCTGAGCTAGCCAGACTAATGCTCGCTCGGCTCTGTCTACCCACATGGCACTCTCACCTCTGCCTGCAGTACAGATATACAGACACAGGGAGCGCCACCCTGTCCCTGCTTCAGCACGCCTCTCCTGCCCTGCCCTTTACAGCAAGTGCTGATACCTCTTAAGCAGAGGTGGGCAAAACATTTTGATCGGGGGAGAGGGGGGCACGCCAAGAATTTGGAAAGTGGTTGAGGGCCGCACTCTTCCATGACATTAATGGAGGTCGTGCAGAGTCTGGAATGGAGGTTGGGTGCAGAAGGGAGCTTGGGGTATGGGAGGGAGTTTGGGTGAAGGAGGTAATTGTGACCTGGGGCACTGGACTGGGGTGCAGGGGGTTGGACTGTGACCTAGGGCAGGAGGGGACTGTGATCTGGGGCAGGGGATTGGGGTGCTGGATCTGGGAGGGGATACGGGTGCAGGAGGGGGCAAAGGATTTGGGAATGTGGAGGAGGGGGCAGGAGTGGGGGGCAGAGGGTTGGGGAAGGGAGGGGCTGGGGCACTGGAGGCAGGTTCTGGCCAGGAGACTTACCAGCCAGCAGCCGTTTCAGTATCAGCCTCCCTGCCTGCCAGTGTTCCCTCTAAATTGTGTGGCAGCACAGCTTCACAGGTGATTAATCAGCCCCAGGCAATCTGTCTGCTCCCTGCACAGAGCCCTGAGCCACTGACTAGGGTTGCCAGACGGTTTAACCAAAAATACCAAACACCACCCTCCTCCCCCCCCCAAAAAAAAACACTGGCAAAAAAATTCTGTTGAGGAAAAAAAAGGGGGGGGAGACCAAAGTTGTTGAGCAAAAAAAATAATAGCATGGCCCCTTTAAGAAATGCTTTTGAAGCTTTTTCGCCATAACAGGCTGCCAGCGACTGTCTGCCATCTTGTCTCCTGCTCCCGGCTGGACAGCTCCCCTCTGGAACCCGATAAGCACCTGGGATTTTTGCCTCCTGGTGGGGAAAAAATCAGAAAATACCAGACATTTTAGGTGTCCGGTATTTTCTGAATTTTTTTACCGGACAGGAGGCGAAAATACCGGACTGTCCGGTTCAATACCAGACACCTGGCAACCCTTCCGCTGACTGAGACGGGCTGATTAATCACCTGTGAAGCTAGGCTGCCGCACAACTTAGAGGGAACACTACTGCTTGCCCTGCCCCCACACAGGCTGCAGCCATGTGCTCTAGTGCCCCTTGTGCTTCGTGGCTGCCTGTTACTGAAACCATAAACCAGCCGATGGGATTGTGCTGGGGGAGAAAGCAACTTCTAAAGCTTTCCCTCCTCCCCTTCGGACTCACAGTTTTAAAAGAAAAATGGGTCCTCAGCTGCGTTTCTGAGCAGCGAGCGAGTGGGGTAAGGCAAGCAGAGAGCCTGCCTGGGGCACCCTGAGCATCCGCTGACCAGATCTGGTGGCGTGGTGGGCTGCATCTGGCCCGCAGGCCACATTTTGCCCAAGCCTGCTCTTAAGCCAGTTATGCAACAAAGAAAGAAATCCTTATAGCAAATCTCATGTAGGGCGTTTCTTTTTCCAATTGAACCTTGCAGTCTAGACGTAGCCTAGATTACCTCCCTCATCCAGTAAGGGCCCCACACCCTCCCTGATCACCCTCTTATTGCTAACATGCCTGTAGAAACCTTTCTTGTTACCCTTCACATCCCCCGCTAGCTGCAATTCCAATTGTGCATTCGCCTTCCTGATTACTCCCCTGCATTCTCTATCAATAGATTTATACTCCTCCCTAGTCACCTGTCCAAGTTCCACTTCTTGTAAGCTCCCTTTTGTGTTTAAGCTCACCGATGATTTCACTGTTAAGCCAAGCTGGTCACCTGCCATATCTGCTTTTCTTATGGCACATCTGGATGGTTTGTTCCTGTGCCTTCAATAAGGCTTCTTTAAAATACTGCCAGCTCTCCGGGACTCCTTTGCCCTTCATGTTAGCATCCCAGGGAATCCACCCATCAGTTCTCTGAGAGAGTCAAAGTGTGCTCTTCTGAAGTCCAGGGTGTGTGTTTTGCTGCTCTCCTTTCTTGCACCTCAAGCTCCTTGATCCTTCTCCCCAGCACTACATAATCTGCAATGCCCCGCTCAAGGTCTTTCTTGGCCTTATCATTAGTTCCTACCTGGAGAATCATAGAACTGGAAGGGATCTCAAGAGATCATCAAGTCCAGTCCCCTGCCCTCATGGCAGGACCAAGCATGGTCTAGATCACCTCTGATAGGTGTCTGTCTAACATGCTCTTAAATATCTCCAGTGATGGAGATTCCACAACTCCCTTGGGCAATGTATTCCAGTGTTTAACCACCCTGACAGGTTGGAAGTTTTTCCTAATGTCCAACCTAAACCTCCCTTGCTGCAGTTTAAGCCCATTGCTTCTTGTCCTGTCCTCAGAGGCCAAGAAGAACAATCCCACCACTCCTCCCTGTGACACCCTTTTAGATAACTAAAAACCACCATCATGTCCCCTCTCAGTCTTCTCTTTTCCAAACTAAACAAGTCAAATTCCTTCCCTCATCGCTCATGTTCTCTGGACCGTCTCCAATTTCTCCACATCTTTCTTGATATATGGCACCCAAAACTGGATACAACACTCCATTTCAGGCCTAATCAGCTCAGAGTAGAGCAGAAGAATGACTTCTCGTGCCTTGCTCACAACACTCCTTTTAGTACATCTCAGAATGCATTTTTTTGCAATAGTCTCACACTGGTGACTTATGTTTAACTTGTGGTCCACTATGACTCCTAAATCCCTTTCTGCAGTGCTCCTTTCCTAGACAGTCACTTCCCATTCTGTATGTGTGAAATGGATTTTTCCTTCCTAAGTGGAGCACTTTGCATTCGTCCCTATTAAACTTCATCCTGTTTACCTCAGACCATTTCTCCAGTTTGTCCAGATCGTTTTGAATTATGACCCTCACCTCCAAAGCACTTGCAACCCCTCCCAGCTTGGAATCATCTGCAAACTTAATAATCGTTCTTTCTATACCAATATCTAAATCGTTGATGAAGATATTGAACAGAACTGATCCCAAAACAGACCCCTGCAGAACCCCACTTGTTATGCCCTTCCAGCATGATTGTGAACCATTAATAACTAACAAAACAGGTAGATGGTATCATGAGCAAGTTCATGATACCATCTACCTGTTTTGTTAGTCTATAAAGTGCTACCAGACCATTTGTTGTTTTTTAAGTTTATCCTGTACAGACTAACTCAGCTATCCCCTGAAGAAGCTGTTAATAACTACCCTCTGAGAACGGTTATCCAGCCAGTTATACACTCATCTTATAGTAGCCCCATCTAGAAGTAGAAAAGGGGTAGCGATCCAAAAGGTTTGATCATTCTCGGAAGACTCTTGGTCACATCTTGAATTCTAGCTCCAGGAAAGCAGCACACTTCTCGAGATTCCCGGCCTGAACTTCTTGGGTGGGAGCCCCTGACCACCAACACCCATCTTCTCTTGGGGGTGGTGGTCGTGAAACCCCCATCCCTAGGACTGTGCATCTCATGCCTTCCAATCGATGGGGGTCTTCTTCTGATCCCTCCCCTCAGAAATCAACCTAGGATTTAATCCTGCCCCACCAATGTCAATAGCAAAGTCCCCACTCTTGTCAATAAAGCAGGATTTCATCCCTGAACTCAGACCCACTCCTGTTCAGACATGGGCAAAAAGGTCAGGTGCCCAGCTAAGGTCAGTGGATGTAATCCTCTTTTTCCAGGGGGGCAGGGATCAGGTAAGTGAGGTTTGGACAATCCTGGCTATGCTGAATCTACCACTGGGTGGGCTGCCTCTCTCCCCCAGCTCTAGATTGCCTGGAAGTGAGTAGCCACGGTGATCTCACAATGATTCACTGTCTCTCTCTCTCTGGCAGGTTGGCTAGTATCTAGTGCGGTCCCACACAGCGGGACGTTTTGTCTCTATGATTCAGGCCCTGTAGGACTGCAGCATTGCGAAGGCGCTGGCAAGCACCTCCTTGCCTGCAGCTATATATAACTCTGTCTGACAAGTGCTCCAGGGTAGCGCGACTTCATTAGCTGGTTGAGAATTACAGTTTTCACGCCTCCTGGGACTTCAGATCCTGGATGCTAAATTCAACCGGGCAACAAGGGCAGTCTCCACAATTTTCCAGCACAGACCAGCTCCTTCCTGTCACTGACTTTGGCTATTAATAAGCCTACAATCAGTCAGTGCTTTCCTAGCACTTTATCTGCAATAAATGAGATGCCACGGTAATGGGCACCACATAAGAAATCAGACAGGCAGATCCACTGAGCTACGGCCCAGCCTCCCCATCACATAATTTATTACTGTATCAATACAGCAGAACAGATCAAGCTTCAGTCCATCCTCTAGCAAGTTTCCTTTGTCTGGGGAGGATTGTGTCTACTTTCAGCACACAACTGGAATCGCCAGTGAAGATTTTGTAAGTAAGCAGTGATGCTCTCTGGTCTGGAGTTAAAAGAACAAAGGGATGGGACAGGATGTAATAATTTCTAGCCCACACAAATTGAATGAGTATATCTACAAGCATATTATTGGCAGAAACATGTGTGCCAAACTCCCTGCCTGGTAAGTTTTAAAACATTACACAGCTGAGTCAAAGGGTAATTCATTATATTGCCTTTGTGACCACATCACGGATCCAAGGTAAAATGTGAACTGAAATATATTTTGCTGGGCTAAAATCAATCTCCAACGGCCAATCTGGTTCCCAGGAGATGAAAATGTCATGCATCGGCTAGAAATGTAAATGAATAATTGGAATAAATAGGCATTTGCCTGAGTGGGGGCTCAGTAGAATCTGAGGATGAGGTCATCCCCCTGCCTGGGCAGGGAGCTATGCATTCTTCTATTTGGAAACATGAGAGCACTATGGGAAAGGGAGGCTGGTCCAATGGTTAGGGCACTCGCCGAGGCTGAAGGCGATCCAAGTGCAAGACCCTGCACTGACACATTCGGTACATGTGACCTCTGGAAAGTCACTTAGTCTATCTGGGTGCATCTACACAGCACCCTTACCTCAGAATACGATATGCAATTTGTACTACGCAGATTGTGTAGCTTATTTCCAGGTAATTTTGAAATAAAGCGCTACTCCGACAAGTCCCTTAACTCATGTGGAACGAGGGTTACACAGCAATGCTGGAATTGCATGCTCATTATTTTGAAATATATTTTGAAATAACGGGCATGTTTAAAAACACCAAATTCCTATTTCGGCATGCTTCCGGTATCCAGGTATACGTCTAGCCCTGCTGTCTAGACATAGCCTCTATGCCTCAGCTCCCAGTCAGCCCAAAGGGAACAATAGCTCCTCATGGAGTGCCGTGAGGGGAAACACCTTAAAGATTGTGAGGTCTTCAGATACATTTGTGAAAAGGGCCATGTATATATTAAGGTAATCAATTCCTTAATTCAAGCAAATACTCATAGGGATTTTGTATGTATTTATTTTGCAGTCTTCCCCAAGCCTGATCTCACTCCCAATGACATCAGTGGAAAAATTCCCTTTGACTTCAGTGCATTTGCATTGGGCCAACTACAGAGACTCACGCTCGGTCTGTACAGAATGCCTTCAACCCAACTGGCTGCAGCTTGAAGCCAGTTTTGGAAGTGGCTGTATGAAGCTTTGTATTCTTTGCACATCTGTTAGAGATACTTTTTCTTTTCACATCTCAGCGGGTGTTTACATTCAGTGCCTTGAGGGGTTTCCCTACTGTTCCAGGTTTGTTCTGCATTATAAAAACCAGTCCCCATTAAAATGTGGGAAGAAGGAAATCACAAGACTGACTGATCTTTCCAGATTCACATCTGAAGTGCTCTTCTGTTCAAAGCATTCCCTGAGCCAACAACCCGATCTCCCAGAATGTGCCTGAATCCAACTTGCTTTACTCATCCACATGGTCAAGACTGCTCCCATAAGTGAGATGAACAGGCTTTGACCCTGTCACAGATTTTATAATGCTACAAAGGACAACTATGTGACCATTTAGCCTGACCACCTGCTCCTGAAACAACCTCCCTGTATCTCTTCTTCTACCTTCTCAACTTTCCTCTTCCCTTGAAATTTCAGCTAAGCACGTACCTTTGTTCCCTTCCCCCAAACCGCTTAACTTTTCTCTCTATCTACAGTCATTTACGTTTTACTTTAGCCACTGTGTATTCTCACATCACTCTGCGAAGTGAGTGAGAGGGTTTACTTGTATGGAGCTACTTGGTACAAAGCTGTATCGTAGTGACCTATAAAGAATTTCTAGTAGATGGTATATTCGGCAAAGTAGCATGTCTAGGTTCACAACAGCTGGGCTCCATGAACTGTAGACATTTTTTTCCATCCTGCAGGTGTCCCATTAGGGTATGTGACTTGACATTGATGTTATAATTAGGCAAAGTTCCATTTTTCTCCTTGCATCTGAAACAATCAGTATCATTCTTGCAAGAGGTCAAAGTTCACTTCTAACCATTGATGGCTGTGACGTTGATTGGCAGGTCCCGGGTGGACTTCTGTCTTCCTCGCCTACGCAGGTTGTCAGGTCTGTGTTTATCAATTAGTAGGCTGCACTGCCTAATGAGGTTCTGATGATGGAAAATAGCAGGAATTTCTTTCCCATCTAGGAAAAACGGCTGTGATAATAACCCTGATTTCCCTGGCTTTACAACCATTTATATGTCAGTAGCCATGCCACCTCAAACAGCAGTCCAGACAGCTCTTTGACATTAAGATGTGTTAATGGTTAGGGAGGGTCCTCTAAGGCAACGGTTCCCAATCTTTTTGAGCATACAGACCCTTTTTCAATCTATTAAAATTTCACAGCCTTCCCCACTTCCTGGGGGAGAAAAAAAAAAAGAAAAGGAAGGAAAGAAAAAGAAATGTAAGGATCGGGCCCACTGTGGTGGGCCCAATCCTTATTTTTAAACTTCCCACTGACACCCTGCAGTACCATCGCAGACCACCAGGGGTCTGTGGACCACAGATTAGGAACTGCTGCACTAATCAAAAAGCCAGGTGCTACAGGAAGTGGCACTGGTAATTCAGTAGGTGGTACTCTTCCCTCTGGTTCTGTACCGACCCAGCGCCTTAGCAGAATAGGCCTTGTCTACACTAAAATCCTCTCCCTTCGATCTAACCTGTGCAACTTCAGCTGCACAAACAGTGTAGCTGAAGTTGACACACTTACCTCCGTGTCTTCTGTGTGGTAAGGTCAGCAGGGGTACTCTCCCATCAACTCCAGCTACTCGTCTCATCCTGGTCAAGTACTGGAGTCGACGGGAGAGCATAAGAACATCAGAACATAAGAACGGCCATACTGGGTCAGACCAAAGGTCCATCTAGCCCAGTATCCTGTCTGCCGACAGTGGCCAGCACCAGGTGCCCCAGAAGGGGTGGTCCAAAGACAATGATCAAGCGATTTGTCTCCTGCCATCCTTCTCCAGCCTCTAACAGAGGCCAGGGGCACCATTCCTTACCCCCTGGCTAATAGCTTTTTATGGACTTCATGAATTTATCTCCATGATAGATAACCTCCATGATTTTATCTAGCTCTTCTTTAAACTCTGTTATAATCCTAGCCTTCACAGCCTCCTCTGGCAAGGAGTTCCACAGGTTGACTATGCGCTGTGTGAAGAAGAACTTTCTTTTATTAGTTTTAAACCTGCTATCCATTAATTTCATTTGGTGTCCTCTTGTTCTTCTATTATGGGAACAAGTTGTTGAAGTAAAGCTTTCACTCATTTTACGCGGCTAAACAGATAGTTTTATTGG
>JANRFK010006697.1:37610902-37623330 GCA_030068395.1 Apalone spinifera | reverse complement strand
AAAGCCCAGCTGGGGAAGGCAAGTCCCAGTCCCGCTCCTTCCGGCTTCCCCAGAGCCAAGTCCCACCCACTCCCAGCTTGACCCTCCCCAGCAATCCCGTGGAGAGCCAGGGCTGCCATGCTACGACCTCCCCTTCCCAGTTATGGGGGACGAGGGCGGGGGGAAGCCAGGACTGGTGCGCCTCGGCCCAGACTTCCCTGGCAGCTGGGGGGAGGGGGAGCTGGGGCTGCCTACCCCCCGGGAGGGAGGGGGGGCAAGAGTTGGCAAGCATAGCACCCTCGTGGTGTTATCCCTAATTGTGATGTAAACATAACCAAAAGGCCCCCAAAATTAAGGGTTTCGCCATATGGGGTGGAGAATAACTATTCAGAAATTATTCTGATTGGTGCTAAGGGAGAGAACTAGAATACCCTATTTATATTACGGGAATGGAAGTCACCATTAGGTCCCTGTTATACTTAGTTTCGTACGGATGCATGAAGATACAGAAAGCATGACTGAATCTTACAATTAACAATGTGTACAATAGCACTAGACGAGCCTGTCTTTAAAAATGGAGCAATTATGGGGTGATAAGAGAATTCAGGTTATATTGATGGATTCAAGCTGAAAATTGAGTTAGGAGACAAAAACAGGGATTGGAGATGGGTGGAGGATTAAATAGGAGCAGCCATGATTGGGGGTAAGTTTATCTGACATATTCTAGCCAAAGGCAAATAGAGAAGAGTCCCTGAGCAGGATCCAGGAACTAGGCATCTGAGGGGTTAATGGGACGAGGCTTACCAGTTCCAAATAACTGGTGAGAGGTTGGAGCAGCTCCCTGCCCAGTCTGCTGCAGCCCAACCAGTTAACCATTCACATCCCTACTGGGAAGTCTTGCTTCTGTCTAAAGGTTACCTAATAGATGTTTCAAGTTCTGACTCTCTCAAGGGTGGAAACTAGATTAGCAGAGACTTTTGTCACTAAAAGGACTAAGGCTGTATCCTCTGAACTACGAACTATTGTGTACAGTTTAGGTGCTGCTACAGAGAATACTGGACAGAAGTGGGTAGCATGTGTAGTAAGGCAGTAGTTCCCAATGTTTTTGATACAAGGAACCAGCAAATTTCATTCACAAACTTTTGGTGGACTGGTGGTAATTTATTTGCATATCCATTATGCAAATAAAATGTTACCCATCCATCCAAAGCCCTTGCCTCCAGAGTTTCCCAGTGTCAGCCCTAATCCCTAGAGCCTTCTTCCCTCCCCCCCTGTTCACTAACTCCCCTAGTGCCAGCCACTTCACCACCACCACCAGGTCCCCCAGTGCCAGTACCCAATACTAGTCCCATCCCCTGGTTACTGCCAGAGCGGGAGCCAGGGCCACGGCACACGTGGGCAGTCTGCAACACCACTCACCACGAGAGGAGAGTTTTTAGTGCATGCACAGGCGTGCACCTTGGAGAGAATAGAGCTCCCCAGCAGACAGGGCTCATTGGCAGCTGGGGATGTGGCCTGGCAGAGTGCATGGCCCAGCAGGCAGGGGTTCTCCATGGACTGGTGGTTGGGAATCACTGTAGTAAAGGATGCATTGTACACCAGGGAGAGAAGAGCAAGGTTTATACTTGCTAGAAAAGATCTAAAATGGAGACATGGTGAAGAACGTAGAAAAGATGAATGCCATAACCCTACTGAGAAGGGTGATAAGTTTGTACTCCCCATTTAGGCCTAAATTAAAACTATCTGCTACCAAAAGGATTCAAGGAAAATCCTCCTGTCTCATAGTTTGTGGAGGGGGAAGTAGCAATGGAATTTCAGTATAAATATAGTAACTTGTTATTATAAGACAAGCTCATATTGTATGCTGCTTTTGAGGCATGGGAAAATGTTAAACTCTGTTAATATGTATTTGAGATTTGACAGCAGCCATTTAAAAATCTGATCGACGACATAACATAAATTGAGTAATGCCTTTTAAACATGCAAAATACATTTTAAAAAGTATTCTGAACTTTTTTACAGGGCTTGTAAAGTGGCCTAATAGTGATGGTATTTAGCCTTCCAACAGAGGTGTGTGTATAAATGCCTGTAGAACAGTGGTCCCCAACCAGTATATCAGAATCTCCTGGTAGATCTTGGAACCTTTGAAAGGTGATCCTGACAGGTTTGGCCGGGAGGCTGCCCGCACTGGATACTTCATCTGCCCCTCTCAGTACTGCCATGCTGCTCCTGCCCTTTACCTTGGAGGGTTCCTCTTACCCCCCGGGAGCCTCCTGCTTGCCGTGTAGGGCACGGGAAAAAGGGTGGGAGTGCTGATGTCAGGGTGCTTCTTCCCCCACCCTTTGCCCCATCTCCACAGAGCAGATAGGGGTAGGGATGGAGAGAGTTCGCTGGCTACTTTTGGGAGTGGTGCACTGCCAGGGTAGAGGTGAGCCTGCCTTAGTCCCCTCCACCACTGCCCGGAAACCACTGTAGTAAGCAGTGCCCAGCTGGAGCCTGCATTCTGAACCCCTCCTGCACCCCAAACCCCTACCCTAGCCCTGAATCCTCCTGCACTCAAACTCCCTTCCAGAGCCTGTACCCTGAACCCCCTCCTGCACCTCTACTCCCTGACCCAGGCTCAGCTCAGAACCCCTCCCACACTCCAAATCCTTTAGCCCAAGATCAGTGTCTGCATCCCTACCCTCTGCCCCCAGCCTGATAAGTGAGTGGTGGGGGGGAGAGGAGAGATGGAGTGAGCAGGGGCGGGGCCTTGGAGAAGACATGGGAAGGGGGCAAGGCAAGGTTGTTTGGGTTTGAACTAGATCCTAGATTGCACTTCAGTTCAAAAGGTGATCTTATACCTTAAAGGTTGGAGATCACTGCATTAGAACAACAAAGTCCAAGTCTCACTTTTCTTAATCCAGTCAAACGAACTGCTGTGAAGGCAGCAAGCCCAGTGGAATGCTTCCTGTCATTCACTCCCCCTCTTGCCAAATAAGGATTGGCAGTGACTGCGGCGAAAAAAGGAGACATCGACTGTTCTCATCTGAAAGAACAGTGTTTTGAGGAAATAATGGCCTCTAGAAAGAAGGAAATGCATTCTTTTGCAAATGAGTCATGCCACAATCTTTCTATTTGATGCAACATTCATAAGTTGGATTACCATTCTCTCTAGTAGCTCAATATTTTGACTGTACAGGAATATGAAACCAGAATTAAGTTTTCATGAGCATCTTTTTAACAATGACGACAAAACAAATTTTAACTAGAAGTAAACCTAATACTAAATGACAGTTTCCACACCATTTTATTAAACTTAAGTGGATTAAATGTTGATGAGATTCCAGAATGGCAGTCTTTGAAGTGCAGAAGTTTCAGAGGGTTAGCCATGTTAGCTTGTAACTGGAAAAACTTAAACAACGAGTAGTCCTGTAGCACCTTGGAGACTAACAAAAATGTAGATGGTATCCTGAGCTTTCATGGGCACAACCCACTTCTTCAGATGAATGAAATTAAAGGGTCCAATGTACAAATAAATATTTGTTTGGAAAGGCAGGTTGACCGACGTGTTGGCTGTGAGAGGCTTCATGCGAACACTACAGTACAGGTTGGAAACCACTGAGCTAGAATGAAACTACTATACTATCCATAGCACATTGCTAAACAACTCAAAGTAGATTCTGATCTCTTTGCATTACTCATTGCTCAGTATTTTGGGGGGTGGAGATGCAGTGACTATCATGTTTTAGTCATTGAAAGGAAGGCAAGTTCTATAATGTGGACTCTCTTAAACTTAAATTGCAAGGGGTAGTCTTAGGTCTCACTTGCCTGCTGCACATGTGCATAAACTTTCAGATGATCAATTCATTGTGTTAACAAATTACACTTGAATTGTCTTATTGTAGTAAACAAAAATCCTCCACAATTGTGCAGTATTTAATTGTATATTTGGCTATATTTTATTCTAAAATGTATACCTTAATTTTAAATGTTAACTTTTCTGTTAGTGATGGTCATCTCTGCATATATTATTTGGGGATGTTAAAAATGATTTAACAAGGTAACTAACTGCAAATTTTTTTTTAGCAGTTATGC
Source organism: Apalone spinifera (assembly GCA_030068395.1). Classification (NCBI taxonomy): domain Eukaryota; kingdom Metazoa; phylum Chordata; order Testudines; family Trionychidae; genus Apalone; species Apalone spinifera. The sequence goes on along the minus strand of JANRFK010006697.1, from coordinate 37,619,274 downwards.
ACACTGCAGGTTCTTCTGTATAAAGCTTAAATAAACTTCATACTGCAACAGGAACTGGGCCTGTGGATGCTGCTGGTTCTGCTCCCAGGGGCAGAGTTTAACAATAATATTAATCGATAAGCTGATGCTTATTGGTTAAATGCTAACATCCCTGATATTAACGGACACTTGAGACATCAGTTTCCAGGCAAAACAGTAGCAGAGTGAATTGTCTCCAGTTGATTATAATGCAGTGTCACCATCTACTAATTAAGGACGGATTGCCTTTGTGCCTTAAGTTCTTACCCTTTCTTGCTGGTAAAATGTGTCTTGAATGCTGTTGCAAAGTGATGATTGTGTTTGCTTTATTTTCCATGTGATGTGTACTATTCTGTAGTAACTCTGTGCGCACCTCAGTTTCCCTGGTCATTGCACCCGTGCCTGGATGGGGATTGGAATTTTAGGTGTCTGTCTCTTGGGGGGGAGGTTACCCCAGGTAGGGATGTAAGCAATGAGCTGACTATCCAATAAGCCTTCGTCTATTGGGCAGTCCAGTTGACTAGTTGCTTCTCTCTGCCTCCCACCCCCTTGCTGCCTCTATACAAAGGCACCAAGGGAGGGGAGCAGGAGCTGACTTAAAAGCCAGCTCCCCCCAGCACCATCTCTGCTGGGAGGCAGAGGTACAGTGGGGAACCCATGCTAGCAGGGACTGCTTCAGTCCCCACAACTGCAGGTCCCCTGCTGTGCCTCCACCTTTGAAATGTACAAGAGCCACCAGAGCTCTTGTACATTTCAAAGGTGGAAGCACAGCAGAGCTCCCCCCTTATTGACTAATCGAGTAGTCAATGGAAATTGATTAGCCAATTAATCAGCATTTAACATCCCTAGCCCCAGGCTTCTCAGGCCAGCACATTCACAAAGGCTCAGTGTAACATGAACCTGGAAGGGGGGGTGCCAGCAGGTGGCACCTTTTGCCCTGGAAGCTGGACAGAGGAGGAGGTGGGACTTCCTGTGGAGCTGGTTGCTGAATGTGTGAGTTAGTCTTGGCTGGTTTAAGATACAGGGAAGGGGCCCAGGCCCCTGTCCCTGGACCCCCCCACCCTGCAAGATAGTTTGTACTAGCTGATTCTGGTTCCTGTACTGACAAGTCTATTCTACACTGTATTCCTGTGAACTAATAAACCTTATGTTCTACGTGCTGGCTGAATCACATCTGGCTGTGGATGAGGGTGCAGGGCCTGGTGACTCCCCACACCTCGGTGACAGATACAACTTTCAATTGAACACTATTATTCAGTGATTTGTTAAAGAATTTTAGTGCAGTAAACTGCAATAATTCCTGTCTCTTAATTTACAAAGTAACATATTTTATTGGACCAACGTCTATTGGCAAGAGACAAGGCTGCCCATTAAAAGATGCTACTTCACCCACCTTGTCTTGCTAATATCCTGGGACCCACTATAGCACTGAAGAGCCTTAAAATATAATGCTGAATTTGCTGATTGTAAGATCTTTTATTGCAAATATACAGGTGTGTTAAGTACAAAGGTAAACAAGAAAGGTTTTGCTGAAAATATAACCCTGTGTGTCAGGTCTTAAAATTAGAAAAGCAGATATGTTAAAAGTCTTATTTTAACAGTTTCAGATCACAGAGCTCAGTTCGTTAATAGTCTCAGGGGGGTAGTCACGTTAGTCTTAAACTTAACAATGGTCCTGTAGCACCTTAGACTATCCAAAGATACAGATAGTATCATGAGCTTTCATGGGCACAACCCATTTCAGGTATCTGTCATCTGAAGAAGTGGGTTGTGCCCATGAAAGCTCATGATACTATCTATCTGTCTATAAAAAATATATAGGTTAGTCTTTTGACTGATACTTTTGCATACCCAATCACAATCAAAAGTCAGTGATATCTCAAAGTTTCAATAACTAATTGATGCACTTTTGAGAAGTGTTAATGCAAGGTACTCAGAGTAGTAAAGTGTGCAATGAATGTTGATAAATCATGTACAATTCAGTGTTTTCTTTCATTTAATATCTAGCATTTGTGTATTTTCAGTATTGAAAAAGATGGTGGTGCTGAGTGTCAGAAACAGAGACCGAGTAAGCATGCTGACAAAAACTCAGAAATACTTATGGCAGTTACCTTGTAATTAGGGCTACCTGTTCACCCCACTTGTCCAGTGCACTTTAATAGACTTAAGTATACCATGAGCTCCTGACAGCTTTTGTTAGAATTTGTGTTCAGCTACTAGTCTATAGCTGTTAAGTAACCCATGTTACTATGCAAAATATCATCAGTAGTTATACATGCAGTGACTTGTAGATAAGAACAGATGAGATTCACCCAAGAGTTCTGAAGGAACTCAAATATGCATTTGCAGAACTACTAGTTGTGGTATGTAACATGTTGCTTAAATCAGTCTCTGTACCAGATGATTGGAGGGTAGCTAAAGTAACACAGTTTTTAAAAGAAGCTCTAGAAATAATGCTGGTAATTAAAAGGCAGTGAGCCTCACTTTGGTTAAAAACAAAGAACAAAGCTGTCAGACATGTAGATGGACTTGGTATACGGGGAAGAGTCAGTGTGGCTTGTGTAAAAAGAAATTGCCTCACCCGTCTATTAGAATTCTGAGGGTGTCAGCAAACAAGGTCTAGGCCAGGGTGAGGCAGTGACTATAGTGCACTGAGGCTTTCAATGCAAGGTAAGCAGTCATGAGATAAGAGGGAAACAGAAGAATAAATGGTTAGTTTTCACAGTGGAACAAATAAATAGCAGAATCCTCCAAGAATCTTTGTGGAAACCTATGCTGTTCAACATATCAAAGATATGGAAAGAGGCATAAATAGTGAGGTGGGAAAATTTACAGATGAGTAATTTTGTATTAAGATAACTTTGTAAATTAATTACTCAAACTGATTTTTTTTTTAAATCTCACAAAACTGGGTGACTGAGCAACAAAACAGCAGGTGAAATTGTATTATAAATGCAGTGATACAGGCCATGTCTGCAGGGCCACAGAGCAGTGCATTGGGGTAACTCATGGTGCAACTGATTGCAGGGTGCTTTGGGAAGGGTTTGCAATACAGCATGAGACAGTCAGTGTCACATGATGCAGATTTCCCAATCCCATTGCTCCATGATAATCCCACTACAGTGACAGAAGTCAGGAAAAGGGGGGAGTATGACGGAGTGTGTGCGGACAAGGGGGAACTGTTTTGGTCCGTGTCTTGCGTAAATTCAGCGCAAGAAGCAACCCCTTCTGAGACAGAGAGGGGGAAACCCAGACATGTCAGCTCCCCCTTGTCTCCCTCCCTGACTCGTTGCACAGCAGTCCCTCTACACAGAGACACCCGCCTCTATGTTGAACAGTGCAAGCATTTCATCTGACTGGTTTGGTCTGTGTCCTGGAGCAAATCAGCAGAACATGCAGGCTTCTGAAAGGTACATGCACTTGCCTGTGGGGCAAATAGAAGAGTTCCAAACAAAGAGCAGAAGGGACTTAAGGGATTATGGGCCATTTCTGGAGGGCCATCACAATGCAGCAAACAATTCAAATGTCCACACTGGCCCCCAGTCCTGTATTCAGTACTGTTCTACACTATAAAGCTAACAATATATGAACCATTAGGAGGATAGGTAATAAAACAGAAAATATCATAATTCCACTGAATAAATCCCTGGTATTCCTATAGTCAACACACTAGTCACCCTTCTGCGCCCCCCCCCCCCCCCCTCTTGCTGACCCTATCAGAAAGAGGCAGCAAGAGGGGAAGGAGGTACTGGGGGGACCAGCTTAAGTCTGTTCCCTCCAGCTCTGTGAAAGGGGGCAGGAGCATGGCAGCAGTATTCCACCTGTAAAATAGACAAAAGCTCCAGCAAGGGCTCTTATGCATTTCAAAGATTGAAACGCCACATGGAGCCCGAGGCCAGCGGCATTTCAAAAGTGGAATGCCACGCTAGTCCTTATCCACTAATCAAATAGTTGATGGAAATCCCATTGACTATTTAAGAACATAACAATGGCCGTACTGGGTCAGACCAAGGGTTCATCTAGCCCAGTATCCTGTCTGTCAACAGTGGCCAGTGCTAGGTGCCTCAGAGGGGGTGGACTGAAGACAATGATCGAGCAATTTGTCTCCTGCCATCCTTCTCCAGCCTTTGATGGCTAGGGGCACCATTCCTTAGCCCCAGCTAATAGCCTTTTATGGACCTAACTTCCATGAATTTATCTAGCTCTTTTTTAAACTCTGTTATAGTCCTAGCCTTCACAGCCTCCTCTGGGAAAGAGTTCCACAGGTTGACTCTGTGCTGTGTGAAGAACTTCTTCCTCTATTAGTTTCATTTGGTGTCCTCTAGTTCTTGTACTATGGGAACAGGTAAATAACTTTTCTTTATTCGCCCTGTCCACACCACTCATGATTTTATATACCTCTATCATATCCCTCCTCAGCCTCCACTTTTCTAAACTGAAAAGTCCCAGTCTCTTTAGCCTCTCCTCATATGGGACCCGTTCCAAACCCTTAATAATTTTAGTTGCTCTTTTCTGAACTTTTTCTAATGCCAAAATATCTTTTTTGAGGTGCGGAGACTATATCTGTACTCAGTATTCAAGTTGTTGACGTACTATAGTTTTATATAGGGACAGTAAGATATTCTTATTTTCTATCCCTTTTTTAATAATTCCTAGCGTCCTATTTGCTTTTTTGACTGCCGCTGCACACTGCATGGACGTTTTCAGAGAACTCCACGATAACTCCAAGATCTTTTTCTTGATTGGTTGTAGCTAAATTAGCCCCCATCATATTGTATGTGTAGCTGAGGTTATTTTTTCCAATGTGCCTTACTTTACACTTATCCATATTAAATTTCATTTGCCATTTTGTTGCCCAGTCACTCAGTTTTTTTGAAGTGAGATTTTTTTTGAAGTTCTTCACAGTCAAGACCAAAGCAGACTACCTTGAACAGTTTAGTATTGTCCACAAACTTTACCACCTCACTGCTTACCCCTTTCTCTAGATTGTTTATGAATAAGTTGAATAGAATTGGTCCTAGGACTGACCCTTGGGGAACACCACTAGTTACCCCTCTCCATTCTGAAAATTTACCATTTATTCCTACCCTTTGTTTCCTGTCTTTTAACTAGTTCTCAGTCCATGAAAGGATCTTTCCTCTTATCCCATGACAACCTAGTTTGCACAAAAGCCTTTGAGGGACCTTGTGAAAGGCTTTCTGGAAATCTAAGTAAACTATATCTACTGGATCCCCCTTGTCCACATGTTTAACCCCTTCAAAGAACTCTAATAGATTAGTAAGACATGATTTCCCTTTACAGAAACCATGTTGACTTTTGCCTAACAAATTATGTTCTTCTACGTGTCTGACAATTTTATTCTTTACTATTGTTTCAACTGATTTGCCTGGTACTGACTTTAGACTTACTGGTCTATAATTGCCAGGGTCGCCTCTAGAGTCCTTTTTAAATATTGGCGCTGTTAGCTGTCTTCCAGTCCTTGGGTACAGAAGCTGATTTAAAGAATAGGTTACAAACTGTAGCTAATTTGATTAGTTAATTGAAATTTAACATCCCTACCTTGAACACACTGCAGTTCTGATCAACCCATTTCAAAAGTGTTAGAATGCGGGAAAGTACTTTGTGTAGCAAGATTTAAAAGATTGGGACTGTTCAGCTTAAAAAAGAGGCGATTAAGAGGATTGTGATAGAGATTTATACAATCATAAATGGAGTGGAGAAAGTGAATTAGGAAGTGCTATTTACTCCTTCACAGAACAGAGTCAGGTTGAAATGAATATGCAACAGGTTTAAAACAAAGGTGATTCAGTACTACTTCACACAAGGCACAGTCAACCTGTGGAACTCATTGCCAGGGGATATTGTGGAGGCCAAAAGTATAACTGGCCTCAGAAGTTCAGAGGATTGGTCCATCAATGTCTACTAGCTGAGATTGTCAGGGACACAGCCCCATGCTTTGGGTATCCCTAAGCTAGGGCTGAACAGGAGATGGACCATTCAATTACTACCCCTGTTCATTCCTTCAAACATCTGACATCTGCCACTGTCCAAGACCAGATATTGAGCGAGAGACCATTTGTCTGATCTAATATATTTATTTTTATGTTCTTATTTTAATGGTCTTGATTTTCTTCTCTCTAGATTTCATTGGCCAGTGAGGAAACATCATATCTGAAGCATGGGCAATATTTTTGCTAACCTCTTCAAAGGCCTCTTTGGCAAAAAAGAAATGCGTATTCTTATGGTTGGTCTGGATGCTGCAGGAAAGACTACAATTTTGTACAAACTTAAGCTTGGTGAAATAGTAACTACTATCCCTACTATAGGTAAGAGATTTAAATATTGCTTGCTCTTTTACACTGGTTGCATCAGTTAGTCACATGCTTAGCTGGTTTCATGCTGTATCTGCAGTGATGGTTTGCCTCTTATAGATTGGGGTGGAGCCAGTACAATTAATTCTTTGGAAGAGAATATCTGACTGCTTTTTAATTCCATTTCTTCCTTCTGGCCAATATATGGGGAGCCATTTTTGATAGGTTAGGGAAGTCTCACCCGTCTCTGAAGGGTACCATGACCAGGAAGCATGTGGAGGTTGGGGGTGAGAGAATAGAGTGGCTGTTCTGGGGAGATAGAATGTTCAGAGGAGAGAATGAGATTAGTAAAATCTGAAGGTCAGGTACCAAGGAATAGTCAAGTCCCAGATGAGGAGCCATTCATAGGGACTTGGGATGGTAAGAGAAATGGCTTAGGCACATTGAGGTCTTGAGAGGAAAAGTGTGAAAATGCAGCATCTAAATGGGATTTCGCATACTCCCCTTTTATGATCCATTCCTACTCAGAAGTTAAAGACTATAATGTCTTGCTGCTTGATCAACTTTTTTGTGTCCATTTCTATTTCAGGTTTCAATGTAGAAACAGTAGAATACAAGAACATTAGCTTCACTGTGTGGGATGTAGGTGGTCAGGATAAGATCAGACCTCTCTGGCGCCATTATTTCCAGAATACACAAGGTGAGTCCTTAGCTAAATGACTTAAATACACTTGTATAAACTTTTTTCCTGAATTGCTTATTGCATGAAGCATAAGCCAAAGCATCAAACTACTATTCATTCAAGGGTTTGATAATTGTGTACCAATCCAAAACTTCAGTGGCTTTGTTTCAGTTCCCAAATTCGATGAATGTAGATTTAAAAATAACAGCTGTTCCTTTAAAATGTTTAATCAGCTCTGCTGCTTACCTGACAAATCCAGAGTTCAGAGTTTTTTTCTCTGGAAGAACTGAAAATCTGCTTTTAAACGAATGAGAGAATTTAGGAAGCTATGCTCCTTTCTAAATACTTGTCTCTACAGGAGATAACATAGACCCATGAGTTAAGGACAGAAGGGAAGAGGAATTGATGTCAATACACTTACAATACAAACTCTGTAGCAACTTCTCTGCCCTATAATAATTCTTTTTAAAAAAACCTTAGAACTAAAACTACAAAAAATGTTTTCAGTGAGAGTGTGTATAAACTGAAATCTGTACTGTCCCAAAATCGGGAGGAAATCTATGCATAGTCAGCATTTGTTGGGACTTGACATTATCTCAAATGAAAGAAATAATATTAACCTGATACATGGAGGGATACATGTTGAGCACTTGTTGATTTATCTGTTAAATCTTCAAAATACTACAGTGGTAGCCTTGATTTATTTTTTTTCTCCCCTCCTTCCCCCACCTATTACATAGATATTAAGAATTATTTCTGGTATGCACCTTGGTTTTTAATGATTTTTTTTTTTTGCAGGTTTGATTTTTGTGGTTGACAGTAATGACAGAGAACGCGTGAATGAGGCCCGAGAAGAGCTTATGAGAATGTTGGCAGAAGATGAGCTTAGAGATGCAGTCTTATTAGTGTTTGCTAACAAACAGGTATGCATTATCAAGTGATCTTAGTGACTTTGATTAAAACATTTAGAAGTCCTGAAATAGTTGTGCAAAAATGTTTGGTAGCCAGTGATGTAGCAGTCTTACAAATCACATGACAATTAAGGCATGTGACCGACTGAAAGGGTAGTTGGTACAATGTCATATTTGCACTAATCTGTAGCTCCATGAGGTTCTCTGTAAAGTGACTCCATAGAAATGACAGTATTTATATTTTTGTCACTAATTTCCATATGAAATTCTCAGCTTTCTACTAAAGAATGCTGCCATCTTGAATTTAAGTGAATTTAAAGGTAGTTTCTGCTGTTGTGCTTGTCTGGGTTTCCCCAGGCAGCTAGGAAACCAGCTACAGGAAGTCCCCAGGTTACTTACAAGTTAGGGACTGTAGGTTTGTTCTTAAGTTGAATTTGTATGCAAGTCAGA
>JANRFK010006697.1:37532841-37557323 GCA_030068395.1 Apalone spinifera | reverse complement strand
CATCAGGAGTGCCGGAGCATTGGATGCCGGACTAATGGAGTTTTACTGTATATGGGAAGGACGTCCTGTTATAAAATAGGTTGGGAACCGCTCAGTGTTCTTTGTAAAAGTCCTAGAGCCCTTCATGATGCTTCTGATGCTTCTCCTTCCAGAGCCTGTTGTTCCCCTTGGGAGCTGTCGAGTGACCCGCGGCAAGGGGCTGATCAACCACGCTGCCCTTGCATCACTTGGGGAGTAAGGAGCAGGACTCCAATCCCTGACTAGCAGGGCACTGCCCTACCACTAGCTGGATGGGCCAGCCCTTTCTATTCTGTGTGTGTCAGAGCGAGAGAATAAGCCTGGGATAGTCCACAGTAGTACCAATCACACCTTAGTTTTGCCACATTCCCATCCCCTTTCCGCTGCATTGACAGACAGAAGGAGACCGTGCTTTTAAACCCCTCCCCGCCTTTGGGAAGGTCCTTTCCAGGACTCTCTTTTGTTGCTCTTCTCCTCCCCCCTTCTCCCCCCCCCCCCTCCTATTCTGCTCAGTGTTTTGAGAGCTAAGTGAAACTACTTATCCTCTGATCTCATCCTAGATTCACTTAACTGCTAGCATACAGAGCCCAGTGGAGGTGTGGGGGGGAGGTGATGACAGGCTAAAACAGCCCAGGAATGTAAATGGTCAGTGATAAGAGCTCAGTGTGAAAGCCTGATGTGTGTCTACTCTATAGCCGTGTTGAGAGATACACGTGAGCCTTTTTGCTGTGTTTCGTGCGACAGGTTACCTTAGACACCGGAGAAGGTCCAGCATGCAGCAATTACAAGGATCTTCATGCAATTACAAGGATCTTGCCTATTTTAGAAATTAGAAAAACTAAGCTATTTTTAGGACTCTGTTCTTTGGCAAGGATTGAAAATTAAAGGGATCCAAGATCTGGGAGGTTCTTGGACCCAGTCCAAGAAAGCATTGCCAGGCTGAGAGAACCCGTGATAGACTGAAAGTTCATTATCTTGTGACTCATAATGCGAGCAGTGAACACTGTACATCTCTTGAAAGCGGGCGTGTGATGGGAAGTAGTGGTTTCAGTCCCCAGCTGACAATGGGGAGCAGCCAGTCACTAAAATCGTGACATGGTAGCAATGAAAGACTGGAGTGGAAAGTGAGACGGTCATCAAATCAGTGGTCTTGCACTCCACTGTGCAATGACTTAGAAACACTTTTTTGGAGAGTAGACATGACTAAATCTCTTTAAGACCAGCAGTCACTTGCAACTAGTGGTCCTGGAGCAGAGATCAGAAATGGACATTTTTCGATACCTGTCTAGGACAGAAAAAATGGAAAATGTCGTTCTAAAGAGACAGCCGAGTGAGGAGTAGGGATGTTAAATATCGGCTAATTGAATAGTCGATTAACCTCATGAATTCTTATTGGTTACTTGACTATTCTATAGTCCCAGGGGGTGGAGCCAGCAGCCATTATGCTCTGGCCCCACTCCTGAGGAGCCCCCTGCCACTCCACGCTGCTGCCCCTGTATGAGAGGCAGCAGCACAGGGTGCTGGTGAGATCCACTTTAAAAACCAGCTCCTCTCGTGGACCGGCTGCCTATTTCCCCATGGTGCTGCGTCTGATACAGAGGCAGAAGCGCAGGGTGATAGCAACCCCTGTCTGAGGGCGGGGCTAAGCTCCCATACCAGGCATAAGCCAGAACTGAGCCGGGCTGCCTGCCTGGGTCCTAATACACTTTAAATGCCTCAGGGATTGGTCCCAGACCTGGCGAGAGCCAGGACTGAGCCAGGCTACCGACCAGCCTGCTAACAAATTTACTGGGGGGGAGGAGAGGGGAAATGCGTGCTGTCTATAGCATTAACCTAAAGCTTTTGCTTATTAATTAATCGGTTAAGCAACTACACCATTACATCCCTAGTGAGGAGTTGGAGTCCAACAAGAACCTAAGCCGATACGGTTCAGGCAATGAGGTTATTTAGCTTGTACTTTTTTACACTTCTGTAGTAGTAACTATACAAGCTAAACCCCCAGGTCTCTGACTGGATAGATCGATAGATAAAATGCTTCTAAAACTGCGCTAAGGATGAATTAACATAATGGATATTCACATTGTCCAGAGATGTAGCACCCTGCTTTTTACTTGCGCCAGTCTGGGGACTTTGAGCTCGTCTTCCTTCTATCTTAACACAAGTTGATGTTTTAATAGTTCCCACAACCATTCTGTTCTGGATATTTTCCCTTTGTTGTTCAGCGAATTCCAAGAGATGTATCGTGTGTGTGTTTTATGGTAACATTTATATCCCCCCTGCAGTTCAGAGCACTTAATTGCTTCTCTCTGGTATTGTGAAGTGCTTTGTGAGTGTGCAGGTGTATGTGTATATAATTTTATATGTTAAATATTTTTCCTTTATTGAGTACATTTTCAATGCAAATACACCCAGGAAATTTTGACCTAAACAATGGCAAAAATTGTATCTGTAATTGAGTATTTTAAAATATTCTTCTTTTTGCTTTTCTGCAACATAAGAAACTGAAGTCTCTTTGAGAAGTTTGTATCGTGTTTTTATTTTAAGGCAATGCTGGGACATAAATATACCAAATTCCAACCCAGCATGAATTTTCAGCCGTGTTATAAAATCCTGATGTTGGAGGAGCTGACTAACTCAGTGGTATTGTACAGGTCCTTTAACTTTACCATCACCGCTTCCAAACAATCATTCTATCTGGAGGGAATGACTTAGGGGTTATCGTCACTGTCAGGGAGATTGATGTTGCAGCAGTTCTGGCATTCAATGTAGTGGGTCTAGTAAAGACTCGTTAAATTGAAAGCTAACAGCCTCCACGGCACTCGCACCCTCCTGCTTTGAGGTCATCCCTGAAAATCGATGTAAGGTGCATCAAGTCCAGCTATGCAATTGTTGTAGCTGGAATTGCAGATCTTACATTGATTCTCTCACACCCGTGTAGACCTGGCCGTAACCAATTAGCACTGTGCTTAGTGAGAACTTAGTGCAAATACTCTTGCCTTTCAAGTGACCTGACAAAAGTCTAGAGGCCTAGAATAGGTTGAACCTTTTGGGGGATAGAATTTAATGTGCATGGCTTGTGATTACTTCCTTGTCTCTTATGCGTAATGTGTGAGCAGCTGCCGTTCACAATGGAAAAATGCTAAAGCTTCACATAGGCCATTCTGCTGTCAGAATACTAATTAAATATATCTCTGCATGTGAGCAGATTGCAGCAATTCTGTTTGCTAAGCACCTTTGCAGGCAGTTGCACACTGCTGTCTACAATTGTTTTGTAGTGTGCCCCACCCTAAACTGCCTTCCTCTAGACTAGGGATGTAAGTGACTAGTCAACTATCCAATAAGCATATGCTTACGGACAGTCAGCTAGTGACTTGACTAGCTGTTTCTCTCCTCCCCCCTCCCCCCCCCCGCCCAACCCTTACTGCCTCTATTAAGATAGGCAGAAAGGGCATGGGAGCAGGAGCTGGTGCTGGTTCTGGAGGGAGCCAGCGGCTCTTGAATACATTTTAAAAGCACAAGTGCAGCAGTGGGGACCGGGCATGAGCCTGGTGACTCGTAATACATTTAAAAGGCAGAGCCGCAGTGGGGTTAGCTCCTGGGGCCCTCTGCGGCTCTGCAGTTTCCCCCCTTATCAACTAATCGACTTGTCGATCAATTAGCTGATTAAACGCCATTTAATATTCCTACTCTAGATGACAGCATATGCTATTTTACTGTTCAGTTATCATATTGGGCCTGAAGGGAAGGTAGCGTGTTATGCTATATGATGTCTTGGAAGGGCAAAAATGCTGAGTGCTAATTTTCTCCCTATTTGAATCTTCAACTATATTGACTTGCTGAGATTTGAAGGCCCTACCAATTGTCTCATAGTGTAGAAGGGTGTTGACGTAGGGCTTATAAAGAACATGCTAAAAATAGGAAATGAGATTAAAGGTGTCTAATCCAGCAACCTTTCTTGAGGCTGTAGAACTGACCTCTGATCTTCTTTTCTACTCCTAAAATGGCTACATTACCATGTCTCTCATCAGGCTTCTGCTAATCAGTACTAGTTTTGCTGAATTCTTTCTGTGCTTTGGCTTACCAGAGAGTGTGCTGCAGATTCCCCATGCAAATCAATGGAATAGAGTACTCCAAGTGGAAGTCTGCTTGGATAGATGTGAAATATTCATCAGCTGTCTAGGAGGCGTTTATTTATGCTACTGGTTAACATGCTTGCTCAAGGGGGAAAAGCGGGCTATGCCGGGCACATGTCTCCAAAATACCAACAGCAGCAAAAGACTCAGTTGTATGCTCTGTCACGCTGCCTCTCAACTGTGAATGCCAATCTCAGGTCAAACTGTCGGAAAACAGGGCCGACATCCCATACTGGTTGCATATTCCATAAGTGCATATTCAGAGATTCAGGATCATTCTCTTAAACCAGTATTTGTAGATCCTGCTCACAGAAGAAAATCAGAATCGTGTCTTCACCTACGCGGGTTTTGATGAATAGCACGTGTGGATTGTCTGAATTTGTATTGTTGAAAAAAGCAACCCATGCTTTGAAGTTAGAAATCTTTTGCATTTCAGGGCTCCAATCTGGAGTGATGGGCAAATGTAATATAAACACAACATGATAGCCAGAAACAATCCTTCATTAGTTTTCTCCTCCAGCTTCGCATCAACTCAATTCTCATCTTAATTAATACTAACCCACTCTTTGGATATAAGGTTAATTAAATAATGGCATATACATAATATAATACGGTAGCGTTCAACAGGTTACACATAAGTGAAGACAATATCATTCATGTTTCCTTTGAACCAAATTAATATTCATGTGAAATAATACACTTAACATTTCTTTGATATTTACACACAAATGAACTGGTCCATGGCCTGACCTATTGGCCTATCAGAATCTCATATACATCACGATTTGACCATCTGGTTTACTTGGAGATTCAAATCCCCATTATGAAATTGACAATTCACGTGATTTTGGGGCCATACAAAGAATTAAATCATGCCTTTTTGAAAAGGCACTGAAGTTCTGGATTCTCCCTTCTGATTGCCTCTGTGTATGGGTATGATAGTGTTGTCAGATTTACATTAAGGCAGTTTTTGCGCCTATTGCAGGCACTCTTGCTGCAAGGGAGGGGTGTGTGTGTGTGTGTGTGTGTGTGTGTTCTGGATGTGAAAGCTGAGGCTTGCCCAGCTCATCTCAAATAGGGGCCATCAGCATCTGTTAAACAGGAATAGCTTCCGATCCCTGCACTGCTGGGCAGGATACAAATTGGAGAGCTACAGGTGGAAGGCTCTGGGGCATTCAGGCCCCAATAAATGCTGATCTCGCACCTTTGAGAGGTGAGGCTGCTTTCTGGAAAGACAAGTCTATTAAATCAAGTGCTGACATTTCGGGAGCTTCCGTAGGGAGGCAAAATTTCCCACCTGCTGCTCTGAGTCACATGCACTCTATCTGGCGCATGCTGTTCCTAAAAGGGTAGCTTCTGTGAACAGAAGTACAAACAATACAGATTCAACAAGGAAACCCATTTCTGTAATATGCAAATTCAATTGTAAGCACAGCGTGTGCGATATAAAAACATTCAGCAGTTGCTGCAGGGTCCCGGCACTAGCTTTTATACACGTTATATCCCACCTTTATGTGGGTTATCACCGTTTTACTGGCCCTTTCAATATTTGGTGTTATGCTTCATGCACCAGTCCCTGGAGTTATGTGATTAAGGGGCAAAGCCATGTTTATAACTGTTACCAGAATATTCAGAAATTGAACGGGCTGGAAAACCGCTTGGACCCTGCTCCCGGAGTAACTCTGAGCACCATCTTGGCTAGAAGGGTCGTTCTTGTATATCAAGAACTTGATCATTACCCGTTCGATTCACTGCCCCTGGGATACCTGGCATTGGCCACTGTCAGCAGACAGGGTACTGGGCTGGATGGACCTTTGGTCTGACTATTCTTATCTTCTAAAGAACCATTGTCCACTTTGTAGCACTGAACTGTGCTAACTACAGCCCTGTGCAAAGGCATTTCTCCAGCCAGTGTAGACTTGGCTATAGGCATAGATCCTGTTCCTGGTCTGCAGACGCATTTATGGTGACCTTTATAAAACTCCCAAAGAAATAGGGGGCGGCAGAAAGAGCAGCTAGAGGAGACTGGTATGATCACACGAAGGTGAAAATAGAAATGGGGAGTGACATGAGGCATTTAAAAATCATAGTGTTGGGTTGTGCCCACGAAAGCTCATGACACTATCTACATGTTTTATTAGTCTCTAAGGTGCCACTATTAGTTGCTTTTCCAGTTACAGACTAATTCGGCTGCCCTTCTGAAGTAGTGTTATAGTGAGAGTCAAGATAATGACTCAGATTAGGTTACAAAAATAACTTCCTCTGCATGCAGGATTTAGCTGGACATGGACTCTAGCATATGCCCATACAGCACTAAGCAAAGGGACTATATTGTATTGGTAGCTGCAGAGTCTGTGTTAGCCAGCGTAAAATTAAACTCAGCGGAGCTGCTGGTGTAAATTCAGAGTGTACCTGAGATCCCACTCAGGCCTTGTTCAGTTGCAGTAACACTGGTATCTGTGGAGAAACGTACAGATCAAACCAAGTCCTGATTGCTAATTTTCCATGTACGCTGTAACTGTCTTTTTACAGCTGTGCCTGAGAGCTGAGCATTGGGAATTAGGGATGTAAAATCCTGTTTAAATAGTTAACTGGTTAAATGTTAAGTTTAACCAGTTAACTGATTAAACAAGGGCAGGCTGAGTGGGGCTGTTCCAGACAGCTGGGCTAGAGCGACCCCCCACACTCCATCCTCCAGGCAAGGCTGGAATGATCCTGTGGGGTAGGGCACAGCCTGGCTGCTTCCAACTCCGCCATGGTAGGTTGCAAGCAGGTAACAGCTCCCAGGTAACAGTTAACTGTTACCTGGGAAGCATCACCCATTAAGGGTGATGCTTACTGGGTAACCAGTTAACCAGTTACTTGTTCACATCCCCATTGAGAATGCAATCAAAGATGGCTCAAATGTCCTCTTAACTTAAATTAAATAGCAAACCCTTTTGCTATTGGACTTGATCATCTAGAAAAACGTGTCTTTGCTGCTGAGATGTTTTTTATGGATGTGTAATATTTCAGATCAATTATGTATAAGCAGTCATGCGAGTTGGTTCTCTGTATTTCTTAAAAGCCAGTGTATCCTTTCATGTGGAAGATGTATGCCGGCATTTACCAGAGTGTTACCCGGGCATGCCTGGAGATTTAGCTATAAGAATAGTAGGAGAGTGAAAGAACCCACAAGAGAAGATTAAAGATCTCAGTGGAGAGTTTTCATTGGCTCTTTTAAGATGGGGAATCTGTAATTAAGGTTTTAGGTGGCTCACAAATAGCTCAGCTTTCTGCCTGCTCCCTCACATTCCCCGTTTGGAGCTGTTAGAAAGACCTGGATTGCATACTTGGACTGAAAGGGCATAAAAGTAAAAGGTAAGCCATGCCATTGGGGAATGCTGCAAATATCCCAGTGCAGTTTTAAGCAACCATGATTATCTCTGTCTCCTTCCGGATCTGATTTGAATAGAGTGCAGTTACGGGAACCAGTTTTGTTTGCTTTTCATTTCCCTTTCCTGTTAGTTGTTAATGGATAGGAAAAGAAATATGAGGAGAGAAAAGAAAACTTAAGAGGGGGGAGAGAGCAAGACTAAAAATATCCATGCACTCCTGACTGGCATATATAAGCAGGAGATTAAATATTTCTGTTTTTGAGGCAGCCTAAGGAATTCTTATTAGCATGCAGATACTGTGGTGGAGAGTGAATTACTCATGCTGAGCTAAGTGGCAAAGATCCATGCTGGCATTTGAGTGTCAGGTTTTGGGTGGCTTCCTGTTAATGGTTTGCAGATACAGCAAGAACAGGAAGACTCTGTGTAAGATAAAGCTATAACACTGGGCAGTATAAACAAAAATCACTTGGACTGCATCTTCGCTTGCACTTGTGTTGGTCGGGATGATTGAATTATGCCAATGGGAGATCTCTATCCCGTCAGTGTAGATTAGCTACATGTGAGACCTTACTGCAGCATAGCTGCAGCGGTACAACGGTGGCCCTGTAAGGTCTAGTGTCTTAGGCCACGTCTTCACTGTGCAGATCGCAACACCTGCGATCGATCTTCCGGAGTTTGATTTAGTTAAGACTCACTAAACGGAACTGTGATAGAAATGTAGCCGTGTTAGTCTGGTGTAGCTGAAACAAAATACAGGACTATGTAGCATGTTAAAGACTAACAAGATGGTTTAATAGGTGATGAGCTTTCGTGGGCCAGACCCACTTCCTCAGAGAGTGCCCCCACTGGTGTCTGGTACTTCTGCTCTTGCCAGGAGTGAGGAAAGCTTACAGGAGCATTTGCTCCCATTGTCCTCCCGCTGTGGGGGTGCTGCCAAACTCGGCTTAAGGTAAGCCAACTCCTGCTACGTATTCTGCATAGCTGGAATTGTGTACCTTAAGCCAAACTGCTGGGTCTAGCACAGATCTGGCCTTAGTTACTATTCAGCTTTTGGCAGGCTGGGGAAACAGCTGCCTTCTATGTTAGTGCTTTCCTAGAACAAAACAGTAGTAATAATTTGCGTTTACATAACTTCATTATTTGTAAAAACATTTTAATTAAGCCTCATCACGACCCTGTCATTTACGCTTTTTCTTATTATACGGATGGGAAAAGTGGACACTGAGGCAGAGAGAGAGAATGACTTGTGCATGTTCACAAAGTGAGTTAGCAGCAGAGCTGGGAATAAAACTCATGACATCTTATTCCTCATCCTCTGCTCAAACTATTAACATTGCATTGCCTCTTCAGTAGTTGGTAAGTGAGTGGGAATGCATCTTCTCCACTCTGGTAGCTAGCATCACTTTTGAAATGTAGTGGGTACTCTGCCAAAAAGTTGGGGCTGGAAGGAAAGATGGTGTAAGTTGAATATCAGGAAAAGCTTTCTAACTGTCAGGATTGTTAAACCATGAATGCATAGTCTAAGAGAAGTGATAAAAAGTAGATAGGATAAAGCACTAATGAATCAAATCCTGGGGAATAAATTAAATAATAAATCTAACATCTCTTCCCTTTCCAGTTGCTATGTTTTTACACGAGTAAAATGATACAGTCCCTACTTGATTAGTGCTTTTAATTAACTTCTTGGGAGTTCTTCTAAGGATAATAAAATCCGTTTTGTGTTGATATGATCCTGTACAAACAAGACTTTCTTTTTTATATAAAAATTCCCTTCTTCAGTGTGTATATATAAGGGGATTGTTGGCCCCTTACTAAAACTCAGTGGGGATTTTGGCTGGCTAGCTTCAGTACCAAAAGGAAGGGGAAGGTTTGATGGGAAATTAGGACCCTGAGACTGACAGTGCCCAGGAGCAATGGGAGGAGGCCAATGCTCCTGGTCAGCCTGATTGACAGGGTGGGCGGGTCAATGGGGGAGTCAGGTGTCCTGTTTGCTGTGGGAGCTGGATGTGCCTGGGTCAGACAGCGGGACCTAGCTAAGGAGAGCACAGGGGCCCGAGCAGAGCCCAGCCAGACAGAGTGAGCCAGGGCATGGTGCTGGGAGCAGAGCTGTAGCCAGAGGGGCCAGAAAAGCAGCGTGGGGGCAGGAGGCAGCCCAGAGTGGGGCTGGAGCTGGGTGCAGTGAGCAGCTGAGGAAATGTGAGGGGGGGCTCTGGGCAGAGGGCCCAGTGCAGGGAGATGCCACCAGACAAGAGGCCCTGCAGGGGAGGGGGATCATAACCCCAGCTGGGAAGCTGATGCTGGGGAGGAGGGTCCAGCCACTTGAAGGCAAGTGGCCACCACCGGAATAAGTGTCCAACCCGCAGCATCCCTGCGGCACAGCCAGGGCCTGGGCAGGAGGACTGTGACCTGCCCATGGGAGGGGGGAGGAGTGATGGGTTTTCCTCTCACCTTTCCCATTTTTCCTTCTTTGTTTTTTTAAAAAACCGGTTGCTGCTGAACAGATTTTATTTGCCATGAGCGGTAACCAGTGATCAGGGGGCCAGGGAAGTGGCCAGTGCGGAGAGAGCCCCCCAGAGTGCGGACAGCCCAACCCCTGCCCGAGGTGATCACCACAAGGTTAGGGGCTGAGCCCCGAGAAATCCTTGACCCAGCTGTTTTGGGGTTACGAGGACTCTGCCACACAGGAGAGCGAAAGGGGAGCCCTCGAGGGCAGGGAAGCCTCTGGGTAAAGGGAGGGAGAGCAGGGACTCAGATCCTTTTGCTAGCCAATTCCACCGGGGTCGTGTAGACGCCAGGAAAGTTCCCCTCAATAGCGGGGTCAGTCCCCTGCTTAGCTCTATGTAGTTTAGTAGTTGTCAGGCAAGTGCCTGGTAAGGCAAGGTACCCTGCATAGGGTCTATGGAGGATTCAGGTGCTGGTTTTGGAGCTGTCTGAATTTATAAATATAGTGGCGAGATGGAGCTGTGCATTGGAGTTAGGGGGAACACCAGTATCTCGCCTGCTCTGTTCTGCCTGCCCTGAGGCCGTGCTGCCACGTGAGGTGAGTCTACAGGGCGTATGTGACTGGAAAGAAATCTGGAAGTGGCTGCATCGAGCCAAGGGCTGTTTGCAAAAGGCTTCTAGTGCCTGGCTTCTGACCTCTGCCTAAGTTGAGAGCTCCACTGATGAGGCAGAAAACGCGTTCCAAGAGCTCCTGCTGCTTGCAGAAAAGTACTTGGGGAGAGAAATCGGTGCTAGCTTGATCTGTCGTGTATTTTGTGTCTTCTCATATTTGAAATGAGCTGCTGAATAGCGACATGGCATCCCATTTAATCCGTTAACCAGTTAAACATTATGTTTAGCCTGTTAACCATGTAAACGGGGATTTGTGGGGAGCCAGCACGCCTCCTCCCCACAGGTTCCAGCCCAGCTGAGCAGCTGGTTAACAGTAACTGGTAAGCCTCACCTGGTAAGGGTGAGGCTTACCAGTTAACCATCCACATTCCTACTCCTGAATCTTCCTAGTTCAGCACCTCTTACTAGTGCAAGATTGCTCTGGGGTGTGCTGCCTTCCAATACAGGATGCAATTCACCTGCACCTGTATGAACGTTGGCTAATGATTAACTCCCCTTATACACTCCCCAGCAAAGTATGCAAGAGAACACACCCTCCCTACCCCCCAAGCAAACAGTCGCTGGTAGGTTGTGTGGCCCAAGGCCATGCAGTGAGGCAGTGTCACAATGGGACTGAGTTAGAGTTGCTGCGTATCTTCCAGTTTGGGGTCTGAGCTAAGCTTGCCCGTGGCAGGAGGAAGAACACTGAGATGGGGAATTCAGTATCGCTGCTTGCGAAGTGTGAGAAGAGGCTGGTTTGTGCGGGCTTCTCTGATCCTGTTCTAGGAGCCCGTCTACTACTGAGCATCCTCTGTCTGGAACAGCCGTGTACTCTGCAGGAGAGCAAGATCCTTGCTGAGAGTCGCCTGCAGGTGCTGAGCTAAAAGGGTCTGCAGAGAGGGGCATTCCGAGATCAGCACGTGTATTGGGATCCTATTTTGGCACGGTGGTGGAAGAATAGTGGGGTGGGAGTGTTACCTTTTAGTGAAGGAGACTTCGTGGGAGTTTGAACCTGACTTGTACGTGAGCTTCTGCCACTGGAGCTGAAGCTTGAGTAATTCCTCCACCGTGTAGCTGTATTAGACCCTTATCCCCTTGTGTGGCTCAACCACTAGAGGGAGACAACGGCCCACTCACTCCAAGGTGGGGGTGTTTCTACCCCCATAGCAGCATCCAAAAGGTTGCAGCATGCTCGTGTACTTTTCTTGTAAGCTTTCGTGGAAACTCAGTCCTGACGAACGTGCAGCGTCGACAGCCCTGGAGATGGAAGTCCTCATTAAGGATGTTAAGGACTAGTCGCCTAGTTGATTTCTCCCCTCCCCCGCCCCCTTTGTGTCAATACGCTGGCCCATTCCATCCTCTGCCGAGATTGTCGGCTACTTACGGTGGAGGGAGGGTTTTGTGAATTCTTGTCCAACTGAGAGAACCAAACAGCTGTCCGAGGGCAATGGGATTGAGGACTACCAACTTGAGCAGGATTTAAAGTAGCAGCCTCTGTGATGTGTTACCAGTCTACCTAGACAAGCCTGTCTCCCTGGGTTTTTCCTCTCTGAAATCGTAGGATCATAGAACACTAGAACTGGAAGGGGCTTCAAGAAATCATCAAGTCCAGCTCTGTGCCCTCTTGGCAGGACCAAGCACTGTCTACATCATCCCTGACAGATGTCTGTTCGACTTGCTCTTAAATATCTCCAGGGATGGAGATTCCACAACCTCCCTAGGCAGTTTCACCACCCTAACACGCAGGACCTTTTTCCCAATGTCCAACATGAAATGAGCCGTTCAGCTTGTTCACGATGAAAGTTCTGGGGCAACTCTATATAGTGGCTGGGTCAGTTCTTTTTTTACTTCTCAGGCCTTGTGACTCAAGTGTTTTATGGCAGAGTCGGATTCTCTTTCCTCCTCCCTCCCAAGCTGCATCCTTTTGTGTGTGTGTTTTTCTCGGTGAGTTGCTTAGATCAGGAAGTGTCGATTCAACTGGAGTTGGTGCAAATAGGAGAAAATGAGCAAAATTGGTTCTTTGGCAGTTTTACTTCCTTGGGAGCTTGCGGTGCAGGTGTGTTTGGTTGCCTTTATTAAACGCATGTGGTGAACAAACATTACCTTATGTACATACAAGCTGTTCTGTTGGGATAAGAGACAACACATCTAGACGGTAGATACTGGGGGAAAATGTGGTTTGGCCCAACCATTAAGTAAAAACGTCCCCGAGAACATACAAAGCAGTACCCATGTAGCTGTGCTTTTGTCTAATGTCCAGCAAGCTTTGTATCTGATCACTTTTCTGCTGAGAGAGAAGTCCCTCCCTTGGTACTGAACAGCATGGGATGGGTCATGGTAGGGAGGGAAAGATGTGCTCTCTCCACGCCCTTCTGTATCCTGCCCAGCTTAGTAGCACCTGGCACACAGCTGATGGCTGTGGAGAATGCAAAGTGAGTTTGAGCTCAGTTTAGTTCCTAGAGGGAAAGTCGCCACATCCCAGCGAACCTGCCCAATACTCAGCACTCCCATTGCTAGTAGTCCTAGTAGAGAGGCCGTAACTGTCTGGTTCCTGGAGATCTGAACTCCCTTTGGCCGAGGGGTGGCCCCTGCAGGTGAGGGGTGAGGTCCAGAGGGAGGAAATCTTGGTCCTGTTGCTGCACATCCTCCTCCACGCTTCACCCCCTGCACTGAGCCCAGAGAGCTTATGCTTCTCTGATTTCATCTCTCCTCTCCATCCCACTGCTTGTTTCCTCTGCTGTCCTGGCCCCTCCCCGAGGCGGTGCGCTTTGTTTGCTGATGGCCTCGTTGGTTGCAGAGGCATGAAAGCGAAAGCAGGCACGGGAGCCCTGTTCCTCTGGAGCCTAAAGCTGGGCATGACTCTGTATGTTTCTAACCAAGGGATGTGTTGGCTTTTGTTACCTCTGCAGCCATGACGGGACCAAGGCCAGTCGTTCTGAGCGGCCCATCGGGGGCAGGGAAAAGCACGCTGTTAAAAATGCTGCTTAAAGACTACGGCAATGTCTTTGGCTTCAGTGTCTCTCGTGAGTATTTGTGCGTGATCCAGTGGGGGGGGCCACGGGCTTTCGATTTCTGAAAGTGAAACTAAAGCTTGAGATCAGCCTGACTGTGTAGCTGCCACACGTGCAGAGCAAGTGTAACCCCCACACTGGCTGGGGGTGGCTGCACTGTCCCACAGAGCGGCACTTAAACCACTTGCAGAGAGAGAATGAGTTTGCTCTACGAATGCTAAAGATCGGTTAATTGAATTGAGTAACCTCATGAATTCTTATCTGTTGCTTGACTATTCTATAGTCTCTGGGGGTGGGGCTGGCAGCCAGTGCACTCCTGCCCCATTCCCAAGGAGCCTCCTGCCACTCTGTGCTGCTGCCTCTGGATCAGAGGCAGCAGCACGGGGTGCCAGGCGGGAGCTGGTCCGCGAGGGGAGTCAGTTTAAAAACCAGCTCCCCTCGCAAATTGGCTGCCTGTTGCCCCATGCTGATGCCTCTGATACAGAGGCAGCAGCACAAGGTGGCAGCATCCCCTGTCTGAGGGTGGTGGGGGTCTGAGCTTCTGGACCCGATGCAAGCCAGAACTGAGCCAGGCTGCCTGCCCGCCTAGCTTCTAATACAATGCAGAGCTGCAGCAGGGGAAGGTCCCAGACCCATCACAAACCAGGACTGAGCAGGGCTGCTGGCCAGCCTGCTAAAAAATTTACTGGCGGGGGGGGGAGGGGGGGAGAATGCATGTAGTCTATAGCATTAACCTATAAGCTTTGGCTTATCAGTAATTGGTGAATCGACTACACTATTACATCCCTGGTTTGCTCTACAGCAGGGCTGGGTAAAATACGGCCCATCAAGCTGCTGGATCCAGCCTACGGAGGCAGCTGGGAGTCCCACACAGGCTCACTGATTGCTTTGCCCCTGCACACTGCTCAGAAAAGTGGCTGCGGGGCCGTTGCTCTTTCACAACTGTGAGCCCAGAGGAGTGAGGGGGGAAGGCTTCATGTGCTGCCCCCACCCCCAGCACAATCCCATTGGAAAAGCACGATGCCCCCCTCCCCTCCGGCTTGTAGTTATTCACACACGCACATGGCCCCTGCAGCTTGGGCAGGGGCAGGACAGGCAGGGAGGCTGCTTGAGAAGCGTGCGGGGCAGTACTGTTGCTCTGCCAGTGTAGCACTTGCAGTGTGCATTTTATGCTTAAACGAAGCACACAAGATCTTTTATGGGGGAAAAGGCAGTACGCCGCATTGATTGAGAGTACAACAGTTGCATATGCTTTTCAATCTCACGCACACGCAAAACATCATGTATACATCATCCTGCCAAATGATATCATAGTTGCCAGTCCAGAGTCTGTGTCAGTCTAGTGGCCAGCTAGATTGAACACAGGGGGGAGCAGGGCCTTTTGTCGGTCGCGATCCGATGCTCCTCTCAGGATGGTATCTTGGCAAGACAAAACCCAGAGTTCCATAGCAAAGCAGCCTGCTTTATATATTTCTTCTTCTCTGTTAAAATCCATGGATCCCGCTCTGTCAGCTTGTGACCAGAATGTTATATTTTGATGTGAGTGTTCCCAAAACATCTTTCGAAGGTTCATCCTGTAATCAATCGTCCTTTCGGGGTGCTTGCTCCACTTTAAGGCTCGTCAATCTGCCAATTATCCAATCTTTTTGTGAGTAGGGGATACGCATTGATGGTTATAGATGACTCCTCTGCAGTCAGGTTGTCTCATCCTCTGGCCTTTGCCCGCACTTGCTCAACCCCCTCCTTTGACCATCTGGTTCTAAAGCAATATAACTTTGCATCTTATCTCAACACATTCATACTCCTTACATATACAAGTCTCTGGGGTTACAAATCTGCATGGCAAAGCAAAAGCTTTGTAAATTAAACAATTAAGGCTTGGCCTTCAACATTCGCAGAATTCCTCTAATCTTATTAACACAGCCACAATACCCTGAACTGTTTTTCTACTTCAAAACATTTACTAAACTTCAGAACAAAGAAAATAGACTTTCAACTGAAAGGACTTAATGTGTAAAATATTAAATGTATGTTTATATATATATATATATATGCCTTATACTGCTATATTATTGCTACATTACTATACCTAAGATAAGAAATATAAAAAGAATAAAACTTTCAATCCTAACATGGGCACAGTCTAACTGAAAGCGCACACGGACTCTCCGGCACTTTACCTAAATTCACTGCCAAAGTGTATAAAGCTAATGAGCACCAAGGTATTCTTAGTGCATCAGTAAGAACGTCCACATGGGGAGTCTGTGGGGAGTAGCTACTACGGAGTAGAGATGTGAATGATTAACCGGTGGGGGCTGCTGCGGGCAGGGGGCTGCTCCAGCCCTGCTGTGGCCCCTCCACGGACAGTGGCTGCTCCAGCCCGGCCAAAGCAGCCCCTGCCTGCGGCCGGAGGCCCTTCCAGCCCAGTGGTGGGCAAGGGGGCCACTTCAGCTGGACTGAAGCTGCCCCCCATCCCCACTTAATCAGTTTACCGGTTAAACAATCAAACAGGATTTTACATCCCTAGTATGGAGCAGCTAATGCATACTAGCTGCTGTCGGCTTTTTCCCTATGTAGACAAGCCCTGAAAGACGTGCCTACTGTCACACAGGAAGCTAGCACCCACATTATTGGACTATCCTTTCCCTCAATAACCAAACACTGAATCGTCTAATAATTCCTGGTCAAAGCATCTAGAAACAAACGGTGCAGACTGGGCCCAGAAGCTTTGATCAAGTTATCAGAGAATTGGATTAGCAAGTCATTGAGTCAAAGCATGGGTGAGCTGCAGAATTACAGAGACTGTGTTTGCTTGCAGATACCACAAGGCAGCCAAGAGTCGGCGAAGTGAATGGCAAAGGTCAGTGTATTGCACTTGTGTTTGCTGTCAGATCAGGCGGGGTTGCTGCTTGAAGAATTCTGGGTGGTGTTTCCTGTTTGGCCAAACCATAGTGAAACGGAGAGGCACAGCTTGCTGAGCTGATGGAAAATGAAGAGCCAGTGGTGCTTGGGACCCATTGATACATACATGTTTGAGCAAGTTTTGTGGTTCACGGGCATGTTCCATGAAGGTGCAATTACAGGGAAGTCAGCCCTGATTTACTTCAAGTTGGAGTGTCTTTCCCGTAGCCTGCTTAGTGTGCGTCTGATGGCAGCCACTTCTATAAGACCTTTTGTTCTGAATGATCCCAAAAAGACTTAGAAACTGAAGTGTACACATTGATCACTTCACCGTCGATGAAATGCAGCTGCCTCTGGTGCAGGAGGCGGTAGCTGTGTGATAGCACACAGCAACATTGCCCAACAGGTAAGGACTGGCTGTGCCGAAGGGCTGAGTACTCAGCAGCTCTGATGAACTTCGGTGGAAGTTACAGGGTGCTCACAACTTTTGAAAATTAGGTCACATAAATGTAAGTATCTAATTTCAGAGTGAAACTCTAGTCTCCTAGTTGTGACTATCTAGGACTTACAGGTCACTAAAGTAGTCAGGCTCTGGATTTCATCTGTAATCCAACAGACCTTGCCTCCAGTAGCGCAGAGTAGAACTTTTGTCCCTCCCTAGAAGCACGCCAGGGCCATTGTTTTACTCTGGACTTGGGAGGGACCAGTGTAATTTAACTCTGTTGTCAGAGTGACTGAGGTTTAAATGCAGCCACACGCAAGTCAGCCCAGCTTCAAAAAGGATCGGAAAGGTCTGAATGGCATCTTTCTGCCTGGATAGCTCAGACATCCACGTGGGATTTGTACCTACGCTGCCAAAGGAAAGCTTTCCCTTCCCATTGAGAATAAGGCATTTCAGCCAAAGCCGGTTTTGTTTCGGGGGCAACAGGATGGGGGGGGTCACAGTAAGCTTCTAAAAATGGAGGCACTTAGCTTGAAATGACTTCTGCTTTCCTACTGCAGCGTGTTGTACGCACGGCACTGTCATGAGAGAGGTCGCTGGAGGGCAGAAGAGGCAATGTAAATAGCAGCAACTGTATATCTGGACAATTAGTAAAGATATATCGGTGACAACTAAATACCCTGGGAGGGACATGAGGATCCGTTGAGTTTCTATATGGGGTAACGAAGGGCCGCATATTTGAGTGCCTAAAAGCTGGGCACCTAAATAAGCACTTGGTCATCTAACATAGGCAGTTGGGTGCTTCAGTATGTTTTAGTGCCCCAGTTTGCCTACTGGGCCCTGAGCCTTTATCTTATTCTGCATCAGCTGAAAGCTGCATGCTGATATCGCTTGTTCTTTACTCCAGAGTACCACTTTGTGACCCGAGATCAAATGCAGAAAGAAATTGACGCTGGGCAGTTCATTGAGCATGCGGAGTTCTCTGGAAACATGTACGGCACAAGGTATGTAACCGTGGGCTGGGGATTGATGTTTACTGGCTGCTTGTTCTCTGCCCTGAGATGAGGCTGGGGAAATATTGTAAGTTGCCCTGATGCTCTTCCCTCCCTAGTCTAAGCTTTTCACTTGGGCAGCACGTCTGCTATTGATTTTGTTCTGTCACTAATCGTTAGTGAAAACCACCCTTCTGCAGAAGGCCACCATTGGGTATGTGCAACACACATTGCTGCGAAAGCCCCAAGGTTTGAATGGGACGTAGGTGGTTTATAGTGTTGGCCAGCCCTTCCCAGAAGTGAATTTCACCCATAGCGCTCTTCAACTTCACAATGCCCTACAAGGATTGAAAGGAGTGGGCATTCGATTCACTCCTTGCACTGTCTGATGAGCCGAATGTGATCATATCAGTGGTGAAAGCCAGTAATATGTATTGCAGTCTGGCACAGTAATGCTTACAAATTAATACATTCTTTTTAGTGTTGGCATCCTGCAATTAATAACAGAAGAACGGCCATACTTGGGTCAGATCTAAGGTCCATCTAGCCCAGTGTCCTGTCTGCCGACAGTGGCCAAAGCCAGATGCTACAGAGGGAATGAACAGAACAGATAATCATCATGTGATCCCTCCCTGTCATCCATTCCCAGCCTCTGACAAACATACTGGATCAGACGAAAAGTCCATCTAGCCCAGTATCCCGTCTGCCAACAGTGGTCAAAGCCAGGTGTCCCAGAGGGGTGAACACAACAGGGAATCATCACATGATCCCTCTCCTGTCATCCATTTCCAGACAAACAGAAGCTAGGGACACCATCTCTACCTGTCCTGGCCAATAGCCATTGATGGACCTATCTCCCATGAATTTATCTAGTTCTTTTTTGAACCCTGTTAAAGTCCTGGTCTTCACAACATCCTCTGGCAAGGAGTTCCACAGGTTGACTGTGCGCTGCGTGAAGAAAAACTTCCTTTGTTAGTGCAAGATGGATTTTAAAATAGCATTGCTACTGGCAGAAAAGTGAAACCGTAATTAACAGTGCAATGTTCATTAAAAGAAAGATATCTTACATCATACATATCTCTAACAATTAGTACCAGCACAGGTTGGATACGAATGGCAAAAGTGAAATAAATTCAGTTCTTTTCTAAGACATCAAATCTGTTATATGATTTAGATGATTTTAAAATTACAAATACCTTTTAAGGGTGAGCTGATGGCCTTTAACGTGACTACTGATTTAGGGGGCCATACTCAAGAGCTTGAAGAGACCTGATGTTTAGAGGCTGGGTACTTGGTATGTTCTGAAAATCAGGCCTCTGTAAGGTGTGTCAAAAATGGGGATAACCAAACTCGCATATCCCTGTAAAAATGTAGCCCTATGTTTCTGTCTGGTCGGACTGCACTGCCAAAACACAACATTACAGACCCATATAGTTTAAAACAAAACAGATTTAAAGTAATGTCCCCTCCCTTTATAGTACCTGCCTACCCTTCAAGTGTGTGTGTGGCTTGTGCAGGATTAGACATGATTTCCCTGAGGCCACAGAAGGAGGCGGCAGCTTCCTGCTTTGTGATGTCATTGGCTTGCGCAGGGGACCGTGTAATCTTGACCTTTGATCTCAGCACTTCGAAGCCTTGCAGGAGAAACCAGGTTCAAGCCTCTTAAACCCATGGGATTTAGTCTGCTGAGGGGAGTTTGCCTTAGAACAAGAAGTTCCATTTAACCCACCTGGCCAGCCCCTCCTGCGGCATACCTCTCAGGGGGCCGGTTTAGCTTATCAGCCCCATGCCTGCTGCTTGGTCAGGGAAGTGTAACACACATTCCTCGACCTGGGGAGGCTTTGGACATGAGCCGGACGAAGACGTGGCACTCAGGTGTTAGTGTGAAGTTTTAGGACCCTGTCTGCTCACTGCATGAGTTACCATATAGAGATTAAAAGAAAAATGCCACGGCGGAGAGAAAAGCAGAGGGTAATTTGTGCCCGTATGTCAGGTTAACTCTTTTCTGACTCATCTGCCGTAATGGGGCGGAGAAGGAGAACAGTGAAGGAAGTGAGTGGAACTGGGGTGGGCAAGAAGAGCAGGCGAAGCCAGTAAAACCGGAGCTCTGTTGCTGCATCTGTGTGGAGGGGTGCGGTTGGGAAGAGACTGTGCTGTGTGTTCCGCCGTCCTGCTTGGCTCTCCCGCACTATCTGAGTGGGACTCTCAACTCTCCTGCAAGAATCCTGTGGCCAGGTGTTGGGCAGGTCACTAGCTGAGGCTATTCCCTTCTGAGTTTGAGCCCCGGTCCAGTGATAGGGCTGCTGCCCTGTTACAGGCACCATCCTCTGGGTGGAACAAAACGGAGGCCACTTCTGTTTGTGGCGCTTAGCGACCTCAAGGCATTTTTCTATGGTTAGTGGTGTTGAGCACGGTCTCTGGCTGCGTTCCCATTTCCATGTCCCCTGCAGTTTCAGACCAGGGGTTCACCTGGGCACCCCAGTCCAGATCAGGACCCCATTGTGCTAGGTACTGTACAAACACACAGCACGCGTCTGCTGTCCGAGTGACACAACACCGGGAACTACTAATGGAGAATGGGGCTGTTGACAGCTGGGTTGAGCCTTTCCAGCCAACAACCTTCAACGTGACTCAGGACAGGGCTTGTGAAACCTGCGCATAGCAATAAAATGGCCGCCTCCTTCTGTAGGGCACTTCCGTGGCCTCCCTCTAACATTGGTGGAGAATTCAAACCCCTAGTGGCAACCTGTGTATAGACAGAGACTCGTTCCCGTCCCTTCCGGAACAGCTCCAGTTTCTGTGTAGACCTGGGGTCCACTTCAAGTCTGGTGTCAGCACATGCAACTCTGATTTCATCCACTTCTCTTCTTGTGCAGGGTCTGACTTGTATCCTTCCCCGTTTCACCCTAGATAATTGCCACGCTCTCTGTCCTCTGCTTTGCCCCTGTGTATGCATTAGGAGAGGTATGGACGATCTAAAGACGGCCGTTTTGTTTGCCAGATACTTGTAGGTTCTTTTCTACTGCTGCCTTGTAGCTGCAAGGGTTGCACTGTGCAGGGAGGCTGCCAGACTCGGTGATTCATTAGTTGGTCTCCAGCAATAGCTAATGCTGTGGCGTGGACACGAACGTCTTCCTGCCCCCCTAGTGATTAGCGAATGCCCTGAAACAGGCTGAGGGCATTCTCCGTACAGCGCTGTACGTTTCCAGAACGCCTTTCATCCCAAAGCCATAATGCTGCCTTTTCCAAGCCGCAGCCACTCGGTGCATGCGCCATGCTGGCCGGGAGGGGAGCCGTTAACCAGGGAATGAGAAATCAACAGCTCTAGAGGAAACCAGGATTTCAGACCGTCTGGGGGATCTAACCCTTTCGTGACTGATGGCCAGCGTGCGTCCCCCAAGAGGTTCTGGCAATGCGGGAGAGAGCAGACCTGAACCAAAGAGAAATTCGCTTACTGCATAAGGTGCCAACTGTCTGAAAAACAAACTTGCCCACCAACACCGCTTCTCTGTCCCCATGAGCTGAGATTTTCTAGACTAACAGTTTTGGTAGGGATGCGATTCTTACGGAGTCACAGTTCGCCATTACCGGGCTGATCCAGTCCGTGAGGCCTGGCAGTCAGCAGCCTCCCATGGTGGGGCGGGAGGGCTGCCAGCTCCCTTCTGTTCCATGTGAGGCAGCTGACTCCCAGCCTGCGAGCCCCTATGGACTGGGAGCTAGCAGCCCTCCCCCATAGGCCGTGGTGGGTGGGGACCCCGCTCCAGCCCAGCTAACTGGTCAGACTTTATGCCCCTCCCATGTAATCTGCTAACCAGTCAATCTTTACGCCCTCCCATCTGCCCCCGTGTAATCAGCTAATCAGTCAGACTTTGTTTACCTGGTTATGCAGTTAAATGGGATTTTACGCCCCTAGGTCTTGGAGGCTTAATTGGAGACCACTTCAAGGAGCCTCTTTCCCAGGCAATGCTGAGCACCCGCTCTCTTGTGCATGTTTGCGATGCCTCCAAACTCAGTGGTCCTTGGGGAGACTCTCAACCAGGATCATTGCTGTGTGCGCGCGTGCCAGGAACGGGGGGTGCTGCGAAATCGCTCGGCGCGGAAGGCTGTTAACACCTGGGGCGTTCCATGCGCTTACAGCTGCGGTTGGCAGGCTGGGGGGGTGGCGTCTTTGCACGGTTAGTGCTGGAGCGGTTTTCATGGCCACAGGAGAGAAAACAGCCGACGCTGTCGCTCTAGTCCCAGACGGCTCCTGGGGGGGGGGGGTGCAAAAGAGCTGCAGCCCAGTCGGAGAGATCGACGTGGCAAGGCGAGCCAGTAAATCTCCGTGTTGTCGTGTGCAGCTGTGATGACAAGGTGGGTTTAAAGGCTTTAGGGCGGGATTAATGCACAAAGCCCAAAAATAACTCTGAAAGCTGGGACTCCCGGCACCTGCTGCAGCAGGAGAGATCTGGTGAAATCCGTTCCCAACTCCAGCTTCTGCTGCATGTTCGTAACGCAGCTCCGGGAAGAGGGGAGCGTTCCCCTTTTCCAGCTATCCCGGGGACTCATCTCGCCCCCATCACTAGAGCCTCTGAGCACCTCGCCGTCTTCAATGGCCTCAGCCTTCCAGCCGAAAGGCCGTCAGCCCTGTTGGCAGGCAGGGAACTGAGGCTCGAAGGGGCCAGGGACATGCCTACGGTCACACAAGAAGTCTGCGTTGCAGCAGGGAATTTTGCAGGTCCCAGGCCAGCCCTCCTCCCCGTTTGTTTGTGATCAGTACGTGCAGCTTGAGAGCAGACTCCTGGAGGTGAGATGGGTCATCTGCAGTCATGGCAGCAATCCTGGCAGACATGGTAAAAGGGCAGCCAGTTCATTCTCCCTCCTCTTTTCTCCATTCCCCAGCCAGTCCACCACCCCAAGGCTCCTTCAGCCTCAGATGGGGTTCGTCCTCCAGGGTTAAGTGTGCGGGGAGCACTATACTGTGGCTCCCTCCCTCTTTGTGGCCTGAGGCAGCGATCGCTGGGAAGTGCCGGCAGTTGGGAGAAAGGGAAGTGGAAAGAGGAGAGGTGGGGGAGAGAATTGGGTGGGAGTTAGTGGGAGAAATGAACTAGGTAAAGGACCAAAGTAAGAATGGGGAAAAATAACATACATGTGAAACGAGACGTCAGAGAGGAGGTGGAAAAGGTTGGGGGGCATCCAGAGGGAAAGAGACGATGGTGGTCTTCAGAGACGGGCTCTTGTATTGCACTCTTCCATCCATGCCTCTCAGAGCATTCCCGAGATGAGAATCGTTGCTCCCCATTTTAGTGATGCGGAAACCGAGGCACAAGGAGGGTAATAACTTGCTGGCCCAACAGGCCAGTGTCAGAGCTCTGTTGGAACCAGCACTTCTGAGTGCCACGCCGGCGCTCTAGCCAAGGGCAGCCCACCTGCTGTTCGGGAACACCGGGATGGAGAGTAAGGTTCCTTCTAAGCCATGGGGCAAATCAGCCCTGCCCAGTCAGGGCTCTGTGCGGGGAGCTGGTGGACTGGGTGGGGTGGATGAATCCCCCGGGAAGCTGGGCTGCCCTGCAGCGTAGCAGGAACACTGGTGGAGAATCCCAAGCACAGAGGGGGAGGATCTGCCAATCCAAACTAGGTGGGAACCACAGCGCCAGGGGGCTTCGCTGCCCCAGTTGGAATCGGAGGCCTTGCTTCCGCCATGATGTCCTGGGCAGAGGGGGGCACCGTTCAGGAAACAGGGTTCACTAGGAGAGAGCAGAGGGTTGCACCCCACACCTGGCTGGCTGGAGCTCACCTCAGCCATCCTGCTGTGGGCAGCTGGGGCGCCACCATCTGAATGGCTGCTCTCCTGCAGGCAGTGTGGGCAGCTTTGCAGAGAAGGGTGTAGGGCCTGAGCAGAGCAGTTCAGGGAGGTGTCCCATGTGGAAGGTACAGCAGGGAAGGAGGCACAGAGTCACTGGTAGGAGGAGTGAACACATGGGCCGGCAACCCATGGTGGCGGTAGTCCAGGTAAGGGGTAGTACGGCCATTCGCCTCCGAACCATGTGCCCAGGCAGAGCAAACAGACAGCAGGGGACAGGATCACACAGCTGCACCCTTCCCCTGCTCTAACAGTTCCAGAGACGAGGGGCTGCATTTAGCCCCCGGCCTGTTAGAGCGGTGATGGTGGCGTGGAAGGGCTTGCTGTGCCGACCGGCAAAAGGAGCACTTGGTCCCACACTAGAATCACTGCCCACATATTGGCAGAGCATAGGATAATTCTCACTCCGCTTGTAATGAGGGGGGGCTGGGCTAGCCGACCTCTTGAGGTCCCTTCCAGCCCAGCGTTGCTGTGAGCAACTGTGGGGTGGGCCAGGGATCAGGGTGGGGTGAGGTGAAAGTTCAGGAGAGGTTCTCTCGCTTACCCTCTGCATGAGATGGCTCTGAAGAGCTGCTCTTTCCCTATCCTCTGTGGCCACCATGTGGCCTGTTGGCGTAACTAGCTTAAACCCTCTGTAGCCACCTCAGAACATCTCAGGTCTTCCCCCCCCCCC
>JANRFK010006697.1:37516067-37532831 GCA_030068395.1 Apalone spinifera | reverse complement strand
CCCCCCCCCTCGTTCTTCATTATTTTCGTACTTTCATGCTTCGGCACTTCAGCTGGGCGTTGTACAGACACAGAACAAGATGGCTCCTGTCCCGACGAGCTAACACCCATTTATTACCGCTTTCAGATGACTGTGTATCGTCACAGAATTGAAGTCACTGCTCTTTAGCTCTTGGTTTGTTCTGAGAGGCTCATAAGATTTGGAGGGAAGGCCCAGGCACATTGGACAGCACACGGTGGGGGAAGCATGAGATTCTCTGTGCCAGTCCAGGGAAGGTTATTTTAATACGCAGCATTTTAACGAAGTATCGTCCTAGACTGGCAAACCTGGTGAAGGAGAGAGCCCTCTCTGAGGGAGGTTATTGGTATGGAAACTTGTTGTCCTGTACTGAAAAGTAACCTGCTTCAGTGGTTTCTCCTCCTTGGACCCAGCATCTGTGATTCATTTACTCTAGAGCCAGAAGAGAACCAGTGTGATCCGCTGTATTACCCTGGCCAGAGAACTGCCCCCAAAAGAATTCCTAGAGCAGAGCTTTTCGAAAAACACCCCTTCTTGATTGAAACTTGGTCAGTGCTGAGCAAGGCACAGTGACTTGCGGCAAATGCAGCCAATGGTTCATTGCTTTCACGGTTAAAAATGTGTGCCTTACGTCCCGCCTGAATGTGTTTAGCTTCCGCTTCCACCCGTTGGATCATGTGCGACCTTTCTCTTGATGCTGTTGCACGCGTGGTCCTCGGGAGTTGGTAGGCCTGCCGGTGTTCGATCCTCTCCAAAGGAATGATGTCTCCGCCAAACTGTAGCGGAGCTGCCATGTGGTTACCTCGGTGGAAAGCAATGCCGTGTCTGTACACACGCTTACGTGTATCTCGGTTTAGCAATAGGGCCTCATCTGACACGCTCAGCATTTTGTGAGACTGTCAGATTCCATGGTCTCAGTTCCCAAAATCTAATTCTCCCATGTCCGCCATAAAACGCCTCCCTCCTTGCCAGCCACTGGTGAACAATCGGTTCCTTCTGCCCTCTCCTTCAGGGCGGAACTGTGAGACTAACAAGGCCTTTCCGCTTCCCTTGCAAGCCACCCTACGTGGGCCCTCTTGGAAAAGGGGGTGGAGGAAATTTAGAGTTGGGGGCCAATACCTGAGACCATCCTGTTAACCGCCCCCTCCTACTGAATTCAAGGAGCTGTGATCAGGTCCCTCAGCAGAGTACTGCTGCGGTTTCCCATGAGGGGAGAGGCAAGTATTAATGGGATGCGTACACATCATAACCCCTGGTCCTTACAGAGCCCTTCTGTCTTCAGAGCCAAGTCATTATCCCAATTGCACAGCTGAGGAAACTGAGGCAAAGACTTGCCCAAGGTCTCCAAGCAGGCTTGGCTCTAGGAATTGAACCCAGGTGTCTTGAGTCCCCCTTATAGTGCCCTATCCACTAAGCTACTCTACCTCCAGTTCTGAAATTTCCACTTCTAGTCCGTTCACTCCTCCTTGTGACCTTGTGGGAAGGGGTGATGGGAAATATCGGCACAAAGGAGAACAGCAGAGGGCAGCCTAGATCGAGAGCGTTCCCTGGGTCTCCCGGCACAGCATCCCCACCCCAACGTGTCCAGTAACTAGCTTCTTCTCTTCCTGTCCCCCCAGTAAAGCTGCGGTCCAGGCCGTGCAGGCACGGAACCAGATCTGCATCCTAGATATCGACTTGCAGGGAGTCAAGAACATTAAGAAAACGGACCTGAACCCAATCTACATCTCTGTCCAAGTTCCCTCCATAGAAGTCTTGGTGAGTGAGCCTCCTTCCCGCCTCCTTATCCTGCCCCTTACCAGGCGGGAGCTGCCTTCGTCTCTGCCCAGCAGTCCTACAAGATGATCCAATTAATGGACGAATTCAGCGAGGCCATGAGAATTTCCTGCCTCCTGATTCATTTTGCTGTAGAACCTACAACACAGGTAGAGGGTTTTGATCCAACTTCTTCCTGGCCTCTCTCCATCCTGCTCCCTTTGTCGCATACTCCTCCTCTGGGCTCTGTGCACATTCGTCCTTCCCTTTCAAAGGTGCCATCTCCCATGCTCCTTCCCTTGCCTCTCCGAGATCCTCCCCATGCTGCAATCTCCCCCGTTGCGTGTTTCCTCTTGTGCTTAGAGCTGTGTTCATGTTCCTTTGCAAGCTCCGAGGGCATGGCCAGCCTCAGTACGCACGCAGCAAAGCTTGGTGTGTGTTTGTGATGCTCTCTGGGGTTATGGGCCCTTCAGTATCCATTACTACAGCTAAGCCTAGGGAGGCTGGTATCATGGGGTAAGACCATATGGCCCCATACATTGATGAATTTGTCCCCACCATGTCCCTGAGAGGTTGAGAAGTGGTGTCACCCCAGTGTTAGAGGCGGGGAACGGAGACACACGGAGGGGTAAAAATGACTCACCCAAGGTCACGGAGGGAGTCAGTGGCAGAGCCAGAACTGAATCCAGATCTGCTGAGTCCCAAGCCGGGCCAGCGACTCTCCCCGAAGAGCCTCCGTCTCTCACTTTGCTCCTTCTGTATTGTTACCTGGAGTCCATGAGGTGAGCAGCGTTTCTCCTGAAGGAGCCAGGCCAGGCTGAGAGCTGCAGCTCCAAAGTGGTGCCTGGCAGCTGCCATTTATACCCCCACAGCAGTTGGCGGCAGCGCTGCAAGCAGCAGTGTATCCCGGTGGCCTGAGCGCAGGGCTGGAAGCCAGAAGCCCCTGAGATCAAATCCCACATTGGACTGAGGCTGGCACGGGGTGCTCTGGCAAGGCTGTCTGCTGCAGGAAGTTCAGCTTCCTTCTTCCGCATGGTGTGCGTGAGGCTTTATTGACCCACGCCTGAACTCACAGCCGGCCCATGATTTCTTCCTTCTGGCCAGAAGGACATCACCTGGCTCCAGAACTAGCCACGTGCCCGGGTCAAGGGTGTTTGCAGTAACTCCCCGTGGCACGTAATAGACTCGCCGCCTATGGGCTGTAACTCTCTGGTCTCATTCTGCTGGTTGGGTTTGGTGTGCAGGCGGTGGGAGGTGTTGATGGCCACACGACGTCAGGCTGTGGTGGCTCTTTCTGGCCGTGAACGTGCCGACTGTGACTTGGAGCATAGTTGTGAGGCAGCGGTGGGCTCCGGCGGACGGGGCTGACTGTTCTCTTCCAAATGGTGCTTGGAAAGTGCATTGACGCGTGTTGTTTTTGTGGCCTAGGAGAAGAGGCTGCGTGACAGACAAACTGAGTCTGAGGAGAGCCTACAGAAGCGGTTGAACGCAGCTCGCATCGACATGGAACTGAGTGAGTGCAGGAGGCTGGCAGACGCATAACCCCAAGGCAACTTAGGGGCAGAGGGGAGGGAGAGCGCGTCGGAGAGGGTGGCACCCGGTCGAACTCCCTGTCTTGGGTGTACGGATGATCCGGCTAGGCAAACTGACCATGACGCTTTGGCGCCTGGGAGTGAACTGTAGGGGAAGAGGGGGCTTCACTGCCCTGGACTGACGAGGAGGAGCGGGGTGGCATCACCACTGAAACTAGTGTGGAAACACCACTGAAAAGACCTCACGAGCACAGAGTGTGCTTCTGAGGAGAACACCTCAGCTTCCATTGTTCATGGGGCACTAACAGTGAAAATCTTCCCCTCTGACCCCTTTCCTCACCCCCTGGCACAGCACCATGGGATGGATCCTCTGCCCCCTTGCAAGGAGGTAGAATCTTGTGGTCCCTTCCCACCTCCCCTCACACCTTCTGGCCATTTCCTCCCATCTCCAGTGACACCCTCCCTGCCCCCAGTCATAGGCACGAGGGGAGGGGACAGGTCAGTCTCAAAAATGATCAGAGGTACTAGGACCCAGGCTGTGCTGTTCAGCATTAAAGCTGTGTTACATCGCAGCGTTCTCATTCGTTATGCCGGAAAGGTCTTTTCACTTTGTAACCACTTCCCTTATTTCTGTCTTAGGTCATTATGCGGCCCCTCTTCAGGGTAGTGCCTGAGTGCCTCACACTCTTTAATGTCTAGACCCTCCCAACACCCCTGTGAGGCGGGGAAGAGATGCCTTCCCCTGTGACAGATGGGAGAACTCAGGCCTAGAGAGGTGAATGGCTTGCACAAGTGGACAGCTGGGTTTGTGCGTGCGTGTGTTCTGTTTGTACAGCACCTAGCACGATGGGGTCTCAGTGCATGACTAGGGCTCCTAGATCAATAAGTTCACTCAGGCAGCACTGTCCTTAGAAGTGGGTGGGGTCTGGGACAACTCCCATCCCCACTCCTGCTCCGCCCCTTCCCCCCAAGCCTCCAGCCTTTCCCTGAAGCCTCGGCCTCACCTTTTTCTGGCTTCTGCCCCTTCCCCTGAGTGATGTCGGGAGCTGGTGAAGCGGGCTAGGGCCGGGTCGTTCTCTACTGCCAGCACCTCGCCCTCCAGACTCCCCTGGATGCGTGGGGGGATCCCTCCCCCAGAATTGCAGGGCTCAGGACGGTTGCCCCGGTCCCATCCTATGAGTCTGTGGCGGAACCAAGATTTGAATCCAGTTCTCCTAGGCTAGTGGTCTTTTCTGAGTCTAATTCCTGCTTCGATTCACTAGGTAACGAGCCTGGCCTTTTCGACCTGATCATCGTCAATAATGATCTAGAAAAAGCCTATTCTGAACTGAAGGAGATTCTTGCAGAGGTAAGTCATTCCAGACTCTGCTGCCTTCGGTAGAATCCCAGGGCTGGCAGAGACCTCGAGACCTCGGGAACCATCGAGTCCAGCCCCCTGCCCAAAGCAGGACCAACCCCAACTCAATCATCCCAGCCAGGGCTTTGTCAAGCCGGGACATCAAAACCTCTAGGGGTGGAAATTCCACCCCCACCCTAGGGACCCATCCCAGTGCTTCCCCACCCGCCTAGGGAAATAGTTTTCCTAATATCCAACCTAAACCTTCCCCACTGCAACTTGAGACCATTGCTCCTCGTTCTGCCATCTGTCCCCACTGAGACCAGCCTCTCTCCATCCTCTTTGGAGCCTCCCTTCAGGAAGTTGACGGCTGCTTTCAAATCCCCCTCACTTTTCCCTTCCGCAGACTAAATAAGCCCAAATCCCTGAAAGCCATTGCAAATGGAGAGTCACTTGTTAGAGTATCCGAAGGAAATGCTCGACAAACATTGCGTTTCCCAGAGAAGGCACAGCCCTCATTCAGTACGGCTAAGCACATAAACTTTTTATGTCTGAGTAGTCCCATTGGCCTCCATGGGATACCACTCCCATGCATGTGCTCAAGTACCTGGCTGACTCCTGGCCTTAAGGAGGCAGCTCTGGTATGCAGGGGTATTTTCCTGACCAGGGGCCATTATTTGCAGAAGTTTTACCCAGAGCAGAGACCATGTCTTTTGTCGGTTGGGACTGGGCCAAGCACACTGATATTGGCCGGAGTATAATCAGTAAATACAGTGGCTTTAAACACCCAAAGCTGTTGATTTCCTGAACTTTCTGAGCCGCTGCTGTCCAAGCTGTTCTATCTGATGGCTGAACATGAGCAGACCTTGAAGCTTGGCATGTAGGCTGGGGGAGTGGATCTTGGGCAGCAGGGCCTCTGCCAAAGGCATAAGGTTCCTGGTGGGTACCCAGCTCAACCCAAGCTCCCAAAGCACTGTTGTGGTTAAGCGGGATGATAGGATCCATGGATGTATGAGCGGGGCCGTGGGATTCCCTGTCTGGCATGAGTGAGGCTGCTGCCGGAGTTCTGTATCCGGTCCGCTGCCCACACTGCACTGAGGGTGTTTGAAAGGATTTAGAATAGACCGAAAAGAATGATGCAGAGTCCAAAAGATCTGCCACACAGTGAGAGCTTTGAGACTGTCAATCTACTGACTTTAACAGGGAGGCGATTGGATTGTGGCTTGTAAGTACCTACATGGGAGAAGGTGTCAGAGAGCCCCTGACTTTTTAACCTAGCAGACAAGGGCAGAATGAGATTTTGTGGCTGGAAGCGGAAGCTTGACAAATTGGGAGAGGAGGCAAAGCGCATGGTTTTAACCCCAAGGGCGAGACCCATTGGGACAACTGGCCAGCGACTGTGTGGGATGATGCCAAGTCGCTCTAAACCAAGGCTTGGTTTTTTTCTGAAAGGCATAGTCTCTCTCCACCGTAAAATGAGGGCTCGATGCAGGGTTACTTGGTGAAACATTATGGCCTGTTCCATGCCAGAGGTCAGGCTAGAGCAATGTTTCTCAGCCTTTTTTTTTTTAATAAAGTACCCCTTTAAAAAAATATATATATAAACACCCCCTTTAAAAAAAAAAAGTACCCCCAGTATCTAAGGTTTTCAGACGTGCAACATTTTTTTCTACCATTGCAACACATTTGTTTAAACAGCTTAATCGTAGCCGGGTGGATGATTACATTTTTGGGTGTAAAAAGTACAAAAATAATAAAACACTGTAAAACTTAAAAGAAAAATTCCGTTTTCTCCAAATTTCAGGTGTGTTGACGTACCGCCCTCTCCCTCCCCCCCCAGACATCAGTCAAGTACCCCTAAGGGTACTCGTACCACTGTTGGGAAACACTGGACTAAAGGATCATCATGATCTACAGTCTGGGTAACGGGTTTATTTACAGAGAGCAACATGCCATCAATTGTTTTCTTCGTCTGCTTGCAGGAAATCCAGAAGATCCAAGAATCCAAGAAGTCCTGAGTTCATTCTGCTTGGCGTGCACGGCGTTCTGTCCCGAGAAAGACATTCCCTTTAGTTGACTCCCTTCTCGAATGACTAGAGCCATTTATAGTAAAAACAAAACAAAATCAAACCCAGGCCTGTATTTCTAGTAGCCAGGGCTTCTGCCTCAGGCCAGAGCCCCTCTGCAGGCAGACAGTCTGCAAGTCACTGCACTGCACTCCCCCATCAGAGCAGAGTTGTTCTGAATGCTCTGTTAGTGTTGCCTGGTCCCATGCCGATACAGTCAGTGTGAAGCTGCATGCAGTGATCTCCTCCGCCACATGCTCCCTTCCAACCCGTACGCTGCCTGCGTCACAGGCCTCCTGCAGATGGAAGCTGCTCCGCAGGCCTGACCCGAGCTGCTTCCTGCAGACCGAGGGGTTCGAGTGTGTGACGGCGCCAGCTGGCCGGAAGTAACCAACCAAGAGGAGAGATGCCATTGAGAAGGGAAGACATGGGGCTGAGGACAAACCCAGAGCCAGGGTGGGGTAGAGAGAGGCTGGTGCTCCCCTCTCATGAAGACTCCACTCAGTATTGAGAGCTCCTGCTCTTCTCTCCCTTTTGTCCTCCCACTAGGCCAGCTGATCCAGCCACCCACCGGTCCGTTCAGCGTTTGACATTCTCAGCAAGCCCCTCCGCTCGATCGCTTTGCTGGTGAGGGCTCCTTTCAGGAGTGCTTGGGCTGTGCCAAAGTCCGGTCCTGGCACCCAAGCCCTAGTCAGATCAACTGTTGAAAAAATTGGAGACCAACATCAGAACAGTCAGACCAAAGGTCCGTCTAGCCCAGTGTCCTGTCTGCCCACAGCGGCCAGTGCCAGGTGCCCCAGAGGAAGGGAACGGAACAGGGAATCCTCACATGATCCCTCCCCTGTCACCCACCCCCAGAGAAACAGAGGCCAGGGACACCATTCCTACCCATCCTGGCTAATAGTCGTTGATGGACCTAACCTCCAGGAATCTATCTAGCCCCACTTACTTCTACTAAGAGATAACATCCTTTCCTGACTCCTGCAGGCCAACC
Organism: Apalone spinifera; assembly: GCA_030068395.1. Classification (NCBI taxonomy): domain Eukaryota; kingdom Metazoa; phylum Chordata; order Testudines; family Trionychidae; genus Apalone; species Apalone spinifera. The sequence goes on along the minus strand of JANRFK010006697.1, from coordinate 37,525,130 downwards.
AGAGTTCCTAAGAAAGCAACAGCTCAGCACCTTTCCCTTGCCTGCCCCGAAAGACTGCTGGGTGTGGTCCTGTGTTACCCTGCAGGAATACAAAGGTGGAGAGATTTGTTTGTTCCTACCTTCCCCTCTCGGGGGAATTGCTTTGCAGCCTGGGCCAGCTGTTGTGTTCCTGGAAGAAATGCCCCCTTGCAGGCTCGGAACGACTGCTGAGCCCTCTCTGCCTGCTGCCGGCCTGGTCTCACGGAAGCCTTTGAAACCTCGGGGTGTCTCTTCCGATTGAACATCCTGGAACCAGTTTCATTCGGAAAGATCCAAACCCTTTTAATGAGTTTCTAAAGGAAGAGTCGTGGCTCCACCGACACTGCCTCAGACTGTCACCCTTCCTACCCACCACCCATACCACATGCTGAATCCGTAAGCTGCCATGTTCTTTTAATATCCATTCCCCTTCAACCCACTCAGGGTTTTTCTTCACTCAGTGCACAGTCAACCTGTGGAACTCCTTGCTGGAGGATGCACTGAAGGCTAGAACTTTAATAGGGTTCAAAAAGAGCTAGATAGGTTCATGGAGGTTAGGTCCATCAATGGCTATTAGCCAGGAGGGGTAGGAATGGTGTCCTTAGCCTCTGTTTCTCTGGAAGTGGGTGACGGGAGAATATGCAAATGAAGCACGCAAACATGCTAATCAGCGCTTCATTTGCATTTCCTTTTTCCTTATTTGCATTTCCTCTTTCGGAAGAGGAAAGCAGCCTAATTGGCCAGTGCTGTTCCTTGATAGACGGAGGGCTACTTGTAAACCAAGAGTGAGTGCCCAAGCAGGTGACAACGTTCCCCTGCAGGTTTCTGTGTGTGACCATTTCTAGGACTAGAGTCATTCGCACAATGCTTGTCCCTGGCCCAGTGCTGGCTTAACAGGAGAGCGTAAGCAAGCCCCCATCAGGCTGCCCCAGACCCAGGTTCAAATCCTCACCCAAGAAGTGAGACACCCGGGTTCAAATTCTTTCTCTCCTCTGCTTGAAGGGAATTGAACCTGTCTCTCATCTCCCAGGGACTGCCCTAACCACTAAGTAAAAGTGGCTGGCACTGCCTTTCCCAGCAGCCACATCTTGAATGGGACCATCCTCTAAGGCAGGGGCAGGGAACCTAAGGCCCGGCTCCTAGTTTGCCTGGATCTGGCCCCCTGAAGCTTGGGGCTCCTGCCAAACATTGGTGAGCCCATGCTGGGCTCCAGCCTCCCTGCCGTTTTGTGGGCTGGAGCATATAAAATCTACTATGGTCTGGTGCACGAGGGGTGTGTGGGGAACTTCTTTCTCCCCCTCAGTGGGGGGGCTGCTTCAGTGAGGGTCGTCGTTTGGTTTGTTTCAGGGGTTGGTTGGTTTTTGCTTTTCACACGAGTGCTGCCCCCGAGCGATTTTTCTGTGGGTCAGCGGCCCCTAACCCAAAAAAGGTTCCCCAGCTCTGCTCTAGGGGGGTGTCTCTGAGCAGGGCTATCCTGGTGGGACCCCCCCCCAGGCACCTCGCCTTGGCTACTGTATTACCCCTGGGGCTTAGCTGGGAGACAGGCATCCAGATACCCAGTGTTGAGGCAGCCGTGTGCAAGCCCTGGGGCAAAAACTTAGGCATGGGGCCAGCTTTTGCTTTGGAAATGCAGGTGCCGAGTGAGTTGCGTTGCTGCCAGTGTCCAAAGGGAGCTTGGGGGATCTCAGTGGATTTAGAAACCTAAATTCTCAAAAGACTTCAGCACCTGACTCTGGGATCTAGATGCCTAAGAACTGTAGCTCTGGGCTCAGAAGTTTCCAGGGATTTGGGCTCCCACTAGGAGTAAGGTGCCTGGAGACCTGTCCAGAACAGCTCAGCTGCGTTCTCCGCTGCAGTTCAACTTTGCAAAGCACTCCAGAGAGTGGAGAGCTAGAGGAGACCTCTGGCCCTAAGCACAAATCTGTTGGCACCATTTCCCCTGGACACAGAACTGGCGCAATGACCTGGTGTCGCTCAGGATCTTTTTGTCCCCACTAGGATCCTGTGGTCCTTTCCAGCTCCAAATGCGCCACGTTGCACCTGCCTGTTAGCAAGCGCAGATGTTCCCTTGGGACCCTTGAATTTGAGCAGGCAGTGCAGCTGGTGTAACATAGCAGCATTATTTCCCCCTCTGGGTTAGATAGGTGGCAGGCAGGGATTGCTTCGCTCAGCACTGCCATGCAACCCCCTCTGGACTGGAAGGCAGCAGCTGTTTAGCCCTTTGGAGAGACACGCCGGACCAGCTCAGGGCCAGCAGAGGAGAGGACAAATGAAAGAACAAGGGGAATTGTGTCACGTTCTGCCCCAGCAGCCCACACGCAGTGCCCTGGAGCTGGTTCAATGCCCCCAGTGGAATGAGCTGGTAGGCAGGCTGTTTGTGGTTCCATCTCTTGGCGGCGGGGAGGGAGGTGTAAAACAAACGCTAATGAGAAGTGACACGCTCTTTGCCGGGATTGCGATGCGTGAAGAAACCCAGTGTAGATGGCTCTTGCGTCTCTGGGTGGTGGGCTGCATTTTGTTACAGGAGACACACGACATGGGCACTGGAGACAGAGACCTCCGTGTAACAGCCAGGGGTGTTTGCACGTCTCTGTTGTGATCCTCAAATTAAAGCCCCGTGTGTGTCTCTGACCACTGGAGCCTCTGGTGGCCACTGGAGGGGTCTGGACGCAAGGCAACCGAACAGGAGAGAGAAACCCGCGTGCCAAAGAACATGGTCTGTGTCTTTAGCATGCTGAAGAAGTTTTGGACAAATTGGCTGCTCAGAGCAAGGGTGTCAAACATCTGGTTTGTGGGTTGGATCTGGTTTGTTTTCATGGATTTGTGGAGCTTGGGGAAAGTATTCGGTGTCTTTAGAATCTCCGCTTTCATTTTAAAAAGAAACTAAGCTTCCAGGTGTCAGTCACTCCTGCGTCTTTCTGAGTCTGCTGTTCTGGGGCCGGTCATCTCAACAGGGTGTTAACTCTGGCACGTCCAATTCCAGCCTAGTTACCTGTTTCACTGATTGTTGGAGCGGAAATATGCACACACGTGTTTCGAGCTGAGGCCTCCTTGTAGATCTGGGGTTCTGCTGGGATGGAAATAGCTCGGTTTCATGGTAGCCTTGCGCTACAGAAGTGAAGCGGGATAGAGGCGGAGGGAAAGAAATATTGCGCTTGCGCAGCGTGTGAGAATGCCACATACTAATGCCGCGATGTTACCAGTGGCCATTTGCCTTGGCAGGGCCTAATTCTAACTTAGTAAGGGCCTTGGGATTGGCTCTGAAGGGCCTGATCCTCCACCATTGATGTCTCTGAAGTGTACATGGCCAGAGGCAGAAACTTGGGTGCCTAGGAGATGTCTACCCTGACAAATTAGGCACCATGCGAGTTTAGACACCTAGAGGCTGAGGCAGTGGACGCCGTTTGGTGGATTGCAGCAGAGCCTAAAACTGGGACCCAACTGGGGTCCAGGTTCCTGCGTATCTTTGTGGATCTGGGCCTGCGTGCTTTGCCTTCAGAGCCCTAGTCACGGAAATAGATACACGTGGGCTGCCCTGGGCACTGGTCCTGCTGAGGTCACTGGCATTCCACGTGGGCGAAGGGCGCCCCCTGCAGATCCGATTGCAGAATCGGGCCCTGAGTCAATTAAAGGGGCCTTAATTCAGTCCTGGCAGAGTCCTGCCCCCTCCCCCTTACAGAGAGGAGCGCTTTCTTCATGGGCAGCGGGAATTGGCAGGCAGGGGCATCCTACGGCCCTCACCCCAGACTCAGGACTTGACTGCAGGGTTTTAGTTGGTGAGCTGGCCCTTTAAGATGCTTGACAGCTCAGCTGTGCCAGTGCCAGGTTTGGCTAACCAGCTCCCCCCTTCTCCCCCCTGCTGGGGGTGAATCAGCTGTGCAGAAGATGCGCCAGGGGAGGACAGGGCAGAGCTGAGTGGGTGTGTGGCTGCAGGAGCACAGGCGGGGGGCATTGCTCCTGGTCCCAGAGAAAGGGGGCATTGCAGCAGGCTGGAGGGGGGCAGCTCCTCAAGAAGGGGAGGAGTCCTCCGAGCAGGGTCGCTCCAAAGAGCAGGGAGCCGGCTGCTAGCACAGGAGAACGTGCTGGCAAAGAGTCAGCTGCCACTTCCCCCCGAGTTAGGCTACTATGGGGCACAGAGTGTCCTCTTGAGGGTGTGTGGGGCCAGGATCTCAGGAGGAGGCTGTGGGCGTCTCCTCAGGTGGGGAACTCGTGACTCCTGGTGTGAAGAGGAGGAGGAAGGGAGTTGGGGTGGAAGAAGGGTGTCCCCTTTTGGATTTGGATTACAGGGAGGGGGGAGAATTCTGGGTCTAGGCATTACCTCCACAGCAAAGGGGGAAGGAGACAAGTCACCTGAATAGACTGTAGAGGATGGGGGGGCCTGGGGGCTGGATGTGGCCCTCAGCTTTCCTGGATCCAGCCCCTGAGGCTCAGGGTCCTCCAAGCACCGGGGAGCCAGGGTTGGTGCTCCAGCCTCCTCTGCCCCACCACAGGGCTGGAGCGCACAAAATCCCTCCCCCAGCGCTGGTGCGTGAGGGGAATGTGGGGAGCGTCTTTCTCCTCAGTCGAGGGCCGTGTCTGGGGGGGGTCCGCTTCTCACTTTGGGCATCTCCCGATTGATTTCCCCCCCCCCCATGGGTCAGCGGCCTGGGCCCAGACAAGATTCCCCGCCCCCGCTGCAGAGGGTGAGGGAGCAGTTTCTGCCCCTGAGGTGGATTCCCGGCAGAAGTGAGACATAAGAGCGGCCAGATTGGGTCAGACCAAAGGTCCATCCAGCCCCGTGTCCTGTCTGCCAACAGTGGCCAGTGCCAGGTGCCCCAGAGGGGCAGCCAGCAAAGAGGGCGGGAAGGGAACAGATATTTATACCATAAAGTGCACCAACGGCCTGAGACGTCTTTGGGCATTTGCAGAGCCCCTTCTGGGCTGGTAAAACCCCTTCCCCGCCCCCCAGCTCCTCCCAGGGCTGGGCGCTGCTGTGTGAAGCCAGCAGGGGTGGGTGTGTGTGTGGGGGGGGGAAGTGTCAGAGGTTCACCCCAGGCTGGAAGAGAGAGTGTGAGTAGCCGCTGGGGAAGGATTTTTCCGTCCAGGCCATTTTCCTCCTCTCGCAGTTGCTGTGAGGTTCAAGCCCCACGGCAAGGCTCAGCTAAGCAGTGACCCAGCACTAACGCAGCAGGCTTGGGCCCTGAGCTTGCTCCAAATTAAACAAACTTGGAGGGCGGGGGGATGTGCTTAAACCAGTAAAAATCCTCTGTAGCCAGTTCCTGCCCATGTGCGCCTCTGCTTTCGCCTGTGGGTTTTGTACGTGTCTACGGCTCTGCGTGCGTGCATGGAAGATACCCAGCATGCTGCAGGTTTAACTCCGTTCCTATTCGGTCTGACTTCACAGGCGCCACTAGATGCTCAAAACTCCTGGAAGCCGTGGACAGGTACATTTACCCTACCAGGGTAACCCTGAAGCTCGGCGGCTCAGAGCCCAGGGCAGCTGGTTCAGGCCGGGAAGCTGTAAAATTGCAGGGCAGGCTGTGCTGGGGCCGAGTTCTCTGCAAGAGATGCTTGCAACCTTGTCCAGGAGCAACTGCAACACTGGGAGTGGCTGTGGCCCAAAAAGCGAGTCCAGCCAGTCAGATGGAACCAGCATGTGAATCTGAGAAGTGGCTTGGAAGACCCCAAGGGAGGCAGGCGGGTGTCAGACAAAAGGACTGGAATTGCTGGGCTGTTTCTGAGGAACTGCTTCGAGACAGACTGGCATGGAGGAGGTGGCGGACTGAAAAACGGGACTCAAGGGTGGGAACGACAGCCTCCCCGGGCTGGATCCGGCCCATGGCTGCCCCGCCTCCAGCCAATCAGGACCTGGAGGCGGGGGAGCGTGCAAAGTCTCCTCTCCCTGCCAGGGGTGTATGGCATCAGAGGGAACCACTAGCTGTTTTAAAACAGCTGGCGATTTTCTCTAGGCCCAGGGGAGGAGGGCAAAGACTTCACACACTTCCCCCACCTCCAGGCCAATCAGGGTCTCTGGGCAGGGGAGCATGAGAAGTCCCCTGGCCCCGCCCCTTCTGCCTGAAGCCCCGCCCCTTCCAGGGCAGCTTGGGCCCACTTCAAAAATTTATGAAGTGGCCCCCTTTTAAAAATGATCACCCACCCCTGCGCTATAAAAATTAGAATTTAAGCCTGTCTGGAGTTCAACCAATCTGTTGAGGAGAAATATCAATACTCATTCCTCATTTACAGGGTCTCTCTCTAGCAACAGCTTCGTTCTCTAGATTCAGGTTGTACGTTAATACTTTGAGTGGTGTTAGTGGGTGGCCTAGATGGGAGGCAGTGCAGCCTAGTGGACAGGGTGCTGACTTGAGAGACCTGGCTTCTTTCCACAGGCCTGCTGGGTGACCTCAGCGGCAAGTCATCGTCACCACTCTGGGCCTCAGTTTTCCCTTCTCTAAAATGGGGCATGGTGATCCTGACCTTTGTAAAGCACTTTGAGATCGATTGACAGAGAGCGAGCGCTATGGAGCTGCTCTCTAGCGTCATTACTTCTCCATTCACTTCATTTGGAATCACAGAATCCCAGGGCTGGCAGAGACCTCAGGAGTCACCAAGTCCTTCCCCCTGCCCAAAGCAGGACCAATCCCAAGAAAATCAACCCAGCCAGGGGTTTGTCCAGCCAGGATTTAAACACCAGGTTCCACCCCCCTCTCCCTAGGGAACTCATCCCAGTGCTTCCCCTACCCTCCTGGGGAAATAGATTTTCCTACTAGCCAACCTAGACCTCCCCCACTGCGACTTGAGACCATTGCTCCTCGTTCTGCCATCTCTCACCACTGAGAACAGCCTCTCCCCAGCCTCTTTGGAACCCCCCCTTCACTGAGTTGAAGGCTGCTCTAAAACCCTCCCTCACTCTTCTCTTCTGCAGACTAAATAAGCCCAAACCCCTCAGCCTCTCCACATAGGCCATGTGCTCCAGCCCCCTCATCATTTTGGTTGCCCTCCGCTGGACCCTCTCCAATGCATCCACATCCTTTCTGTAGTGGGGGTCCCAGAACTGGACGCAAAACTCCAGATGTGGCCTCCCCAGTGCCGAATAAAGGGGAATACCTTATGTACCTTGTTGGCCCCAGTGCTCTTCTTACAGTGCTTTTTCCCCTCTTCCTGCCTTCCCATCATTTCAAGCCAAGTCAATTCGGTCTGGGTATCTTAACAAAATCAGGGAGGCTTCCTGGTGAGTTTCTCCCCTGGGCGGTGCGGGTGCCATGTTGAACTAAAAGTCTGCCTCTTTAGCGATGTCTGAGGAATGCAGGAGAGAGGGTGACTTGTGCTTCTTCTGCCTTCCCAGTGGCCCGGTGTTGTCCCATTCAGGCTGAGCGTGGCATCTGTTGAAAGGAGACGTGCGTTTACTTCTAACAGATGTATTAGAGCCACGGGCATTGGAAAGAGGATTGACTGCCCCTCAGAAAAGCAATCTTCCCTTTCTGCTAGGCCAGGGGTGGGCAATACTTTTTGAAGGGGGGCCATTTTCACAAGTAGTTGCAGGCTGCTCTGGAAGGGGCGGGGCCTGAGTGGATGGGGCGGGGCCAGAGACTTCAGTGCTCCCACCCACACAGACCCTGATTGGCCTGCGGGTGGGGGAGCGTGTGAAGTCTTTGCACCCTGCCCTGCCAGGGGCACACGGTGCCTAGCGTCAACTGCCATCGGTTTCGAAGACCTGGTGGTTCCCTCGGGTGCCATGCGCCCCCTGGTGGGGGGAGGAGACTTTATGCGCTCCTCTATCCCCAGGTCTCGATTGGCTTGAAGGTGGGGGATGGCAGGGCGGCCGCAGGCTGGGCCAATCGGCTTGGTGGGCTGGGTCCAGCCCGCGGATGCTGTCTTGCCCACCCCGTGCTAGGCAGTATTCATAGCTCACCTGAACAGGGATCTGTTGAGAGGGGAAAACAGACTGAATTGAGTTTTGCTCACACTGTTAGAAACTGGATTCTCAGTTAGCCACCAAAAGCTTTGATATATATCGTGTATGCACCAGGAAACTGCCCACCAAGACATAAATGCCAGGATATATTCTAGGATATGTCTACACTGCAGGCTTCTTGTGCAAGAACTGTTTTGCACAAGAGTTCTTGTGCAAAAGGTCTTCCACAAGAGCGCGTCCACACTGCCATGTGCTTTTGCGCAAGAGATGTGCTTTTGCACAAGAGCATCCATGGCAGTGTGGATGCTCTCTTGCGCAAGAAAGATCTGATGCCCATTTTAGCCATAGGGGTTTCTTGCGCAATAAATTCATGTTGCCTGGTTACACTGCTTTCTCGTGGAAGAGCTCATGCGCAAGAGGGCTTATTCCTCGTGGGGAGAGGAAAAACTCTTCCAGAAGAAACCCTGTTTTCCGACGTTGTACTGTAAATTTACTTGTGCAAGAACACGCGTGCACAGTGTAGACACCTGGCAAGTTTTTGTGCTTGCGCAAAAAGCCTGCCGTGTAGACGTAGCCTGAGGTCAGGAGAAAACAGTAAGATCAATCTGGCGAGAGGGGCTCTGAGCTGAGCTTGGGGCAGGCCATTGGGGTGTCGGAGGGGGTTCTAGGTGCAGGCTCTCGGAGGGTGTATGGATGCAGGAGTGCTCGGGGCTAGGGCAGAGGCTTGGGGTGCAGGAGGGGATTCATGCCTTGGGCAGGGGATCAGAGCTGGCTCAAGCAGGGCACTGCTTACCTCAGGAGGCTCCTGTATGTTGGACCAGTGGGGCTAAGGCAGGCTCCCCCCTGCCCTGGCCCTGGCCCTGCACCACTCCCAAAAGCAGCCAGCAAACTCCCTCCCAAATCCTGTTGTGCCCCCTCTCTGCTCTGTGGAGATAGGATACAGGGTGGGAGAGGGGGCACCCTGACATCAGCGCCCCTTCTTCTCCCTCCCCTGCCCTGAACAGAAAGCAGGAGGCTCCTGAGGGGGCACCTCCAAGGCGAAGGGCAGGAGATGTGCAACCGTGTGGGGAGGGACAGCTGAAGTGCCGGCACTTGATAGCCTCTTGGCCAAACCAGTCAGGATCCCCTGTCCGAGGCTCCAAGATCTACCA